>JAEMOT010003728.1:70400-98258 GCA_019297695.1 Apostasia ramifera | reverse complement strand
CCGCGCCGCCCCGCGCCGCCTCCGGCGGCCTCGCGGGGCCGCACGACCCGCTGGCGGGCCTGGGTGAAATTTGCGAGATGATAATTTTTGTATATTTTTTAATAATAAAAAAAAAAAAAAATGATCGAGAGGATAATTTTTGAAAATCTAAGAACCCGATAATATAATTTAAAAAAGGTGGAAATCCTTAAACTCAAGGACCTCGATGAAATTTGCCCTTTTATATATTAATTGAATGAGATGTGATTCTATTGCACAGAATTTGATGTGAAAAACAAACAGAAACATTGACATGACCCAACAGGGAGCAGCTTTTCAAGCTTTTTGGGTGATAAAAGCTGTGGAGTACAACGAAGTAGATCATAATCGGACAAGTAAAATGGATCGTAATGGGACAAGTAAAAAGGAATTGTTGCATGTGAAGCGATAATATATTGATGAAATTATAACTGATAGATATAATATTATATTTGTAAAATAAGAGAATAGAATCAATGAGAAAAAAAAAAAGTTACTTTTCTTTCTTAAAATAGATTTTATGTCTTGCTATAATAAAACATGCTATATTTAGAATCATGTATATGTCAAGATTGATCGAAGTATAATTACATTTTTTTATAATTATATTTTTAAAATTAATTTATTTATATAATAAACACAAAAATTTTTAAGACTTTTATTTGTATGTTCCAAATACGACTTAAACATAATATGAAAGACTAAATATATCATATATATATATATATATACATAATAAAAAAAGATGCAATACAATTTAATTTTATTTATGTCTTATCCATCAATTCTTAATTAATTATACTATGCACATTCAAAATATTATAAATCTTACATACACACATTTGAGTTAAAACTTAATCAAAATCTATTTGAAAAAAAATATTCTGTTAGTAAATCATTAAAATTATATTTTTACTCTTAATGGTACATATTTTTTTCTTTCTCAATACCACACTAAAATGCTGATTTGTCCTAAAATCAATTCACGTCATAGATGTCTTCTTCCTTTGCCACCACCTAAACATTAAGGTTTTAGAATTTTCACTCAAAATATATTTAAATATCCTTAAATAATATGATGAACGGCTCAGATTTTTTGTAATTTAATTATAGTTAGGTTATTAAAAAATTATGATTACTCATTATAATAAAAATAAATTAAAATGTGTGCATGTAAGATTTTATAATATTTTAAGTGTGCATAGTATAATGAACTAAGAATGGATGGAGAAGGCATAAATAAAACTTATGTGGCACGTAGGTAATTATCCCTTAAAAAAATCATGGTGTGGAATGAAAAAGAAAATTAATTGCAATTTTAAAAGAAAGTGAAAAACACACTCTTGTTGGAACTTGGAAGAGCAAGCACATCATATATATAACAAAAAAAATTCCCACAAATTCCTGTTTTAAGTTGTCTACTTATTATTATAATTCTACTAAAATTTTGTTCCATTCAATTATCTAACCAAACATTAGTTAATCGTACATGGGATCTACTAAGGTTTGTTTGGCCTTGTTTGGCAAATGCTCAAAATTGGGCAAAAAAAATATAATAATAATATTTTTTATTTATTATAATTTTTAATAATTTTATTTCACATCCAACACAAATTTCAACTTTAAAAAGTAACTTTATTTCACATCTAACACAAATTCTAACCTTAAAATCAATTTTATTTCACATCATACACGCCGCTCAATATTAAAATAATTTTTTTTTTCAAAAACTCTATAAAATAAAATATTTTCTCTTTCTTTACTCAAATTTATCTTCCAACCAAACAAGCTGACTAGGCATTAGACCATGCTATAGTCCTTCGTGAAACCAGACCATGCAAGCGGACGCTAGAGTGCACGCTCCATAATTCGGCTCGTATTTAATCCATCATTGTGACCCTCACAAATCCGATACATAGCTTATTCTCACGACCACGAAACTCATTGCTACCGATAGCATCTTAAGTCAAATTATTGAGTACTACTTTCAAGTCAAAAGACTCAAAATTGATTACTCACAAAGCTTTAGAAGAGAGAATTGTAAGAGAATAGACGAAGAAAGAAAAGAGAAAGAGAGCGGGTCGATGAAATAAGATGTAATATTGACAATTGAATTGACGGAGGAACCTTAATGACAACTTTATTCAAATTCATTAACCACACTGAAATTTTAAAATTTATATACCTTAAAATGATATATTTTAAAATCTAGCTTTTTTTTTTTAAGTGATTCCACAGTTAGTTGACGTAGGTAAATAATATTGTGATAACCATTATCTGCGTATTATTTTCTTTTTATGTGATAATTATATATGATACTTGAAGTTATTTTATTTATATACTCACTGGATACTCAATATCTATAATTTATATCATCAAGAAATACATAAATTACAGTTTCATTAATTTCCACACACTAGCTATGCCCTGTTTGGCACGAGAATTAAATCAGGACCAAAATGATACTAATTTAAAAAATAACAATAACAATAATAAATAAAAAATTTTAATTATTCTACACAAATTCTAATATAAAAAAATATTATTTTACTTCACATACTCAATAATTTTCATTAAAAAAAATAATTTTCCTAGACCAAAATACTCGATTCGAATATTTTGGTCTAGGATGTGAAATAAAATATATATTTTTATTAAAAATTATTAAATATGTGAAGTAAAATAATGTTTTTTTATATTAAAATTTGTGTAGAATGATTAAAATTATTTATTTATTATTATTAATGTTATTTTTTAAATTATATCACTTTGGTCCTGATTTAGTCCTCGCACCAAACAGGGATATAGACCTTCAATTAATTTCACGCATTCAAGTCTAAAACAACAAAATGAGGCATCTAGATTTCTCTCCCAAAAAAAAATTTCATTAAACTTAATCACTAGGTTAATTTACTATTTAAAAAGAATAAAAATGTACGTGATATTAAGTGTTAAAAACATATATTTAAATATTCTTAACTGCTATTATAACATCAAATTTTTCTTCTTCTATGCATCCTATTTTATACTAATAATTTTTAATATTTACATATATACATCTTAATTTTTTAAAATAAAAATTTAACAGTTAAATTTAATGTAATTCATAAAAAATTCCGCAAAGAAAAAATTTTAAGCGAAAGAAAGTTAGACGACGTGCTTTTTTTTTTTTAAATGCGCATGAATTCAAAGTTCTAGCTTATGCTCTTTAATGGAATAACCTTTTTTTAATTCCTCCTTTTGAATCTAATATAGTAAGCTGTCTTATATTAAAATAATTTTAAAAAAATCCTAAAACAAAGCTATTTATCATATTTTTTTCCATACTTCAGAAGTTATTATTTATTACTGTAGAAAACAAAATTACGCATTGGAATGAAGTAAAAAAAAAACGGACCTCTAACAAAATAGCCATGTTTTAAAAAAATGATATAGTATCTAATTAAACTATATATCATTTGCATGGTTAATATTACAAGAATTTATTTTAATTTTATGATACAATTTTATTATTGTTTTTAAATTTAAACTATATCTAAAAAAAATGTAATTTAATTAAAAATAGGATTTTATTGTTTTTTTTTTATCATAAATAGGATGTAATCGTCAGCTTATTTAGATTTGGATACAAAACCCAAAATAACATATTGCACATGATCTCATTTAAATTTCATTTAGGATGAAGAATTGCAGATCATTAATCTTAAGGCGCTTTTTGGCGTGAAGATCAAAACAGGACCAAAATGACACTAATTTAAAAATAATAATAATAATAATAAATAAATTTTTTAAATCATTCTACACAAATTTAAATATAAAAAATATTATTTTATTTTACATACTCAATAATTTAAAATAAAAATATCAACTTTATTTTACATTCTAGACCAAAATATTCAAATTGAGTATTTTGATCTAAAATGTGAAATAAAATTTATATTTTTATTAAAAATTATTGAGTATGTGAAGTAAAATATTTTTTTTATATTAAAATATGTAAAATAATTAAAATAATTTATTTATTATTATTATTTTTTTTTAAATTAGTACTATTTTGAAAAAAGGTGGCTTTGCAAAAATACTACAACAGCAGCAACAATCAAATCTTAATCCCACTAGGTGGGATTGACTATATGAATCTTTTATTTTCATTGCGCTCTATCAATAAATAAATTCTTATTTAGATCTAAGTGAGTAAGATTACTCTTTATAGTTTCTTACTATGTCTTCTTTAGTCTCCCTCTTTCTCTTTATATGTGGGTAAAATTCAATAATTCAAATTTTTTAACTGGAGCTTTAATTGGCCTACGATTTATATGTCAAAACCATCTAATCAGCCTACAATTTTTCCAATTTTCTTATAAATATACTCATTTCTCATTCGATCCTTTTCATGTATATCTACATAATCACCTTAACATCCTCATTTATATATTTCCTCTTCACGGGCCAGCATTCAGCACCATATATCATTGCTGGTCTTACTACAATTTTATAAAATTTACCCTTAAATCTGACTGAAATTTTTCTATCGCACAACACACCAGAAGTATTTCTCCAATTTATCCATCTTACTTGGATCGTGCTAATAACATCTTTATCTATTTCACAATCATTTTCTATGATTAATCCAAAGTATCTAAATCACTCGCTCTTCTTGACAATTTGATTACCAATTATCACATCACCAATATAAGTACTTTTTTTTTACTAAATGTGCACTTCATATATTAAATAGAACCGCACTACAGAATCTCTCAAAAAATAAAAAGCCATATAAATACAAGCTGAACTCTGGCTAAACTCGAATAGCACATCCTAAGATGTCATCAAAATGATTCTCTTGATGCCCCTACATCACATGTCGAGAAAGTCGGAAAAAATTGTTACAATGGAAAAACATAGCCAATGAAGCCAAAAAGACTTGAAAAATATTTTCTCTGCCATGCTGAATTTGTTTTTTTTGTTTAAAGCTTCAAAAATGCCAATCTTCTTTAGGTAAACTAGCTGGGCTAAAATTCAATCTCCAACCAACAAACTCTATAATCCATACTATACGAATTAAACTCGCCACTTTCAGGTAGACGATAAACTTAAAAGTATTAGTTAAATGCTTTAAAACAACCAAAAATATTTAAAGATGCACGCGAAACAAATATCATTAATAAAAAGATGTTGGGGCATATTCCAAACTCCAAGCAACAATTATAATGCAAGAAGCCTGACAAGCTCCAGCCAATTCTCTATCTGAGCAGCAAGAAACCCCTGGGCAAACTGCATGTGAATTGCAGGGAGAATCAAAGAAGTGCTCAACTATAAAAGCAAAATGCAGAACTCTAGATTACATTTTTGACATCGAAGCACATAACATAAGCAGCTTTTTACAAAGAACAATAACAATGATAGAGGAGAGGAAAGCAGATCCCAGAAAAGAATCTTCTACTAAGAAAGTTCTGCAAACTGCCCACAAAGTCGGCCTCTGGCTTCCAGCAAGTCGCATATTTAAATCATAGCAGCGAGGTACACAACATGAAAATCAAGAGAAAGATGGCAATGACTGTTTCAGCCTCTACATTTCATTTTACTTATATATAAAACTTTACAGTAATAAATTGCTTTAGGGATAATACAAACACGAAAGAATAGAACAGTCAAACCAGAGGTAGAAGTTCTACTTCTAATATCAATGAGAAACGGAGAACCAAACAAGCATTTTCAATTTTGAAAGGAGTTTTCAAAAACCATATAAGAATCATTGAAGAACGAATTATAACACTATAGGTGTGAAACTGATATGTACTTCACAATTTATTGACCAGAAAGTTCTATCATTGCAACATTCACAACAGTGATAGCCAAGAAAACAAATACCCAAAACAAGTTAAAATTATCGAATCCAAAGCAACTAGATGATGCTGATGAAAGATACTAATTGCTATATGTTGTCATTACAAACTCCTAGGATGAAAACTGATGTTCTTTCTATAACCTATTTGTTTGCAGGATAAATTAATGTTGCACATTCCGACACAAATTCAGTACCAAATAACCAATTTGCTTTATAGATGACACAATATAGATTTTTCTACTAAAATGGGTGACACAAGAAGCATCCACTAATGAACACCTGATGGATGTTCAAGAGCTAGCAGCATATTTATTACATTGATAGCAAAGCAAGCGAATTAATGAACTCAGACTACATAAAAGAAATAAGGAAGCTACCGCAGAACAAGGCGTCCCAAAAACTTGTAGCGATGTGATTCATAAGAAATGGAGAAGCAAACAGCCAACATTTCAAATTTTGAAAGGAATTGCTTAAACCTTAAAGAAAATCATTAAAGAACAAATGAAATGGGATCAATGGGAAGGCATCAATCAATGTATTTTGAGGCATTGATCAATGGGAAGGCGACCAAGGCGACGGTGGACAGTAATACTCCCCACAATGTCATCAGTGAGAACGAAGCCAAGAGGATGGTTCTTCAGCACCCCAGAAGTGGATGGATCAATACCATGAACTCATCTGCCAATAGTACAGTATGGGGCATGAGGCTTTCAATAAGCACTTGGACAGGCCAAGTCAACACATCAGTGGAAAGAGGTAAGTGCAACTATTGGTTCACTTGAGATCAATGGTTTTCTTATTTTGACATTAACAAGTTTAAGTTGGTCGATTACTGATTTGTGTTTTACATGATATCACAAGCTTCAACTATTTGTATTCAAGCTAATGTACATCAAGTTGATGACGTGCTACGTGAACCTTGGAACTCTATGGATCAAGTGAAGTTGATGCAATCGAGGATGAGTGGGAGGGCAACGGTTATCCCAGATGCTGATGGATTGAGCTTCCAAGTGTTAGAGATCAAATGGATGCCAACAGAGTGACTCGAAGAGACTCTGATGTTTTTATATTGTTAAATTTTATTTTGAGTAAAATATTATAAAATCGATCGTTGTGTGTGCATTGTTGGCCTCTACTTTTGAAATCCGAGGATTACTAGTCAAAGAAGTTCAATTAAAGAGTAATTGCAAAAAAAAAAGGCCATTTTTAATTATTTGGGCCTTTGGTTAAAGTGATTATAATTCCGTTTGAATCGGAATTAAATTAAAAAAAAACAAAAAAATCATGAAAATTATCTAACATGAGTGAAAAATCATGGAGAATGATCCTGTTACAATTTGAGCTTTTATAGTGCTCAATTTCATTCAAAATTGACGAAAAACTGATTAAATCATAGATTTATCTGAGTTGTAAAACTTTGGTCACTTATGGTCACTTAATTGACTTATTAAATGAGCTCAAATTCCGTGGCTAGGATCATCTCAAAAAGCCCATAAAACTCCTAAAAAATTATTTGCAAATATTTTTTTAACATCAGCGACAAATATCATAACAATATTGTCTTGAGATGGAGACAGCATACGAAATCGAATGAGCAACCAATTCAACGGTGGCATAAATTAGGAAGATCAGAACCAGTTTGATGAAATTCCTGGAAAGAGTAATACTCGAAACAAGCACAATATAAAGCCAAAATGAACATTCAGGAGGCATGGAAATTCGATT
Source organism: Apostasia ramifera (assembly GCA_019297695.1). Lineage (NCBI taxonomy): Eukaryota > Viridiplantae > Streptophyta > Magnoliopsida > Asparagales > Orchidaceae > Apostasia > Apostasia ramifera. Next base: position 90,667 of record JAEMOT010003728.1, on the reverse strand, counting down.
GTTCGAATGGCTATTTAGCTGTATCTCAATAAAAATTCATCGCTCTTCTGGCTGTGGTCAAAGACAAGATCGTAGAACTGCAAGAAAACTGAGAGGGGAAAAAATTAGGAAGTAGCTTCAAACAGTAACTTTCTGAGAAAAAATTTCATGAAGTTCTCAAGTAAACGAGAATTTTGATTTCAAGATATAGTGACAAGATTTTTTTTTTATGAAATAGTGACAAGAACTTTGATGACTTTAGCGCATGTTAGGAATTAATCTCGTCAACTGATAAAAACGTAGCAGAAATAGGATCAATGAAAATAATAAAAGTAAAGTAGATGATAAAGAGATGTCGAATTTACGTGATTCAGCCGCCCAGAATTTTTTCGGGCCTACATCCACAGGAGTTGCCGCCATTGAATCCAACTAACCTTGCTCTGATACTAGTTTGTTAGGAATTAATCCCGTCTAAATGATAAAAGCGCAGTGAAAATAGGATCAATGAAAATAATAAGAGCAAAGTAGACGACAAAGAGAAGCCAAATTTACATGTTTCAGCCCAAAATTTTTCCGGTCCTACGTTCACAGGAGAGAAAACAAGAAAATCTACTATTATAGAAGCCACAATACAAGTGTAGTCACACAATGGGGAAAAACAAACTCTTAACTCTGATTCTCAATACACCTAATCTCACAATAAAAGAAGCCACAAAATTAAAATCTTTTCTCACAAAAGAGAAATACTCTCAATCTCAAAATAAGAGAATATAATTGAAAAGAGATTCAAAAAGAGAAGAACCTTAAGAATTTTCTCCACTTCTCTTATTGCCTCCTTGAAACTTAATTTGCTTGATAGATGATTGAATTGCTCTTCATGCTTTCATAAAGGCCTATTTACAGCCAAAAATTTGAAACCAAGTTAAAATTGACAACTCAAATTCACATTTATTTTTATCAAAAGGTCTTAAAGGTGGTTATTTTGACTATGATAAACATATGCTCAAACTCATATCCAATTCACATTAGCCATCAAAATTTTGATTTTTTCTTTCATGCATATGTGAATATAGACCATTTATTTGACTATAATTCTTTTCTAGAAATTCATAAAATATTTGCTTGAATAACAATGCGGTTAAGTCATGGCCATGCACAACTTACTCCGTGGGGTATGAGCTGTGGCCGCAAACAACTTTCCCGCGTGGTGTGTGTCGTGAGCGGGCACGACTTAGCTGGGAGGTGCAAGTCCACAGTTGAGTCGTAAGAGCTCACGACATACCCACGGGGGTGTAAGTCGTGTCCGCTCATGACTTACCCATGGGGTGTAAGTTGTGTCGTCACTCACGACTTATCCACGGGGTGTAGTCGTGAGCGATCACAACTTATCCCACAGGGTACAAAGTCGTGAGCACTCGTGACTTAATCACAGCAGGTAAATCGTGGGCGCTCGTGAATTACTCAAGGGCCGTATATTGTGAGCATGCACAACTTACCCACAGGATGTAAGTCGTGGGAGTGCACGACTTACAGCGGGGCGTAAGTCGGGCGGCTCACGACGTACCCGCAGGTCAAAAGTCGTCTAAGCTCATGACTTATGACCCTCGGGTAAGTCGTGCGCGCCCATGACTTACGCTCCGAGGGTAAGTCGTGGGCGCTCATGACTTACCTGCAGGGCCATAAATCGTGGGCGCGCAAGACTTATCCTCGCGTGATGTAAGTCGTAATCGTGCACTAGTTATCTCCGCCCGCGTGTAAGTTGTGGAAGGGCACGACTTACGCGAGCGGCGTACCTTACTATGAAATCAACACTGTGCCGCCGCACCCCCATTTCAAACTGATCCTTCGCCACCAGTGAAATCAGCACCGAGACCCCTCGAGCTCCGACATGCACGGCGAGGGGGTTGAAGATGGTGTGGCGTCTGAGCTCGCGATGGACCAGCAGCTGGATTGAGTTCCCGAGGGCATCGAGGAGGCCCGGACATGCAACGGTGATGGACAAGTGGACAAGGCTGGCTGCGTCGGAGTAGGCGGAAGTGATGCTCACCGGCGATGCGGTGACGGGGTTATTGGGTGGCATTAGGTTAGGAAAGAGTTTCGTCGGAAGGGGCAAATTTTGAAATTAAATAAGATTAATTAATTACTTACTAATTAGCAAAGAGAGAAAATGAGGCTACTCTCATTGTAGAACTAAGGAGTTGTTTGATTCAGTATTTTCTTAATATTATATAATAATTTTATAATTTTTAAAAAAATTATTTATATATATCATTAAATTAAAATTTTTTTTATAACATTAAATTGAGATAATATTAAATCAAATACTAATTAAAAAAATATCATTATAAATAAACTGAATTGAGCAGTGATTTGTTCAAATTTGCATTCACGTACTAAAATCGAGCTTGAGCTTGTTTTTGAACATAAAGACGTATTTGAGCATGGTTTCTATTTAGCTCACAAAAACAAAAACTACATATATTTTAGTTCACGAAAACAAAAAATTATAAACAAGCTCCTATCAAAGACTGAATGTATTAAGAATAGGCTAATTAATATGCTAATTCAAAATGCATAATTTTTTTCACAAACCAAAATTAAATATGATCAAGAACAGGCTTATCATCTCAAACAATTATTGCCTAGTGTGACCATGTTGACTTGCAAAACATCACGCTAGCCACTAATCGAATTGCAAGAAGGAGAGCTTGTATTAAAAGTAATGTGTAGTCAATAAAAGTGGTGATGTTGTGTTGATAGTAGGGCTAATAAGGGTCTTCACTAGAGCAAATTTAAAAAATATTTAATAAAACTAACAAAAATATCTTTCCTTAATCTATTAATTTTCAAAATATGCTATTGACCTCGAGCACTGGCTGTCAGTAGCGCGCTGCCGCCAGCATTCGAGCATAGGCAGCTGGCAGCGTGTGGCCGTGGCGTCCTCGCAAGGTCATCGCAGTGCGCCGCCTCCCACGCAGACGCCCTGCGCGTGGGCGTTCGCGTGCTGCCCCCCGCGCCAGAGGGGTGGGGGCTGTCACTCTCCTTACCGGCAGCGATTTTGCCGCTGTTCCATCATTAGCCAGAGGCAGAAGATACACTACCGAAGAGAGGGGGTGGGGGTTGCCCATAAAGAGAGGGAGGAAGGGGTTCTCACCGGCAAAATCGGTGGGGAGATTGGGGAAGGGAAGGAGGGTATTTTGGGCTTTTTTTTAATAATAAAAAAAATAACTCATTTAATAATTATAATATCTGGGATGTAATTTTTTGAAATTATAAATTTTTATAATATTTAATTATAAAATAGTAATTTAGATGTAATTTATAAAAAAAAATAATATATTTTCAATTAAATTGCGTCGGAGTTCCTATAGTCAACAGCATAATTAAGCGCTAGGGGCGTTTGAACAGCCACCCACTGCTGCAACTGTGCGTGGCCGCTGTGACGTTACGTGTATGCAAACAAGCTAGGTGTGGGGCCTGCGAGCAATTCTTGTGTGGCCTGCGCGTAAGTAGGTCAGGCATGCAGCCTCTATGCTCATGAAGGTCGTATGCGGCAGCTTGCTTATGCAGAGACCATGCCGCAGCATCTCCGTGCATGGCCTGTGCGTCGTAACCTGTGTGCTAGCGCAAGTCATGTGTGTGGCCGCTACCACAGGCTATGTCGCAATAGCCGCACGCGCAGGCCTGTGCAGTAGCGGCAGCTCGCACACAGCGACGCGGCAGTTGATCGAACTCTCTTTGCATTTGTTTGACATTTGCATCGTGCGTAACATTACTAGAGGTGGAGAAGTTACGCATATTTTGTATTTTAATAATTATATTATTATTAAATGAACTAAATTAAAATCGAAACAGGAGGTCGAAGACCTATGAGAATTAATTTGAATTTAAGTACCTATTTGAAGCACCAAACTGACCTCAGGTACCCCGAGGCAATTTACTCTTCCTTTGATTATTGCATTAGTTGATGTGCTCGGTGGCACCACCAAGGATGACGTGTCCCCAGTCTGGAGGCCCACCGCATGGTCCCATAAACCGGCCGCATACACAACATGTGACGTCAAATTGTGACCATGAAAAACGACTTGCGCTCCATTTCATGTGGGCCGCTGAAGAAGTGGCGTTCCTTCATTTTGTTCCCACTTTGGCCAACAACTCATACGGACGGTCGCATACGAAACTTCGTGCTAATATAGTTTTAATTCATAACTTTGATATTATATGTTGATGACATATTGCTTGTTGCTAGCAACTTAAGTTTATTGTATGAAACTAAAGAATTTCTTTTTTCTAATTTTAAAATAAAAAATCTTAGTAAAGCCAACTATATACTTGGCATACAAATTTACTGTGTCAGGCATAAAGATAGTTTGGGTCTGTCACAAAAGGTATTACATTTCTAAGATATTGAAAAAATTTAAAATGCAAAATTGTAAAGCAAGACTTGCACCTATTTTCAACGATGACAAACTTAGTTTAGTTCAGTGTCCTAAAAATAAACTTGAAAAAAGATAAATGATGAATACCGTTTATGGAGCACTATTTGGGAGCCTATAATATGCACAAACATGCACACTTCCTAATATCGCATATGTTGTTGGATTACTTAACTATTTTTAAAGTAATCCAATCATAGAGTATTGGAAGGCTACCAAGAAGGTGATGCGGTATTTATAGAAAAGTAAAGATTGCATCTCATATATCAAACATATGACTAACTCGAAGTTATTGGTTACTCAGATGCAAATATTATAGGGTGCCTAGATAGCTGAAAATCTATCACCTGAGTTATGTTTGTACTAGTTGAAGGTGCCATCACGTGGAGAAGCATAAAGCAAAAGACTAATGCTTCAACCACAAGTTATTTGGTTGAAGAAATTTATAAGTGGCCTCAAAATTATGAATTTTATTGAGAAATTAAATAATAAAAATATTTTTCGACAATAAAATTGCTGTTCGATTCACTTGTAGTAACAAGAGCTCTACCTTATTCAGCCATCTAGATAGAAAGCTCTATGTTGTTAATGAGAAAATTGAGAATCGCATTGCGTTTATTGAATACATAAGGACTCAATTTATGATTGCAGATCCATTTACAAAAGGAGTACTAGCTCTAGGATTATATAGTGTTAATGTGGAGAACATGGGTCTAATTAGTTTCTTATTTTTGATGTAATATTAATATTAACACTTAATTAATTATAATTACATTCAATTTATAAGGTGATTCTCATATTTTTATTGCTTTCTATATTATTTGAGCATTTTATTTTCTATCACAGTTTATTATAGATAAATAAGAACAAGTTGAATTATATAAGATTAAAGGTTAGCTATTTATCAAGTATTTTTCATATAAATAGAATTTAATAATATTATGATCATGAAAGATAATACTTTAATTTGAGTAGATATTTATTACTATAACTCGTATTATTGATAGCTTATGGTCCAATATAAAAATCATTAGTACATGTAATATAAGTTTTAGAATTGATGTCATATGACTTATAATTCAATGACTTTATTTTTTTAAAAAAATCTATTAGTTGAGATAGGTTGGAAAATATTTACTTATAATTAACTAAGAATCTAATTGAGTTGATTGTTTTTCTTATTTATGTTGTCTTTAAGTAATAAATATATATTAAAAAAATTTAAATAATTACTTAAATATTTATGATGATGATAATGAGAAATTAACGGTTATGATGACGCAAATACAACTTAATATCTGTCTATTTAAAAACAATCAGTTCTCATCCCTCTGTGCAAATGGATATGATAAATTGGGCACCCTATTAATTCGACAAATGGCTTATCTCTAGTTTCCTAGAGTTTTTTCTTTATGTCTTTTGAATTTCAATAAATTCAGGTATAATTATTTTTTTAATAGTACTTTATTTTTAAGAATTTTTACATACAGGACATGAAATTTACACGAAATTACGCATTTCATTATTAATTCATAAATATTATCACTATCACACCATATTCATTTAAATTTTATGCATTTCACATATTTCACACCATATTCTTTGATGGTGAACTTCACATTTCTAAATTGGCCTTGATCTTAACTATATTATTAATATATTAATTAAATATATAAATAAATTAATTTATATAAATAACAATTAAATATTTATGAATTTATGTATTTTAATTTATTTATCCTATTTAAAATTTTCAATTAGGGTGCCGAATTTAAATCCACATGACTATAATTTTTAATTGAAGTAAGAAAATTGAAGTGTTTACAGTAAAAAATAAAAATATATATTAGAATTTAAATATTAATGAATTTATGTATTTTAATTTATATATAATATTAAAAAATATATGAAATATGTGAAATATGTAAAATGCATAAAATTTAAATGAATATGGTGTGATAGTGGTAATATTTACGAATTGATGATGAAATGCGTAATTTCATGTAAATTTCATGTCTTGAATGTAAAAACCTCTTATTTTTAATATCTATTTTTAGTCAAATTTTATATAAAAGATAATTGAGAATTATCACAATTTAAACTTTAAACCTAAATTATATTTAATTAGTGGTAATTCATGAGTAATTTTATATTCTTCCACCCACTATCTTTTTATTTTCTATATGTAAAAAATCAATTTAGATCATCCTCTTCGCTCTGACTTTCTCCAGCGTACCCCAAGCTTCAATATATCTTCCGGCGGCCGCAGCGATCAGCGATGCATTCTTCTTCCACCACCATTAATGCCGGAGAAGCTTCCATCAACGAGGAGATGAAGTAACCATTAAAAAAAAAAAATTGATTGATTTGCTTGAAAGTAATGATTAATTTTTGCATTTTCAGGAACTCAAAGGCAGATTTAGCTGCGACTCCACCCCCTGTTTCCCCTGCTTCGATCCTTCTTCTCGCCGACATCCCTGCTGCCTGGTATCAATCAAATATAAATCCTCATCTTTTCTTTCTGATTTCATCGATTCGTATCAATAAGAGAGTTTAATCCACAGCGTTAAATGGCTCTTCGGCTCCTTAATCTGCCTGGCCTTACCGCTGTGCAGAAGAGTGCTAAGAATTGAAGGTCTGACTCCTGCGTTTTTTTGAATTTCATGATCGTTGACTTTTTAATATATGTCAGCTGATTTGAAAATGAAATGATATGCTGGATTTATGTTGTAGATGAGGTGGAGAAGGAATTAGTGGATGTGGTGCAGATTGTTGAAACGGCGGCGGAAGCAACGAAGAAGGTTTCTTCGGATGTGGCGGAGGTGCTTCCGAAGGACAGCAAGCTGAGGCAAACGGCGGTGGTGGTTGAAGAGGAGGCAGAGCAAGTCCTCTCAGAGATGAAGAAATACGAAGCTTTCATTCACAAGGTCATATAATTTGTGTTACTTCTAATTTTGCGGTAAATCCGTACTGACGAATGTTCCGTAGCCTCAAGAGAAATAAGTGCGGCACGCGGAACGCATTCATCATTCGCTTGCGGATGGTGATCCACCGTGTGGTGCACCTAAGAGACCTGTGCTTGAAAGAGAAATGGAACTAACAATCGGGCGGTCATATCAATAGCATGGCTTGACCAGATCAATTTCAAATTTTAAATTTGTTAACGTAGGATGTAGGGAATTCCAAAAAATACTAAAAAAAAGAGAGAGTTCCGGGAGACGACGGCGAGCAGAGGTATAAGCCTGATGGTTAAGGCGTAAAAGAAGAGAGAAAGAGAGAGAGTCCGGGGCATCCAAGAGAGCACACAGAGATTTAAGGTGGTTCAGGGAGGAGGCCCTTTACGTCCACCGAACGATCAGCGAAGGGATTTCACTAGAGTAAAAGGATAGCCGTGAAGGCTTAATACAATATTTGGGAAAGAGAGAGGGAAAAAGAGCTCCTCAGTTGAGGCTCTAATACAATGAGAATGGGAGAATCCAAGTAGTTGCTTGCATCTTGGTCGGTTCTATTGATCTCCTTGGTCTGATCTTTTTGATCTCTGATCCCATCCTCTTGCATGAAGACTGGGTTCGCGCCGCTTGTCGACTGCCGGAGGGACCAAAAGCAGCAAAAGGAGAATGCTAACTTTTAATATTAGTACTGCTTCTGGGGATTCGTGATTGCTGGAGCATGCGGATCCTTGATTTGCGGGTTTGGGAAAATTGCCTTGTACGGGGAACGGCGTGGTTGGGCCAAGCTGATTGCGATAGGCACCGCTTTATAATATCGTCCTCGACGTTACCAGGGATGGTCCTAGCTCGTCCCGGTCGAGGCTTGGTTGACCTCTCGTATCCGAGGTTTGATCGGGGTCTCGTATCCGAGGTTTGACCGGAATCTGAAACCTGTGAGAACAAATAGATGAGTGAGTAAATAAATAAAAGCTGAAGGCCAGCTAGGCGCCACGTGTACGGCAGGGATGCAGCGCTAGAACCACGTGTTAACAAAATTTAACTAAAATTTCTATGATAGATAATAATATTACATAAATAAAAAATTAATTATAATTATTTTCACAGTTTTTGAAGGTGCACAGGGAGAACAATGAACTTCAATGTTCAATAAATATTACTTTAATACTTGTTGTTAGAAGGGTAATACTGGGGCTCAACATATAAATAAATAGATTTACATTAACCCAAAAAATTAGATGAGCAGCTAAGAATTATTATTTGTACATTAATATCATATATCTTATAATATTGAAATATCTAAGGTAAAATTATTACCATTCATACTTAAAAAAAGGGTTTACTTAAAAGCTTGAATTCAATTTTATTGACAAAATTAGATCAACAGGAGACATATGGTTTACGTTTAGATAAAAGAACTTGAAATAAAGCTTGTTACTTGTTTTAATTGTTGAATATATGAAGAATTATACATGTACTGCAGGTGGATGAAGTGAAGGAAGAGGTGGAAGCATGGGTGGAACGCATTGCTGATGAGTGGGTTCTCGTGCATAAGGAAGCTTAGAGCAAAAGGAGAAAAATTAAAGCATAAGAATTTTCAGTTAAGAAATAAGCAGACAGAACACATGTAGGATATAATTTAATTATTGTAACAGTTAATGTCGTTTGTAAATATATTTTTTTCTTTTTTGTAAATATGTGATTATATGTATTTATTAAGATATTATTCGCTTTGACTTTAAGGAACTGTATAACTTGAGTATTTCTCGAGAGATCACTCATCCCAAGTATGCTTAAGTACAAAGTTTCTCATCACTAATATTACAGTTTTTCTCCCAAAAATACTTTTACTATTTGAGATTACGTTATCTACTTTTACAGTTAAGAATTTTTTCTCTTTTCGATGTAAAACGATTCATTTATATGCCCCTCTTACTGCTATTTATTAGTTTAGAAGAATGCCGAGAGCCGCACTTTACTTCAATGATTTCGTTTTCTTAGAACATCATTCGGCGATTACATTCCGCTCTCTTTGACTACGGAAGTCACAAATAAGCACCGCGACGCACTCTGTGGAGCATCACCAATAATATAGATTTTTTTTATATGCTAATAATGTAGATTTTTATTTGGTGGTTTTATTAATAAGATTGAAGGGTTATGTGCTTCCTGGTTAGAAATGATTGGGATTAAGAAGAACAACGTATTTTTATCATATATAAGAATTCTGAAATATTTTTAGAGTAAATTACTGTTAACCCATGGCTCCGACGCTGCATCCCAACCATACATATGACACTTCAAGAATCTAACCCTTTTGCATTTTTTCTATTGCTGTTGACTATTGTTATCTGCAGGAGTCAAATCTTGGGCCCGACGCTCCAACCGACTGAACAAAAGAATATCGTGCCCAATGTTTCCTGGCCTCTCTTAAATATCGATGATGATATTCTTCAGCTATGACTGTCATTGAATTTGTTGGTGTTTTGAGAAAAAAAAAACTAAAATCAAAATTTAAATTTAAAAAATGTGTTATAAATTTAATTTGAGAAACAATTCTGCTAACTCAATTTAACTAACTCAAAATCAAATAAATTTGATAAAAAAAAATCAAATAAATTTTATTTAAATAAATTTAAAAAAATGTATTTAAAATAAAAAAATCAAGACTGCCTTGATGCTACTATTCTGCTCACCACTTTTTTTTCATTTTATCCCAAAAAATGCAAGAAGTAAAAGGAAACTTGTGAATATTTTAGAATTTTAATTTAGATAAAACAGAATCTACTAAATTTTTACATGTTCATTAAAATAATTATTTTAATCAAAAGTTACAAAAAAGTTAACAGAAACACTTTCGAGATAATATTTTTTGCATAACATAAATTTTAATTATAAAAATCAGCTTTATTTCATATTCAACATAAGTATGAATATTAGAATTGAAAGTATTTCATATTTTACTTATTTTTAATATTAAAGTATTTTTTATTAAATTTTAAAAATAAAATATTTTTTTATCTTAAAAAAAACTGGAAGGCCAAAGAATTGGATTTGAAAAAAAGTAAAACAGGATGATGGGACTTGAAAGTAATTTATTTATTTATTAAAAATTTAAAATTATTCCAGAATTGTTTCGCAGGGCCCCGCGCTAAACCGAACCACATTCTTTGCAGCCCCGTGCAAGCAAAATACACGGCACGCTTTCTCCCTAAACTAACCGCCAACTTCCCCCACCCACCCGTCGCCTTCCTCCTTCAATCCCTCCTCCTCATGGATAATCCCTCCACCACCGTGCCCAAAACCCTCATCTCCGACGACCCTCCCATGGGCCTCGGCCTCTCCCGCCGCGCCTCCCACCTCCTGCAAAACTGCGACCTCCCTCCCCCTCTCAAGCTCTTCTCCCCTTTCGAAGATCCGTTCCCCCTCAATGGCGGAAAGGCATCAAACGATGACAGCGTCAACCGGGGGCTTATGAGGACTCTGCTTCTGTCGCAGATGAGGGCGAGGGTGGCGGCGGAGAGGGCGGAGCTCACCGGCTCCGGCACCTGCCGTCTCGCCGAGATGCTTCTGGATGAGTCCCTACGGCTTTCGGTCCACCGGCGGTGGACGATGATGCTGGAGCTCGAGGTATCGATGCTCCGGGAGAGGATTTCAATGCCGGTGGAGGACGACGGCGGGGGCGGCGAAGAAGACGGCGAAGCCGAGATCGCCTGGTGCCTGGCGCTAGCTCTCTGCTTTGGCGTCGCCGGAGTAGGATTCGCGATTGGACGAAGCCTGTTTTGAGGAAAAAACTGCATTTTTTTTAAAGTAATTACAGTTGAACAGAAACGAAAAGTTTAAAAAATGGCAGTTTTTTTCCACTTAAATTCTTGAGAATTTGCGCATTAGAATGTTCTCTCCGTTCTCTCTTATCGCCAATTAATTGCTCTTCCACTTAATAAAAGTTTTATGCTAAATATTCCAGATGTAACATTTATTTCATTTTGGGATTTTAATTTTGAGAAATTAGTGCCGGCACCATAAAATTAAAAATAAAATCAGCGCCTTCGCCGCTCGCACAGCCGTAAGCTCATGCTGTCGAAAAATTATTGGATGCGGAAGGCGGACCGTTCGGATGCCCAATCAGAGAGCGTCACGTGTGCTCGGACCTAGCTGTATGGCACACGTAGCGTCCTCTGATAGGGATCCGGACGGTGCGCCGTCCTCACCGAATAACTCCTCCGTGTTGCCTGTGGCGTTGTGACTACGTGCAGGTGGGAGAGGCACCCTAGAATAGAATTTGAAGGAGAAGTTAAAATGATAAGTTTATATTTTTCCCTTAGGCTTTTACAATAGAAGCACTTATATGAAAATTTTTAGAAGCTCAGAAGGTTCAACAATTTTTTTAAAAAATTATAGACTTATATATTATTATTTTTTAGAGAGAATTACATACATACTCCTTAAATCATCTTGAATTATATATTAAATCCCTTATTTTTTAATTTTACAATTTAACCCCCTAAATCATTCAAAAATAACATATTTAGGTCTTTCTCAGGATTTTTAAAGTATATTTTTTTACTGATTTATAATTATTTGGATGTTTATTATCAATAATATATATATACAAATATTATAAATATATTTGCAAATACATATATTCTACTAGTTTTTATTTTTGGATGATTTAGGGGGTTAAATTGTAAAATTAAAAAATGAAGGATTTAATATATAAGTCAAGATGATTTAAGGAATATGTACGTAAATGCTCCTATTTTTTAATATCAAAATCTGAATGATGTATGTCTTTAAATTTATATATATATATACTTATAAATTATTATTTTCAGTTGGTGAGATCACCGAATTCAATTATATGTTTGCTTAAAAATAAATTGACCAGAATTCCAAATCATAAAAATATATAGTGTCGATTTAAATTCAATCTAATTTGAAAATCAGGGTTTTGAGACTCTTGGAAGAAATTTTAAATCCAATATGTTTTGATTCAATCAATTCAATTCCATAAATGCTCACCTATATAAAATCTTAGCTTACATTTATAATTTTTTTTCAATATTAAAATACTTTAATTTTATCAAATCCTAGAGAAATTTTACATTCATGCATCAATGTTTAAATTGAATCTAATTAATATTAAGATTTATTAAAAAAATATATAAATGAAGATAGATCAGTACTTCTCTTTTTTAAAAAAAAAAAAATATGAATCCTTGCTTCTTATTAAATTAGTGAGAAATTAAGTCACTGTTTAGTGCGAGGATCAAAAACAGAACTAAAATAGTACTAATTTAAATAATAAAAATAATAATAAATAAATATAAATTTTAATATAAAAAAATATTATTTTATTTTACATGTTCAATAATACTAATTTAATGTGGGGTTCCTTGTTAATCTCAAGGATCTTGTTGTAATTTACCTTTTCTCTTTAAATAAATAAATTTTTTTAATAATTCTACATAAATTTTAACATAAAAAAATATTATTTTAAATTATTACTAACAAATTCCTTAGCAAAATTGACACAAAATATAAAGTGTAGTTTCATCTTCATCAAAGTTTTAAGTTCCTATTTTCTTTCTCTTCCACAAATTTCTTCTTTTTTATTTTCAAAGAAGAGTGAATCTAACAAAAATAACCCTCTAAAAGTCTGTTTATTTATAAGGTTAAAATTAAATTTAGATAGAGATATTTTTTATTAAAAATTATAAATGATGTGAAATAAAACTAATTATTATGTTGGGATATGTAAGTGATGTGATACAAAATTAGTTATTATACTGAGATATATGAGGGATGTAATATAAGTTAATTATTATTTTAGTAATATATGTAGGATGTGAAATAAAGTTAATTTTTAATATTAAATTTTACGTGTAATATGATATGTTAGGTTAAAATTAAACCAAATTAATTTTTAACTTGAAAATAAACGGAGCTAAAAGATTTGAAGTTTTGGAGCAACCATTTTTCCTTCTGTTAGTTTCTTTTGTTCGATTTTTTTATGTTTATCGTGTTTTGAAACAATTATGCACTTTCAGCTACACTTTAAATGTAGATAAAAAAAAAATGTTTAATGTTAATTCTAACAAGAAACGATATACTTTAAAGGTTGCATGATTGAGATGTTTGTTGATTAGGTAATTGAAATATTGTTTGTTTATCTCTATTTTCAGTATGGCTGAGCCTTAGCTCATATTGAAATAAAAAAATTATTTAGTTTGAGTATATTTTGAGAATGTTTTAAGTTTTTTTTAAAATAAAAAAAATTATTTTAATATTATAATATAAAATAAAATTATTTTTTTATATAAAATAAAACTAATTTTATATTAATTTTTTTGTAAGATATGAAGTAAATTTTATTTTTAGTATTAAAATTTTTATGTGATTTAAAATAAATATAAAATATTAATAAAAATATTTTTTAGAAGTGTTGAAATTTTTTCTCAACCAACCAATCAAACGAGGGATAGTGAGAGAATAGATGCATACATTTTTTTAATGGAATAGACGAATACTTAATTACTGCACAGTTTGGTTAACTCATATAATTATTTTAAGCATAGTTTTTTTTTTTTTTATAGTCATATTGTAGGGCATAGTCAGTGCAGAATGACCTACGGCATCAACATTGTGAATTTTTTCATAATCAAATCTTTGCTGCAAATAAAAATAATATTCTCTTCTTTTATAAATAGAAATTCAGAGTTTAAAAAAATAATAATAAGACAGATGAATTAAAAATCTAAAATTTCATTAAAGTTTTTTTCTTCTTCTCACTTTCTTTGCAATATAATTTTTTTGAGATAATTACCTGTCTGTCACATCATTTCACTTTATTTATGCGTTACTCATCTATTCTTAGTTAATTACACTATGCACACTCAAAATATTATAAAATCTTACATACACACACTTAAGTTAAAATTTAGTCAAAATCTATTTGAAAAAAAAAATATTTTGTTAGTAAATCATTAAAATTACATTTTTATTCTTAATAGTACATATTTTTTTCTTCCTCGATGTCACACTAAAGCGCTGATCTGTCCTAAAATCAATTCACGTCGCAGATATTTCCTTCCGTTACGACAACCTAAACATCAAAGTTTTAAGATTTTCACTCAAAATATATTTAAATATCCTTAAAATAATATGATGAACGGTTCAGATTTTTTATAATCTAACTATAGTTAGATTATTAAAAAATTATAATTGCTCATTATAATGAAAACAAGTGAAAATGTGTATGTAAAATTTTATAATGTTTTGAGTGTACATAACATAATTAATTAAAAATAGATAAATAACGCATAAATAAAGCAAAATGGTGTGACATATAAATAATTATCCCTAATTTTTTTTCATTAGAATTTTCTGGATCAAAAATATTTTTTTGTATTATTTTTTACTATTAAGAAACCTCCATCCAATATTATGCTGAATTTTAATTCCATTTCCACTTAAGATCTTAATTATTTGACCAAATCATGTAACAAAATTTTTGTTTTAGGAAGTATAAAATTTCAGTACGCCTGTTTGATTTAATATATATAAACATATATAATATAATATATATATATATATATCCCTTCTGAACGCAACATTGGTTTCTTGCTCATAAAGTTATTGACGGAGGAAACCTAACACTGACCTTTTCTACGGTGACTTCCCATTTGTTAAGCGTTTATGAGCTGTACGCGGAATTCATTTTTTAATATGATATTTTATAAAAAATAATATTTAAATATTATAATATTTATAAGCCTGATAAAATTTACATTAAATTTAAAATTAAAAATTATTTATTAAAAATGTATAACATCACTCATTTTTCAGAGGACGCAATCGTTCCTCAATGCAGCCACAACTACGTCAATCAAACTTAACGGCCGTCCCCGTCAAATAACGTCGGCAGGCCACATGACACAAACCAGGGTGCACATGGCCCTAAAAAAACTTATCCAACCAGCTGTCGAACTTACACATTTTAATATTTATTTATATATTAAAAAAAATTTAAAAAAATATAAAGCGGTCGACCACCGTCCTGCCAGCCTCGAGTGCCGCATTATGACCGTTCTGCCCTTCCACCACCGATCACAGAAAAAAAAAAAAGAATATCGCAAATTCGCAACAATATAATTTCAAAAAAAAAAAACGCAATAATATTAAAAAGAATCACTAAATAAAATAAAATAAATGCTACAGGCAATCCATCACGCTCGCTAGGCTCACTCACAAAGAGATAATAATAAGATAATAGCAATAATCAGATCGAAGTCCGGATGCAAATCAGAGATCTAGAACACGCAGGCAACCACCACACCGGCGGCGGCCGCAGAGATCCATCCGAAAGCGGAGATGCCTGCGGCGGAGTTGTTACTGGAGGATCCAGCGGGAGCTCCGGCCGGGGGAGAGGAGATCGGGGGGGGCGGGATGGCACCGGAAGGAGTGATTGCTGGAGGAGGAGCAGGGGGGCCAGAGACAGGCGTGATGATCGCCGGCGCCGGGGCTTTCGCGGAGGCGGGAGAGGGAGTTGGGGAGTGAGTAGGCGCAGCGGACGGGGCGGGGGACGGAGCTTTCACAGGAGATGGGGTTGGAGCTACCTTAGGAGCGGCGACGGGATGGCGAACGGGAGCAGACTTCGGAGGCGAGGTTGAGGGGGCCGCTCCAGGGGCCTGTGCCGCGACAGCTGCAGCGAGGAGGAAGATCAGAAGAGCAGCAAGAGATAATCGTGCCATCTTGAGAGAGAGAGAGAGAAGGGTTAGGGTTTTGGCTGGGAGAGAATGAGTGGGATGAGGGCTATTTAAAGCAGAGGCAAAGGCGGTTGTGCCCTATGATTTTCTCAAAGGCGTGGAGGATTTTTATTGCGAAAAATGCGACGCACAATGCCATTGGTACTTCCGGTGTGCTTTAAATTGAAACAATTAACGATGATATTAAAATCAGTTTGACTTGCTCTATCAATAACGCACAGATTTTAAGGGATTACAAATATTTAAGTTATATATTTGTTCAAAGTTCAATTAATTCATCATATTATGCAAATTCTTTATTTTTTAATGCAAATATGAAATCCTTTATACACTTGGCAATCAATAAATTTAACATTAAGGCCCTGTTTGACAATAGGCTAAAAATCATAGCTAATTTGGCCAAAATTTTAAATTTATTTTAAAAAATTTTAAAAAATTATTTTATATATCATCTCACACAAATTCCAACATTAAACAATCACTTTATTTCACATCCAACACAATTCTCAATAAATCAATCAATTTTATTTTATATCCTACACAATTTTTAATATAACCAACTTACTTTATTTCATATCATATACATTTTTCAAAAATAGCTAAAAATTTCAACCAAATCTTCTTTTTTTTCTTATTACCAAACAGAGCCTTAAAAGTCTGTTTGTTTGTAAGGTTAAATTTAACAAAATTAAAATTAAACTTGGATAGAGA
Organism: Apostasia ramifera; assembly: GCA_019297695.1. Classification (NCBI taxonomy): domain Eukaryota; kingdom Viridiplantae; phylum Streptophyta; class Magnoliopsida; order Asparagales; family Orchidaceae; genus Apostasia; species Apostasia ramifera. The sequence goes on along the minus strand of JAEMOT010003728.1, from coordinate 73,825 downwards.
TATTTTTTTATTAAAAGTTATGAATGATGTGAAGTAAAGTTAGTGGTGCCCAATGGGCGGATGCATGTGGGCCAACCACTGCCCATGTGGCAAGCAGCCGTTAAATGATGTGAAATAAAGTTAATTTTTAATATTAAATTTTATATGTGATGTGATATGCCTGGTTAAAATTAAATCAGATTAATTTTAAACGAGCAAACAAACGGGCCTAAATTGGTTAATCTAAAATAAGAACAAAAATATTTCTATGATATGCTAGTGATGATTATTATTGATTAGGGAATGGACCCTATAATCATCTACAGATGTTATTCTCAAAGATAAGTGATGAAATAATTCAATGTAAAGATAAAAAAGATATACCTTTGCAGTTTTTTAATATAAATGATGAGCAAATGTTTTTTTTTTGGGATTTTTTTGAGTTATTACAGTGAAAAAAAATATTTTATATTAAAAAATAAAATAAAATTGACGATGCCTGAAAATTCGCGGCACGTAACGTTTCTAGTTCAAAACACTCGCAAAGAGACGCCAAGAATCATCCAAAAAAATACACAAAGATATAAGGTGGTTCAAGAATAGCTTCCTCTAAGTCCACCTGGGAGTCAAAGAAAAAAGTTTCACTAAATTCAGAAAAAGAGTTTGGTTAGAGGATAAGAAGAAAGAGAAAAATACAAGCTTATTAACAAAGATGATCATAAGCTTGATTGTCCCCACTCCCCCATCTGAAGCTCTGTCCAGAGGTATTTATAAATGAGTTATGGTGTTCAAGGGATTTTCGAGCTAGAATATCATAACCGTTGGCTCCATATTATTGGCCTCATATTGTCGATTTCAGGAAGATCATTAATAGTGACCAGGGCAAGCGGATTTTTAATCAGTGTGGCTGTTAGGATCTAGGTGTTAACAAAAATTATTTTAATATTTATAATTGAATTCCCTGTGAATTAATATTAATTGTTATTAAAATATATAAATAAGGTAAATAAAGTTGATTTTTAATATTAATATTTATATAATATATGAAATAAAAATTAATTTTTAATATTAAAATATTTGCACAATATAAAATGAATATAAAAAATTAATAAAGAAGTTAATTTTGAAAATGAGTTTGGGGCCAAATATTGTAAAAATCAAACAGTTAATCAAATCATTATAATACTTAGTTCACAGTTGGATCGATCAAAATGGTCTAATTAGTAAGTCTAATTACTAATATTAATATGACATAATAATATAATTATATATTTAATATTAAAATTACAGCATATATATAATATAAAATATTTATTATATAAAAATAATTAAATAATTAATATGCTAATAAAATTTAAAAAATTTGATATATATATATATATAATACATGCATATATACATATATAAACCATCGATGGTTTGCTAAAACACCTCTTTCGCTCCCAGCAAAATGATGGTGCCTCGACTTCTAGTCTCCTACCGCGCTCACTGTCGTTGGTCTAATGTTTAGCTTAAATGCCTCGTCGGCTCCTAACCAACCGATGGCACCTCAGCTCTCAATTTCTAACCACTTTCACTACCGCTTTGTTAAAAATTAAGATAGAGATGGGGGAAACACGAATTAGAAGAAGAAATGCATTTTCTAAAGAAACGCGTTTTTTTTCTCCAAAACTCTCACTATTATAGTAGAATAGATATATCCAATAAAATCAATAAAGTGTATATATATATATAATATCTTATATGACAAATAAAAGTTAAATAGATATATATGCAACATAAAAAAAGTTTAATCATCCTTAAGAAAAAGAAATAAAAGTTTGACTACAAATTTACATTCAACATAAAGTTTTTATCTAAAAAATTTATTAATTTACTTATAAACATCAACTAACATAAATATAAAATATATATTTTTCAATTGAACTGGTATTTAACTAATTTAATTAGTTCATCAGATTTGATCGATTCAATTCTTTTTTAAATTTAACGTAGAATTGGAGTAGAGACTAGTTCACAGTCAGACTTGTCAAACCGGCTGATCTGATCTGACTTTTGCAATATTACTTGGGGCATATTAGGGTACATTGGAAATAAAGCAAATGACTCATCATCTTCCTTTTCTTCTTCTCCTTCATCTTATGCTCAGTTTGATTGAAAATTTTTTTAGTTATAATTATTATTGTTTTAAACTAAAAGTTTTATTTTATTAAAAAAATAAAATAAATATTTTACATTTCATATTAAATAAATTTTAATATTAAATAATCACTTTATTCTATATTCAATATAATTTTTAATATAACTAACTTACTTTATTTTACATAATATATATAATTTAAAAAACTTTTATAAAACTTTTTCAAATTATTTATTTTTTTTACTCCAACTCTTTTTTTTTATTTCAAAGAGTTGTTCTCTTCCCTTTTTACTTATTATCTTTAATCTTCATAACTAGGGGTGTAATTTGGATTGAATTGGCTTGATTCGCTTTCATGAGAAATCAAAACCGAACTGAGATCATTGGACTTGAACCGGACCCGAACCAAATTTTTTGGTACTATTTCAGTTAAAGTTCGGTTCCAAGCTTGAAAGTTGAAACACGATTTTCTTCGTACCAATAAAAAAAATATATAATAACAATAATCCAAAATCAAATAATTTTTCTTAAATAATTAAAATTATTAATTTTAATCTTGAATCTATCACAATTAATACCAAAAAAAGTAAATTTTAATTTTAATGTTAAAGGACCATAACTAATTAATCATATAATATTTAATAATTAACAATCAATCTGGTTCGAGTCAATTCCGGCTTGCCCAAATAATAGAATCAAGAACCAATCCAATCTGACCGATTCCAGTAAATTTGAAATTGAATTCTAACTAAATCGAATTAACCAGTTCAGTTTAATTCCAAGTTGAACCTTGATTCTTTAGGTTTATTTGCGAGGCCCTATTCATGACAGAAGAGGTTAGAATAGGATTTTACAATTTCTAAAAGAAAGAGAATCGTAGTAATATTTTTGTATTTTCTACCAATAATAGTCCTTCCTTAAATTAAGAAATAATGATAATTCTAATTTGGCTACTGAGGTTTGTTTACTTAGATACAAAAAATCACAAATCTCAAAATATGCTATTCAGGTCTACAAAAAATATTACATGAGACATCATGATACTTCCGTGACAGAATCTATTATATATTGTAAAAATAATAAAAATATCCTTCCTTAATTTGCTAATTTTCAAAATATGTCATTGATCATGGCCGCGTGTAGGCACACCGCCTCAAGCACCAGTGACCGACAGCGCGCTGCCGCTAGCGCAGGTGACCGGCAGCGTGTGGCCGCGGTGTCCTTGCACGCATCGCCGCAGCGCGCCGCCTCGCACGCAAACGCCCTGCCTGGGCGTCCGCCTGCTGCCTGTCGCGTCGGCATCCGC
>JAEMOT010003728.1:48628-69213 GCA_019297695.1 Apostasia ramifera | reverse complement strand
ATTATTGAGTATGTGAAGTAAAATATTATTTTTTATATTAAAATTTCTGTAGAATAATTAAAATAATTTATTTATTATTATTATTATTATTATTATTTTTTAAACTAGTACTATTTTGATCCTATTTTGGTCCTCGCGCCTTATTCTTATTTATTATGATAAGTATGCATGTGCTTGAGAAGGCGCAAGACACAACAGCTAGGTGGAATAATATACAACAATCAAGTTGATCATTTGATCATTTGAGAAAGCTTGTATGACACGATGACTAAAATCAGGACCAAAATGATAATAGTTTAAAAAATAATAATAATATTTAATAAATTTTTTTAATCATTCTACATAAATTTTAATATAAAAAATATTATTTTACTTTACATATTCAATAATTTTTAATAAAAATATTAAGTTTATTTCATATTCTAGATCAAAATACTTGATTCTAATATTTTGATCTAGAATGTGAAATAAAGTTGATATTTTTATTGAAAATTATTCAGTATGTGAAGTAAAATAATATTTTTATATTAAAATTTGTGTAGAATGATTAAAAAAATTTATTTATTTTTATTATTTTTATTTTTTAGATCAGTACTATTTTGATCTTGGTTTTGGTCCTTGCGCCAAACAGGGCCTTAGAATACTTTGTTAAATAGAACAAAATATGTTGAATCTCACCAAAGAGAATAGACGTAACTTGAATTAGTTATTTAATTTATTCAACACCTATATTGATCGAGAAAGCAAAGAGATATAAAAAGTCTTTACTCGAATAGATTACTCGAGAGTAGAAGATATATAGGTAAACAAGCACTTATTGAAAAGAGATTTTTTGATAAGTATTTTTTAGAATGAAAGATATTTTTCGAAAATGCCTATTAAAAAGTCCAGTAAAAATATTTTAACTTAGTATTACGACATAACTCATAACTAATTGGACTCATGCAATGGCATAACCTACTAAACTTTTGCTAGAAAAAATGAAGATGCGAGCCTCGCTTAGTTCGAGCTTTTTTTTTGAACTGAAAAAAAAACATATTTATTTTTTAAATTTAATGAGAGAAAAATTTATTTTAATATTAGAAAGCGTGTAAAATGTGAAATATTTTGAATTCAAATATTTGTATTTGTGTTGAATGTGAAATAAAATTAATTTTTATAGTTGAAATTTATGTTAGATAAAAATATTGTCTCGAACCAGACAAGGCCAGAGAACATATTATTGCACATTAATGTACTAATTATTCTTTATTACAAAATTAATGGGATAAGAGAATAATAAGAATTGAGATGATCATAGACTCAAAATATTTTTCTATGGAGCATTTTTTTTTAGTATTTTTACAGCATTGTTAAAGTTTTTTTTTTTTTCGTTGAAAGCTAAAGTTTTTGTTTTTTGATAGAGCGAAGCGAGCTGAGATCCCACGTTACGTCAGGATAGCGGTGGGCTAGTGCAAAGCGACTCCAACTACTAGAAAAGAGTCTCTTGACGGAGAGTATTGTTAAAATTGATAAATATGTAAAGTAAACTTAATAAGTATTTATTAACATGTAATATTTTAAGTAATTCGGTATAATTATTTATCAAACTTGTATGATAGACAAGGTGAAATAAAATAATCCATTATTTTTATTGTGAATTGACAGTTTTATTTAATTTATATTTATTTGTTTATGAAAGTATGCTCTTTTTATTTTAAATATTTTTTATTCATTGATCATTTTTTAAAAAATAATTTGTCATATATTTTATTTCAAAAATTATTGTGGTATTTATAGTGTTTATACAATTAAAAATCATTTATGATATAGTCATCAAATTATTTATAAAAAAACTTATAATAAAATTCTAAGAAAAGTATTTTAGAAAGTTTTAAAATAAAAAAAATATACTGATTATATTTAAGTCATTAAAAATATATATAAAGATATTGTTATTATCTCTTTGAATATAAGAGCGGTTTTGATTAAAGATTTTTTTATTACAGTTATATTACATTAAAGATTTGTTTGGTTAGGTGTTAATTTTAGATAAGAAAAGAGAAAATATTTTATTTTATAAAGTTGATGGAAAAAAAAAATTATTTTAATATTGAGTATGATGTATAATAAAGTTAATTTTAATATTAAAATTTATGTTAGTGGTGAAATAAAATTAATTTTAAAGTTTTAAATTTATGTTGGATGTGAAATAAAGTTATTAAAATTTATGATAAATTAAAAATATTATTAAAATATTAATTATGCTTAAAAATAGGAGGCAACCAAACAAGGCCTAAGTGATAATTTATTGACTTATAAAATACAATAAAAATAAAAAATTTATTTAACTGTCCTATTTAGTAGAATAAAAACTTGATTGTTTTTATTATTATAGTTATAAAGTTATGTATTTAGAAAATAAAGATAATAATTGTGGTTATAAAAAAATATTACCAAAAAAAGACGAGTACATTTGGTGATTGATAAAATTAATCATAATTAAGAAAAAAAAACTTTATTTTGAAAAATTTAAAAAAAATATTGTATCACATATAAGTAATACTACAAAAATTCGTGTTACAGAACTAGAATTTCGCAATCATTTTGGTTATATCAAACCTAAAGTTTTTTATTATAACAATATCATTTGATTTGACTTTTTTTAATGAGAGAAAAAATTATATATATTTTTTAATTTAATAAGAAAGATTATTTTAATATTGAAAATATATAACATATAAAATAAAATAAATTTTAAAATTTGTATTTAAATTAGATGTGAAATAAAATTAATATTTAAACTTAAAATTTATATTAATAAGAAATGCTCTAATTAAAAATAATAATAAATATTAAATTAAATTTTATCTTATTTTATATTATTTTTAATATGAATTTTTTATGAAAAAGTTTTAATGTAAAGTGACCTCTCTTCGAAATGGGCATCTATGATTCTATCGCATTTCTCACCGGCGCAAACGGGATTTTGCGGTCTTCTCTGGCTCTCTCTAGTCTCCCCCCTTGCTCGCCGTTCTCTCTCACCGCTCTCTGTCTCGTCTCTCTGTCGCTGTCTACCCTCCAACGCCGGCCGCCGACTTCCGCTTTGTTAGCAACGAACCGCCGGCAGCCAACCCACGTCCGGAGAAGCTCCGAACGCTGGCTGCCGCCCACCGTCCTCCTCCTCTTCTTAGACCGCACGTCTATCTCATAGGTAAACCATTCTTCATCTTCTTCCGTCTCTTTGTCTTTCTGTAGTCGATGCAGGTGCCCAGGCGGCTGCCGCCCGATTTGGCCGCTGCCACTACTTTCTTCCCCCTCCCATTCATTCTATGTCTCATCTTCTTCTTCGACGCCGGACCGCCACCGCCTGTCACCGCTCCCCCCCTTCTTTTTCCTATCTCCTCTCCTACCCGTCTCTTCCAGATTTTTAGAGTTTTGAGCATTTGTTGGTAAAAGGTTAATTGCCTAAAACAAACTTCTATTGAGTTTCATTTATTTGGTTTGGGAAAGTTGACTTTCGTACACAAATTTGGGATTCTATCCAGTCAATTTTTATGCAGATTAAACATGGTTGTTGATGACTTTATGCTCTTCAATTATGGGGTTTGATCTATATTTTTAAAACCTAGCGTTGTTCACAGCGTTTTGATAGCATTATGGGGGAACACTATAGAGAGGTTTATGACAGCTCGCGCTTAAGTTTCACTTTGTTTGCTTGCTAATAGTAAAATTGCAAGAAACCAAAGTTAACTTATTCCATTGCGTGTTCACAAGTTGAAAATCAAAAATAGGCTCTCTAGTATAGGAGTAAGGATGCTTGCTAAAAACCTGCGTTGGCAACACCTCCTCAAAATGATCAACAACAATGCGGGTCTTTAGGTGTTGTTAGCAAATTATACTTAATTTGGCTCTAAATAAGAAATTCATTTGTAGATCACATACAAAATATGCAAGAAGTGCTTCCAGTAAGACATTTACATCTATCTCTTCTACACTGTAAGTAGTCAAGTGCCAAGACTTATAATATTTCTTTTTTGAGGAACAACATGAAGAGACTAGCATGCAACTGTGGTTAGTTTTTAAATTTTAGAATCAACCAACTTCACTTGTCCAGGTGTGCACATAAAAACTTTTTGCATATATATCATTTTGTAAAAATACCAATTTTCAATCTCTGTCAACGAGAATTAAGGGAAAGCCCATTCGTATAGGATGTAATTTCAAATGGCTACTGGATGAGCTTGGAAGACTTTTTGTGTACTCATATCAACTAAAAAAATATAAATAGCCAGCCATGGTCACTATGCAAATGTAGGAGGAAATATGACGTCCATATACTATTTTATCGACAACAAAACCATGATAATGCTCCCTATAGAGTGTAACAGTAGAGATGTAGGAGTTGTAAGTGTAAACAATTGGCCTATTGCTAGCAATCTCTCTCAAATCCAACTTCTGCTAAAGGAAGAGGGTGGTGTTTCACCTTCCCCCTCCCACTTTCTCACATGCATTGCAATGTTGTTGGGAAAGAAAGAGAGCGGAAGAGTGTGGAGATCTTAAATTCCACTAAGCTTCTTCCATGAGAAAAGTCCCCTCTTTACAATTGAGCTATGAAGCACCGATACTTCGTGGAGCATAATGTATCCGTATCATATCCGTATCGGATACCGATACTCCCCGATACTCCACCGATACGTATCCGATACGCCACGTGGCGTATCGATTTTTATTCTTAATTTTTAAAAATCTGATACTCGCCCGATACTTGCCCAATACTTGCCCAATACTTGCCCGATACTTTTCGATACTTCTAATTAAAGAAAAAAATGTTGAAACAGTTGGTTTGGCCTACACGATAAAATATAAAAAAATATATTATACATAAAACACAACTCATGTATAGACTCAAATAATAAGATTGAGAGATATACTGAACTTACACAATTGAGATTACAAAATGCTTAATGCACGCTAGTGTTTCGGCAATAGAAAAAGAATTTGGTATTTGTAAGCAATTGTATTATCTAGTTTTTCTATATTAACCATATTATATTTGCTTTTGTTAGATACCGATCACTTTCTTTTTACTTTAATCAAGCTCATATTATGAAAACGATAGAACTTTAATCTTTTTTATTTTGTTTATTTATTTAGTTAACNCTAATATTTTTTTAGTGATATTAATAATGTTTAAAAAAATATAATTAATTTAAAAAAAAAATTTAAAAATATTTTTGAAAATTATAACAACAAAATGTATGAGCTAGTATAATCTATCATAGATTTATATATTAAATATGAGAATATGACGTATTATATATAAATATAACAGCCGTATCCTGACGTATCCGTATCCTACTTTTTTTAAGTTTGGCGTATCGTCGTATCCGTATCGTATCGTATCCGTATCGCCGTATCGTACTCTTGCTTCATAGCAATTGAGCTCTCTCCTATTTATAGGAGAAAAATTTACCAAGCCAGATTTGCACCAAGTTTTTATTTGATACCCATTTGCTCCTTCCTCAATTACACTTGATTCTTAAGTTATGGCACCTAATAACCTTTGTTTGCAACTTTCAGTGCGTGTGGTTGTACGTTTGTAGCTTGCCAATTCAATTGTAGCCTTTTTAATGACTCCTTGTCATTTTGCAATGCTTGTCTCATGCAGAGCTATATTCAAATGACAAGGCTTCCTATGGTGCATTATTTAGGCTCTCACAAATGAGGTTGAACTGAACTTGTTTGTGGTATTGTCTTCGGGAGTACCTCCTTTGTCCCACAAAATCTTCTTGAATTGCGCTACAAGACTGACTAACTCCTTTTTTGCCGAGGCATTATTTTGCTCCATAAGAATCTCCCAAATTATTGTGGATCATCTTCCAATATTTATCTCATTGATCTATGGTTTCTTCTCTCAACCTGAGATTTGTTTTGGTGCCAAGGCAAGTTTCTTCTCTCAAGATTTCATATCTCGAGGCTTCTTTTCTTAAGGCTTCTTCCCTTAGTTTTTGATCTTCAAGGTTCAAAGCCTCAAGGCATCTGTTACTGTCCTTTGTGCCTTCAACAAGACTTTTAAAAGCGATTTTGAGGTTTCAAGTCTCTCGAAGCTATGCTTTGGATTATCAATTTGACTTGTTTCAAGATGACTCTTCGTTGTAGCATGGAGTTATTGTGATTGAATAAGTGCATGAACTTGGTTCTTCAAGATGACTCTTCATTGTGAGACGTCTTTGAATCACATAACTATGTAGCTGATGACCTTCATTGTTCCATTGAAGGTATTTTTCAATATAGCAATTTGAATTAAAGTTATTATTTGAAGTATATTGTATTTATAGAAAAAGAAACAATAAATGATAGATTCTAAGAGAAAAAGGACATATAGTATGCTAACAGAACAACAGAAATAGATTATTTGAGAACAAAAAAGTATAGCATATCATGCAAGAAAGTTGAAAATATTTACAATAAATATGTAAGAATAGATATACGGTATGTTTTATAATGCTATTATAAATACATCATTCAAAAATAATAATATTCAAGAAAGGAATTATGTTAGCTCATTTAATTATTTTGTCATCTTTTCTTCTCAAAAAAAAATATTTTGTCATCAAACAGGCAACTCAATTATAGAAGAAGGATAAAGCGACAAATCTTAGCGAAAAGCAAGGGCACTCTGCTTAGAAGGATCTGTATCAAGATAAGATGATAGCGGCTGCCCTAAGATTATGAGCTGGCTCTTTCGAGACTCCCTTGACCTTTAGGCGTATGGTGAGATTTCAATTGTATGTGAGAAGATCCCACCTACCCGTACAGGCTTGACTAGGCTTAAAGTCCACTGATAATTAAGAACGTTAGTATGATAAGGATAACATAGATCACATAATAATAAAGTATCGTGCATGATGTTAAGCATATTGAATAATGATAAGAATGATATCGATCCCGGAATAATCAAGCATCGTTCTCGATGTCAATGAATAATGCGAGAAAGAGATCGCTCACAGAGGGGTCATTATTTATGATGTCAGTCATTGCGGTGATGCACAAAATAATTCTGAAGTTTTTCATAGTAATTGAAATCCAGAATTTGTATTTACTGAATTCATGAGTATAATAAGAGTTCCAGAAGACCATAAATATGATTTGAATTCTAGAAGACTATATAAAAGACAAGAATTCCAGAAGACCAATAGAGAATGAAATCCTCAGTAAAGCTTTATTAAGAAAGCCCTGAGCTTACAAGATGATTGTTTTAAGCATAGAATTTTTTCAGATCATTTTCACTACATGTTCTTGGAATTTGAGTGCCATCAGGATCCATCAGATAAATGCATTAGGTCCAGCAACTTCGTGGACGATATATGGACTTTTCCAATTTAGCTCAAGCTTTGAAATTCCAAGGTTGCTACTTGCCATCTGTCGTCGCTTGAGAACAAGATCACCTTGAGTGAAGTCTTTCGCTTTTGCCTTGTGGTTGAAATATCGCTCAATTCGACTCTTATGCTCTATGTGTTTGAGTGCAGCTATCTCCTGTGTTCTAGAAGATTTAGATCAAGATGCCGTGAATCATCATTTTTTTCATCCAAGCGTCAAAATCATCGGGATCGAAGTTTGCCGCAACCTCGACTCTGGGAGAGAAGTGTTCCAGTTCAACAGGTATAACAACATCCATATCAAAAGCAAGAGAGAAAGGAGATTCCTGAGTGATTTCTGATGGAGTGGTATTGTAATCCCATAGAGCACATGGTTTTCTTCTCTATGAACATGAGTTAGAAAAAACTCCATAAACTGAGAGATTAATGTATGAACTTTAACCAAGTACTTCTTTAAAACATCGTCCCTTGTAAACTTCAAAACATAGCAGTCTAAAATCTTTTGGAACAGGCGCTTGACAAATGATAGAGAAAGAGGCGTTGCTGTCAAAAGGACTAAAGAAGATGTCAGACCCATATTGGGGAGCCTAAATGTCAGGAAAGAAAGGATTCCCTCCAGTCAAGAAAGGAGGGAAGACTGGAGGGAGGAGAGTAGAATGTAGAAGTGGAGGACAAGGAGGAAAAGGCGAAAGAGAAGGAAGATTGGGTTGAACCACCTGGCGAGGAGATCTCGCCTAGAAGGCTGAGAGAAGCTAGAAGATTGAATAGAGGAGTTCTTAAGGGAGTGGAGCCCCCCTCTGTTCTTGTGGAGGTGGTGAAAGAACCGCCGCAACCGACAAAGGATTCTGAGCTAGGATCGCCGCATTTGGTGGTAGCACTTGAACTGGATCTGTCACAACCGCGTAGGTGGAGCAGGAACCGCCGCAAGTGGCGGAATTGAAGTAGGGCTGCCGCAACCGGCGGATGAATTGGATTAGCGATTGTGATGACTGCCTGAGTCCTTTGAAGGACTGTAGTCTGCTGAGCGGTGAGTCCAATGACAAGATCGGTGAGATTTGGCAACATCTCAAGCAATTCTGTCATCCTAGTGCTTCTTGATAAGAAAGTTGATTTGGCACTACGCCTGGAGGCAAAGGTCAAACCCTTATCTCCAGGAGCCCTAACAGAAGGCTCTGCAGTGACCTGAGCGTTTCGGGCCAGAGAGTTGGTCTTGTGCGCTTTGCTTACCTTCTTCCCTTTCTCAATTGAAACACGAGAAAAATGTTAATGGAGAGAGACAGAGTCCTGAGAATTAGCAGCACGTAACATTTCTAACTCAGAACATTAGTGCAGAGGAGCCAAGAATTATCCAAAAAAACACACAAAGATGTAAGATGCTTCATGGATAGGAAGCCCCTACGTCCACTTGGGAGCCAAAGAAAAAGATTTCACAAGAACTCAAAAAAAATTTGGTCAGAAGACTGATACAAGAAGAAAGAAAAAGAATACAAGCTTGTTGACAATGATGATCGTAAACTCTTCTCTAAAGCTCTACCCAGAGATATTTATAGATGAGTTAAGGCAGTGCTCAGCCGATTCTAGGTTGAAACACTATAACTGTCGGCTCCAGTGAGAAATAGTGTGACTGTCGATTCCAGGGAGAAACACTGTAACTGTCGGCTCCAAGGAGAAACACTGTGACCGTCGGTTTCAGGGAGAGCATTGATGATGTCAAGAAGAGGACACGTAGATTCTTGATTTGTTAAGCTGTTGGGAGCCAGATGACCGTCTACTAATGACCGAGAACCTGTAGCTCCCAGTTAACCAGTAATGCGAAGGGTTCTGCAGTGAAAATTGTGCAGACAGGACGCTGACATGGTAGTCTCCATCTGGCTGAGGGACAACGATAATTGCGGATGACCAAATATCGGGGCCGATATAACTAGCATGAAGCAATACATCGCTTTCGATGGTTTGATATTTCTGCAAAAGTAAGGATAAATATAATTAGTCAAATATCGTAACTGATGAAGCAAATATTGTGCACGATGGCAAGTAAATAGAATTTGAAAAATCCTTAGATGCCACGTGTACGGCTGAGATGCAACGCTGAATTTAGGTGTAAACACATATCTTGGAAGTATTCAGAAAAAATTTTATCAGGAGAGCATAGTCTACTCAATTTGCTATTATCCTTCGCAATGTCTTCTGTTGATGAACTTTTTATTTCTAGTAATACTTATTATGTTATTATCCTGAATTGCTTGTCAGATAAAAAGAATATGAAATGCATTATTTGTTGTCTTCTGGTTAAAATCATCTAACAGCAGTAGGCTATGATTATATAAAAAGTCTCCGCGAATCATGATCTCATTGGACAAGTGTTTATGATTCCAATTTAATCTTGTCTTTATCCAGCATTACATTATCATTGCAAAAAATAGTTGCAACTACTTGTTCTTGGTCCACTTAGGTATCTTTCAGTTATTTGTACTTTCTATTTTGACTGTTTAAAACTCTTTGAAACAACAATCTATTTCTTTCCTGATTGTGGTAACGAGCACTTGTAATTCATGGATGATGAATTACTCTTAAGAATTCTTTCAGTGGATTTTAGATTATTATATCTTTAATGTTAAATGCAAACTTACAAAATTAATTATGCCCTAATTTACTCTGAAAATTCTTTGATGCCTTTTTATATTAAACGAACAATCTTGACATACAAAATAGAATGTTATGTAGAGGAAGATTGATTTATGAGAATTTATTATAAATATCTTTGATGCTATTTCAGTGTTCATATCATAGCGTTTATGTACTTAAGTGTTAGTTTGTCATTTTGACATATCTTTTATGATTTTTTGACTCTACTTCAAATATGTTGTGATGCAGTTTCTACATTATTTTGGTACAATTTTAATGATCTATCTCTGCCACTGTAATGCTATTTTATTACTTTTGCAATGTTTTTATGTCCTTTTGATTTCAATGTTTTTACTTGGTTTCAAATTTATTGTAATGTCGCATTGGTATTGTTGTAAAATTGTTTTGCTGTAATGCTTCAAATATGGCTTTTCTACCTTTAGGGGAGGAAGTCTATGGAGGTAAAGTGCAGTTTGGTCCTTCGGTTTTTAGACTCAGCGAATTTTAATCCCTCAGTTATTAGATACCCCCAGTTTGATCGTCTCATTCCAATGATTGTTAGCATTTTGGCCCTTCTGGTGGATACCATTAAAAGTTCTGTTAGTTGACAGGTCAAACTTCTTTCTTTTTTGTTTCCTCGAATATTTGTAATATCAATACGAGTAACATAAATAAATGTTAATATTTGGGTATTTGATTTCCGTTAGATGGACTTAGATGCTAACAGCAGTTTAAATGGAAGGACATAATTTAGTGGTCTATTAAAGCTGAGAACCAAAGTGCTATGTTTTTCAAAATAGAGAGGCCAATTACACGTTGATTTGGTTTGTGCTCCTTATATATGGAACATGTCTGATGAAGAATGAAGCCCAGCATACTTCATGCTTTCAACCTCCCATCTTGCTATCGATTTTTTTTGTTTTTGTATCTTCTTTTTTCGTACTTAAAAAGTAGCCGAGGGGAATTCTTCCTGATAAGTAGTGAAGCTGTTGTTGGTGCAGATGACTCAAAATCCTGAGATTTATGCTTTTGTTTTTGTATTAAATAGGCGTATTATCTCATTTCTAATTTCTGTTCAGGAGGGTAATGGGAAATTGTGATCGAATATGGTGTGCAACAGTTATGCATGGCTTTCTTGCACCAACGATTGAATTTTAAATTGTGAAAGTGAAGAGAAGCTTATCAAACGTCGACCTTTTCTAATGTAATGTTGATTTCTAGATTCTTAAGGCTTGCCAAGTCAAAGCCTATGTTCACATCAGTTGCCATCTCCACTTTATGTAAGTCGCACTAAAATCTTATTTCCGTTATGTTATTTAACATATGAGAAATGTTGCATGCCACTTTTTTCTCAATTTAACCTTCTAGATGGATTTTTTGCGTTATATATGCAAATCTATGTGTAACCTTAGCTTAACTGCCTACTGTATTTTTTTTACTTTGGCTGAACCACCTTGTCAAAAAATTTGTTTGCCACATTCATGGAAGCTTTGGCCTTCAATTGCGAGGTAGATGCGTATAGCTTTTCCCTTTTACAAAATTGAATAAGGTCTAGCTAATGAATTGCTATGTTGGTTAACACGATATGACTTATGCCAGTTTATGTTCTTCAATAAGGTATATGTATGCATATTCCATCCTCAAGTTTAGAAATTCTTTTAGCTTATGCTAACGAAACATTTTGATGTTCGCTTAAGGTGTTTTTTTTTTTTTTAAATTCAGGTAATAATCAACTTAACTGCGGATATGATCACCTCGATCAGGTAAGCTCTTTCTTGTGGACTGATTCTAGGTGTTAATGCAAGATTTCTGGTGCTATTTCTGAAATCGGCATGATTGCTTGCAGGCTGTTCCTTTTCATGAATATATTTATCAAAATTTGCATACTGAAGGCAATGGCTGTTTTACTGATCAGGGATATGGTGAAAGGATTATCTTCCGTTCTGAGTTTCAGAGCATTCCCCTGCGTCATTCTGAAATTATGGATATTGACAATGATTCGAATGCCAAAGATGCCATCAAGATCCAGGATATTTTGAAGTCACGCGAAAGTGCTCATGAAGTAGAGTCAATTCTCAGTAGATGTAAGTTTGAAATCACTGAGGGCTTGGTTGCCCAGGTCCTTCGGAGGCACCGCTCTGATTGGAAGCCTGCCTTGTTCTTCTTCAACTGTGTATCCAGACAAGGTTACACTCATGGGTCAAGATCGTACAATGAATTGCTCGACATACTAGGAAGGATGAGACAACTAAAAGAAATGCAACGAATTTTTGATGAAATACCAAAAGAGAGAATTGGAACCGCAATCAATGAGAGAACATTTGCAATTCTAGTCAACAGATATGCAGCTTCCCATAAGATAGAATCAGCTATTGAAGTATTCTACAAGAGGAAACATTACGGGTTTGAATGCAACATAGCCGCTTTTCAGACTCTTCTCATGTCCCTTTGCAGATACAAGCATGTCGAGGAGGCGGAAGCCCTTTTCCTCCAAACGCGAGATGAGTTTCCTCCTTCGATAAAAACCTGGAACATTATTCTCAACGGTTGGTGCGTATTGGGAAATTCACGTGAAGCAAGGAGGATTTGGAATGATATAATATTATCAAAATGCAAACCAGATCTCTTCACGTATAGCATTTTCATCAATTCCTTGACAAAGGCTGGAAAGTTAGGCAGCGCAGTGAAGCTTTTTTCAGCCATGCGGAACAAAGGTCTCAATCCTGACGTGACGATCTGCAATTGTATCATCGATGCGCTCTGTTTCAAGAAAAAGATCCCACAAGCTCTCGAGATATTTGGCGAGATGAATGAACCCGATTGCCTTCCTGATACAGCTACATATAACTCTCTCATAAAGCACATGTGCAAGATCAGAAGGATGGAAAAAGTTTATGAGCTTTTAGATGAGATGGAAAGGAAGGGATGCCAACCCAACGCGAGAACATACTCATACATTCTGAAGACGATGAAAAAGCCCGAAGAAGTTACTGAATTGCTGTATAAAATGGAAACAATGGGCTGCAGAATGAATGGGGACACATATAATTTGGTATTAAATCTATATGTCCATTGGGATTATCAGGAAGGTATTAGATCGATTTGGTCTGAGATGGAGAGAAAGGGTTTGGGACCTGATCAACGGTCATATACCATTATTATTCACGGATTATACAATCAGGGGAAGCTTGATGAGGCTATGGAATACTTCAACAAGATGAGTTTCAAGGGAATGAATGTAGAACCAAGGACTAGGCTACTGATAGAGGCAGTACGATTGAAAAATAAGGGAAAATTTGCGAAACATGGCAATGTAGTTTAGCCGAAAATAATTATTTGGAGATCTATTAGGGACATCCGATTGAGGTTTAATATAATACTGACAATTATACATCTTTTTGATAGTATATCGATTTATTAAAACTTATCAGCATTTTTAGGGAGTGATTCATGACATATCAATATATTTCAGTTGAGTACAGATCTTTTTACAACTATTGATTGCATTAAAATTGAATTTAAGCGGAATACAAGCATTTAGAGAACGATTCATTGCATGATAAGTCATTTTAATTAAACAGTTGCAATTATATGAGTATTCAATAATTTTTGATTGTATTTGAAGAGAATACACTCGAGTTACTGCACAAAATGAAATATATAATCCAATGATTTTGATCTCCTCGTTAGATTTACAGGCCTTCAGAATTGTTCATGGTCCTGTCGAAAATTCAATATAATAGAAAAAAATGTTGATTTCCTTTTTATTCTACCAGGATTTTAAAACGTAGCCAGAACTGTTGTAAGAGTTTTTCATAGGTTTCAGCGGAAGTTTGGGAGTATAATTCAATTCCCTGCATCGTAAGTTGAAATATTTTTTTTATACTCATTAGATAAAATAAATGAAATTGACATCTAAATCGTAGGCTAATTGAAGCTCCAGTTAGAAAAATTAAGTTACTGGATTTTGCCCATGTACAAAGAGGAAGAGGGAGACTAAAGAAGACATGGCAAGAAACTATAAGGAGTGATCTTAGTTACTTAAATTTAGATAAGAATTTGGTAACTGATAGAGCGCAATGGAAATAAAGGATTCATGTAGCCGACCCCACCTAGTGGGATTAAGGCTTGGTTGTTGTTGTTGTTTGTTGTAGATAAAATAAATAGAATTACTTATAGGATAAATTGTATAAAGTTTTTAAATTTGTAACACAATATTATGCAAATTTATGATTCTAATATTTCTTCTTTGTTTTATAATTTCTTATTATTAAAAATTTATTAAATTATCATTTTTATGCTCTATCTATTTTTTTTTCGAAACAATTATCATTAAAGGTTTTTTCATTATTAAATTTTCTATTTACCTTATACTCCCAATATAATCATATTGTGTGGAAGTAATTAATTCATTTTTTCAATCAAATATATCATATTGTGTATTCGATATGCATTTAAAAAGTGTCATAGAGTATTATATTTGATCATCCCAGTTCTTTAGAATTATCTAAGTTATCAAAATAATATTATACATTTACAGGGGTGTTTAGCTCAATTTACCTTGATATTCTGTTATGTTATTTAGAGAAATTAATTATTTTATTTATCTGAATTTTTAGATAATCGTTTAAAAATTTATAAAATTATCAATCAAAAAATAATATATAAATGTCATGATATTTAAATAATATAATTTTAAGATAACATCGAATCAAATGATTTCTAAGGGGGCGTTTGGTTCAGTGTTATCTCAATGTTAATGTTATTTAGATGTCATGTTATCTAAATGTCATTGTTATTCATCAATGGACATTTGTTTGGTTCAATGTTATGATCTTAGAAAATATCAATGCTATCCAAATTGTTTTTGTTTAGTTGAAAGTTATTGACATTATAATAACAAATTGACGGTGTTATCTTGAGATGTCGCCCGATTTGGAGTGACATCTAGATGTCAGCATGTAATGGTAATTTTGTAATTAATTATAATATTATTTAAAGATGTCATTAAACTAAATAATTACTTTCTAAAGATAACATAATATAACATTGAGATAACACTGAACCAAACGCCCTCTAAGTTAAATTTGACGTAGTGGGTTTTCAACGAGTACATGCATGCTCAGAGAGAAAGAGAGAGAGAGAGAGGGAGCAGCCATCATAAAACATGGAATTGTTGATTTCATTATAATTTTTCATAACTTAGATTCGCTTATTTTGAATTAAAAATAAACATTTTGTTAATATACATTTTAACAAGATAAAAATAACTAACTTAAAATTTTAAATTTTCAAATAATAATGAAGTGATGACAGATCCGTTTCTTTTTTTTTTTTTCATTTATTGTGAATGCAAATCTTTTGACGGACCGCCCTTAGCTTTTTTTTTTTTTTTTTTTAAACGAAGCGTTTAGCTTTTGACCTTCACGAAAGCAACCATCATAATTTCTAGTGGATGCGGCTCTACATGATCGAAGAACGGTAGCTTTCGCCAATGGTCGCTCGACAAGGCGACATTCCTTCCTGTTGAAGTGGTCCCCACCATTCAATATAAAGTACTATGAGTCTGTTTGCTTGGATTAAATTTAACAATATTAAAATTAAATTTAAATAAAAATATTTTTTTATTAAAAATTATAAATAACATAAAATAAAATTAATTATTATATTGAAATATATGAGGGATGTGATATAAAGTTAGTTATTATATTGAGATATCTGAGGAATGTAATATAAGTTAGTTATTATTTTAGTAATATGTGTATGATGTGAAATAAAATTAATTTTTAATATTAAATTTTATGTGTGATGTGATATGTCAGATTAAAATTAAATCAGGTTAATTTTTAACTTCAAAACAAACGGGGTCTAAATATTAAATATTTAGGCCTTTCGAAGTTTAAAATTAACCTGATTTAATTTTAATCTGACATATCACATCACACATAAAATTTAATATTAAAAATTAATTTTATTTCACATTCTACATACATTACCAAAATAATAACTAATTTATATCACATCTCCCACATATTCCAACATAATAACTAATTTTATATCACATCCCTCACATATCCTAATATAATAATTAATTGAGATAATTACCTACATGCCACACAATTTAGTTTTATTTATGTCTTACACATCTATTCTTAGTTAATTACGCTATGCACACTCAAAATATTATAAAATCTTATATACACATATTTTAACTTATTTCTATTATAATGAGTAATCATAATTTTTCAATAACCTAACTATAATTAGATTACAAAAAATCTTAGTCGTTCATCATATTATTTTAAAGATATTTAAATATATTTTGAGTGAAAATCCTAAAACCTTAATGCTTAGTTGGCGGCAAAGGAAGGAGACATCCATGACGTAAATTGATTTTAGGACAAATCAGCGCTTTAGTATGATATTGAGAAAGAGAAAAATATATATCATTAAGAGTAAATATAATTTTAATGATTTACTAACAGAATATTTTTTTATCAAATAGATTTTGATTAAGTTTTAACTCAAATGTGTGTATGTAAGATTTTATAATATAGATTTTATAATATTTTGAGTGTGCATAACGTAATTAACTAAGAATGGATGGGTAAGTCATAAATAAAATTAAATTGTGTGGCATGTAGGTAATTATCCTAATTTAATATTAAAAATTAATTTTATTTTACATCCTACACGCATTATTAAAATAATAACTAATTTATATCGCATCTCCCACATATTCCAACATAATAACTAACTTTATATCACATCCCTCACATATCCCAACATAATAATTAATTTTATTTAACATCATTCATAACTTTCAATAAAAAAAATTTATATCCAAATTTAATTTTAACCTTGTTAAATTTAACCTTACAAACAAACAAACCCTTAATAATAAAATTAAAAAGGTCTTCAACTACAAGTGATTTTTATTTAGAAAAGATTAAATGGGCATTTGGTTCAATATTATCTTGATGTTATATTATGTTATGTTATCTAAAGAAAATAATTGTTTAGTTTAATGATATTTATAAATAATTTTCAATTAGATTATAAAATTAATAGTCAAAAGATGACATCTAGATGACATCTAAATTACATAACATAACACCAAGATAATAACGAACCAAACGCCCCCTAAATATCATCTAGGTTCATCAGATTTGAGATTAATATTAAGTAGATTTATAATTTTAAAATTATTTAATGAAGTCCTTGAGTTTAACATTACTATTTCAATCAAATTTCTTGTTCATAAATTTTAATATTTTTTTCACAAAATTTATTTTTAAATTAAATTTTAATTATAATCCCATCCAAACCCTGCACTAGTCATCATTGTGGGAAGCCACTAGCTTCCATCCCCCATCGCATAGCCCCCAGGGACGAGCGCCCATACAGGGCTATCGTATTTAACAATAAATTTTGTTAAAATTAAAAAAAAAAAGACTCGATTGAAATATTAATATTAACATCAAATACCCTATTATAAGTTTTTTGAAATTATGAATTTACTTGATATTAACTTCAAATTTTGGAGACCTAAATGATATTTAGCCTTTAAAAAATTTCTTGGAATAACTTTTAATAAACTTATTAATCTCATTTATTTTTGTTAATAAATATTATTTATGGAACATTTAGTTCAATATTATCTAAAGAAAGCAATTGTTTAGTTTAGTGATATTTATAAATAATTTTCTATAAGATTATAAAATTATTAGTCAAAAGATGACATCTAAATGTCATGACATCTAGATTATATAACATAACACCAAGATAACAACGAACCAAACGCCCCTTAGTTCAATGTTATATTGATGTTATGCCATGTTATCTAGTGAAAATATTTATTTGACTTAATGACATGCATGCATTGATAATCTTATAAAAATTGATAGAATTATTACTCAAAAAATGATATATAACAGTTAGAACATCTAGGTAATATAACATAATATCAATATAATATTGAACCAAATGCTCCCTTAATAGTGTCATGCAAAATGATCTATTATTTGCACTTAAATACAATTAATACTAAATGAATTTGAAATTTTAACAAAAACAAAATAACACAATGAATTGATCTTGTAAGTAATAATAGAACAACAACAAATAACAACAATAACAACAACAATAATAATAATTACACATATTTATTACGCTCTTATTTGTGGCTAAAAACAATTGTATATAGGCTCGAAACCCTTAGCCTCTGTTTGTTTGGCAGTTTAAAATTAACCTAGTTTAATTTTAAACAAGTACATCACATCACACATAAAATTTAATATTAAAAATTAATTTTATTTCACATCCTACACACATTTCCAAAATAATAACTAACTTATATCACATCCATCACATATTCCAACATAATAACTAATTTTATATCACATCCCTCACATATTCCAACATAATAACTAACTTTATTTCACATCATTCACAACTTTCAATAAAAAATATCTTTATTCAAGTTTAATTTTAACTTTGTTAAATTAAACCTTACAAACAAATAGGCCCTTAAAGTTTATGCACAATGATGAGCCAATATAAATCATTCGAGATCCAGGACCAAGATGTGGGTCATGGGGAGGTATCCTTGACTGAAATAGTGTACCTCAAGGTATTGAAGTCCAACTAAAAGCTCATGTTCCTAGCTAGAATTTTTTTTTTCTCATCATAAATTTTGGAAAAACTATGGGCCAGCATATCATATTATATATCGAAGATGCATGGGTTAACACTGAACAAACGAGATGCTCAATCTATCATTCGACTTTTGAAACTAATATATTTGCTTTCTAGGAGTGTGGATTCTCCAAGAAACTTTGGCAAGCACTATGTGCGTGTGACCAGCTCCATTTATACTCTAGCTTAACAAATTATGGTTTTGATTTACTCATTGAACATGTGGCTACCAATATAGCCACGGTATATCACTGGACTTATTTGTCTATCATATTATGTCAGTTTGGAAAAAAATAGGAATGCATATTTAGTCTATGTTGATGCCGAGAATTAATCAAAGACCAAAAGGAGACTTTTTGTCTGGAAATCAACTAAGCGGAAAACCACGGCACCATATTGTAGGCGTCTTTTAAGAGCTTTACTAGATTGCAATGTTTTTCTTACAAAGAATTTAGCTATAAAAAAAAGGAAGAAGGAGAGGAAGGAGTCCAAATATTCCAGCCCCCTTTTCCTTATTACACAATGGGATTTTATAATCTAAGTTGTTTCCTGGATAGTCACTTCAGGGAAATGACCTTCATCTCTGACTCCATGCTAATGATGACTGCAATGTCAGTGCATCGTGGCCTTGATTGTACGGATCGTACGGATAGAATAGGCAAATCATGCTTCTTAAAAGCAATATGGGGTCTTATACTTTAGCTACGTGGACATTTCATCATGGGTATTTTGGCACGGGTTCTTCGGCAACGACCTTTTGTCGGGAGATGGTTTTTCAACCTTTGTTTGTAGTCAAATTCCCTTGGCGCTTTTGGTAATTGGAAATATAAGAAGGCTGACTTTTGGTAATGGGTTGAAAAATATTTCTCTTCCAAATAGCTTAAACTATTTTCAAAAATGAGTATTTATTCATTTAAAAGACAATAAAATCTCAAAACTCAGCCTTATAATTTGGTATGATACTCAAATCACTCAATTTTAATTAAATTTCAGGTAAGAATTATCAATCACAATAAAAATAACATATATATTTTAATATCATGTCTCAACTCCTTAGATCAATTTTTGGTATTAATCTTGTCTAGTATCTTGATCAATGATCAATATATATAAAGGTTTTCGCATTAAAATAATTTATCCAATTGTAATATCGCAGGTTATTTAGGGGTATTTGGACCTATGCTATGATCATTTATGTCATAATTTTAGTATTAATTGTTTGATTTGATTATATATTTATATAATATTAAGGAGGCGTTTGATTCGTTGTTATCTTGGTGTTATATTATGTAATCTAGATGTCATGACATCTAGATGTTATCTTTTAATTAATAATCTTATAATCTTATAGAAGATTATTTATAGATGTCATTAAATCAAATAATTTATTTCTTTAAATAACATAACATAACATTAAGATAACATTGAACTAAACGCCCCCTAAAAAAATTTATCAAATTTAACTTCAAGATAATATATAGATAACTCAAAATCATACGATATTTTTACTATAAAAAATAATATGATATTTAGACATCATTTCATCAACAAATAGATCAATGAAAATGAAAAAGAGATGTTAAAATAAAAATGACATAAGATTTAGAAAAATCTAATTTCATAACGGGAAAGTATAGAAAGTCAGATTTTGAAAATAGATTATTAATTAAATGTTTTGATTTATAAAAAAAATGATAGTATAAAAGTATTTAGTTTAATATTATTTAAATTATTTAAATATTAAAATTATTTATATGTCTATATTATTTTAAAATTATTATTTATTTAATTTAATGTTATTATATTAAAAATGATAATTAATTTATATTTTAACTCAAAATCATACGATATTTTTTCTATAAAAAAAATATGATATTTAGACATCATCTCATCAACAAATAG
>JAEMOT010003728.1:29345-48623 GCA_019297695.1 Apostasia ramifera | reverse complement strand
AAAGTGTTTAGTTTAATATTATTTAAATTATTTAAATATTAAAATTATTTATATGTCTATATTATTTTAAAATTATTATTTATTTAATTTAATGTTATTATATTAAAAATGATAATTAATTTATATTTTATAGATAACTCAAAATCATATGATATTTTTTTTCTATAAAAAAATATATGATATTTAGACATCATCTCATCAACAAATAGATTAATGAAAATGAAAAAGAGATGTTAAAATAAAAATGACATAAGATTTAGAAAAATCTAATTTCATAATGGAAAAGTATAGAAAGTCAGATTTTGAAAATAGATTATTAATTACATGTTTTGATTTATAAAAAAAATGATAGTATAAAAGTGTTTAGTTTAATATTATTTAAATTATTTAAATATTAAAATTATTTAAATATCTATATTATCTTAAAATTATTATTTATTTAATTTAATATTATTATATTAAAAAATAATAATAAAAAATTAATCAAATCTCATCTTACTGCATTATGATTAGAGTAGCAGCTAAATATTACTAAATGTTTAGCGATATTTAAATGTTTTTTTTAAAATAATAATTTCATTATATTTTATATTATTATCTAAATTTATTATACTAAAAATTAATTTTTTAAAATAATATTACATTACATCACAATAATATTGAATTAAATATTTCTTAAATCAAATAAATATTAATATATCTATTATATACACATTCTGATAAGAGACTGCATTGAATCCAAATAAAGAAAAGATTGCATTCTCAAACACACGATTACAATGATATTTTTATGGAAATTGCAATGATTTTGATGATTATGATAATTTTAATTTTAATTTTTTTAAAAATATAAAAGCTATGATTTCATGAGAGAGAGAGAGAGAGAGAGAGAAATTTAGTTCAGCGGCCTTTAGAAAAAGCAAAGAATTAGAAGAAAAAGGAGGGGCCTCTGGCACAAAAAATTCACCGCATAAAGCTCGCCGGAGTCCTTAGAAGATCGACTTTTTAGCGAACAACGGAAACAGGAAACGGGAAACTGCTCTCCTAACTTCTCCGGCCATGTCGGACGACGTCGACGGCGACGGAGGAAGCGGCTCCGCCTTCCGTGCCTTTCGTTCCCTCATAGAGAGCGCTGACCGAAAGTTCGCCCACGTTCGAGACCTCCCGCCCTACGAGCGCTGCCCGCTTCACATGGTCTACTACCGGAAGGCGTTCAAGGCGTACACCCGTCTCTGGCGCTTCCAGCAGGAGCACCGCCGTGATCTCGTTGCAGCGGGCCTCCGGAGGTGGGAGATCGGTGAGATTGCCTCACGAATCGGCCAGCTCTACTATGGACAATACCAGCGAACGAGCGAGGCGAGGTTCCTTCTCGAATCTTACATCTTCTACGAGGCTATACTCAGCCGCAGATACTTCGAGCCACCTTCGGTGGCCACGGGAGCGGATCTGGGGTTGCGGTATAAGGAGTTGAGGTTCCACGCGAGGTTCCTCATTGTGGCGATGTTGCTTAATAGAAAGGATGTTGTGATGAATCTGGTGGAGAGATTTAGGGCTCTGGTGGAGGATAGCAAGTCAGTTTTTCGGGTAATTTTAAATTAGAGCCATTTGACTCATTTATTTAGTGATTCTATATCGATTGTACTGTACGTATGCTGTTTATTGTTTGGACTCTGGACAGCTGGTCGGTGTTAGGTGATTTCATCGTTAGAGTTTCCATCGTAAATGAGAATTTCATATTACTCTCCTGAAATTGGGGTGCTAGCTTTCAATCCCTTTTGAACGTGTGCTTAGGACCATTGAAGCAAAAAATTTTATGGAAAGTAATTGTTCTCTATGCTTTTGAGAGTGCTATAAATGTGAGCATTTACGAATTTTACAATAGCAATCATTGTTGGTTTGTATTTTCTTGTTATGATGGTTGTTTTTCTGGAAGATTAAATTTTAGTATAAGGAATTCATCATTTTTTGCATTTCACATATTTTGTGGACTGCTAAAACTCATAAGCATGTATCAGCAATTTGGAGCTGCATTTGGTGTCACTTCTTATGTAGGCAATTCTAAACATTTTCTTTCCATTTTCTCTTATCCCCTTACTCCGCCCCTTTCATAATAAATTAATCACCAGATTGAACTATGGTTTATTTTACTGTTAATTATGCTCACGGAGCTTCTGTATCTATTTTGGACCATCACATCCTTTGTCAATGTTGCTCATAGTTTCCCATTTGGTTTCCTTTTCTGCGAAGGTCTACTGCCCTTAGCTTCAACATCAGAATGCAAATATAATTACTGCTGAATGTTGTATGATAGTGCGCCATGTATAGCCCTTGCCCTGTCTCTTTTATGTAAATTTTCACCACCTAATCTGTAACTTTAAATGCTTTATTATTTTGAGGCACTGTTTCAATTTCTGTTTCTGTCATCTTAGATGCCATATTTTGCATTTGCCAACTTTTAGTTCTGTTGGGAGGATACAAGACTAGGATGAGAGGACAGATGCACTGGTCAGTAAAAGAACTGCTAGATTTATTACTGTGAAGGCTTCTGTGGGTACCTTTGTATCTTTGTCTGATTTTGTTAAGAACCGTGAGATAAGTGAGGTCCTTATTCGTTACTTTTATTTTTATTTGTATTTTGGCATTATTATCGTGAATGTCTCTAAGGCCCTGTGTGGCAACTGGTTAAAAAAATAGCTTATTTTAGTCATGGCCAAAATCTTAAATTTATTTTAAAAAAAAATTAAAAATTATTTTATATCCCATCCTACACAAATTCTAACATTAAACAATCACTTTATTTCACATCCAACATAATTTTTAATATAACTAACTCACTTTATTTCATATCATACATATTTTTCTAAAAATTTTCACAAAATTTTTCCAAACTATCTTTTATTCCTCCAACCAAACAGAGCCTAAGTGTTCAGAATTTCAATTGATTGACACATGCACATACAAGATAAATATATATATATGTTGTATATAATCTCAATGAAAATAACTCTACATGTTTTTGTCTTGTCATGAAATGAAGAAAACTTTGTATTGTAAGTAACTTAGATCTACGGAAAGAGCAGTTTTACTTATCATATTTACTTTTTGCTGCTCAGGACTCTAATTTTAAAGAATGGAAGCATGTGCTGCAAGAAACTTTCCGGTTTCTAAAAGCTGATACATCGTTTACAAATACCAGGCCTTTGAGATACAGTTTACTGTTTGATTCACATCCGTCTTCCCTTCCATATATAGCACGCTTGCACAAAAGAAGGGTGTTAAAGTTGCAAGATGCTGTGTTGACAAGCTATCGACGAAATGAGGTTTTACAGTTTTACCTAAAATTAATTGAGTCCAAATTCTTGCTATATAAGTGTCTATTATGATTTTTGCATAGTCTAAGGCCTTCCAGAATCGTTGATTCATATGTTCTATCATGCAGAATGAGGAAATTATTGAACGTATAAATTTCATGCATACAAGCTTTTTCATCAACTTGCTCTATTCCTTTTGAGGCGGTGTGTTGGTTAATGCTTGCAGATAAAAATCAACGAGCTTACCCTCGACACATACAGAATGATTCAGTGCTTGGAGTGGGAGCCCAGTGGATCATTCTATCAAGTGGTTATGGAATCAAGTGATAACGGTGTTTGCAGTGATCAGAGTGGAGCATCGGGATTGATTGATATCAACCTTTCTGCTGACATGACAGATCCATCTGCTCCTGCCAATCCTCATAAAGCTGTTATTTATCATCCATCTGTCTCTCATTTGATGATGGTGAGTTTTTGGGTCATGATTCTTACTATTGATCTTGCGAGCATGGACATGGCATTTTATCCTATTGGTTTTACTTATTGCTAGTTATCTATGTGAATGTACTGTGTTATACAATATAGTGCGTTTATATGGGAAACTAGAAAATTTTTGTTTTGTGGTTTTATGAAGACAAAATTAGAGTTGGTAAATCTGGAAAAAAGCATTAGCAGGAAGTCTTCTCTTGATTACATAGTCGGACGAATGTGCCATTAAAAATTGCCCTGCATTTTCAGGTACTTGCAGCGATCTGTGAAGAACTTTCTTCTGATAACGTATTGCTTATATACATAGCAGCATCAGGTTACTTCTTGCTGCACAACTTATTGCTATTATGTCCAGCTCTATCTGTAGTCATCATTTAAAATAACTCTCTGGTATTATTTTAGGAAAGGTAGAACAAGCTAATCCTTCTGAGAAGGATTCATCAAGATTAAAGCCTGATATTCATCATTCATATAGGAATGGTGTTTCACTGCATCATGCCTCTGTCTCTGACAGGCCAAATTTGAATGATAGCCCTGGAAGTTGCCTATGGCTAGGTTCTAAAGGAAGTGCAGGTATGATCCTTTTATTGGCTGTATGATAAAGAGTAGTATCCATCAAATAGGTCTCCTTTCCTTAATAGAATAGTGACTGTTGACTTTTTGTTTCTTTTTAACTGCTGTAATGAAAGTGGAATTATATTATTTTCTGTTACGTAATGTCTTCATATGCTGTATGCTTAACTTTAAACGTTTTATTATTGCAGGTGTAAACAATTTATACCCGGAAGATTTAATTCCTTTTACACGAAAACCACTTTTCATCATTATTGATAGCGAAAATAGCCATGCATTCAAGGCAGGTTTGTCAAAACTTACTGTGCTTGCAAGGAATATCTTGGGAACTTAATTTGGTTGCGTTTTTCTCTTCAGAAGTAGTTATTGCAATGCTAGAGAATATAAACTAACCTTGCTGTCCTCAGTCCAACTCCCAAACTGAGTCTCAGGAAATTGAGCAAGCCTTAGCAATCTTGTATAGGCTAGAAGATACTTGGCAGTATCTGTGTTATCATAGTCTTATAGTGTTAATGGCTAAAGGCTAGTCAATCGAGGGGTTTAGACACAGCTAAAGAATTTTGCAGCTCTAATACTGGAAGGAGCCTTGGGTGCGGGGAGGCTCCACCAGTGGGAGAGAGATGGCTCTGATTCCTCAAATAATGAAAAAATGAAATAAATGGTACTATGAATTTGATTCATTATTATTATATATTTTATGCTCACAAACCTAGAGGAAGGAGCCTTGGGTGTTCCATTATAAGAGATAATAGGTGGGAGAGAGTTTGGGATGTTGTTGGCATTTAAGTAATGAAATGTGGTCCACAATGAGAGTTGCGATCTATAATATAGACAACTATTTAAGGCCTCAAGCGTTGGGCTTTTATAAAGCTCTTACCATGTAT
This sequence comes from Apostasia ramifera, assembly GCA_019297695.1. Classification (NCBI taxonomy): domain Eukaryota; kingdom Viridiplantae; phylum Streptophyta; class Magnoliopsida; order Asparagales; family Orchidaceae; genus Apostasia; species Apostasia ramifera. The sequence continues at coordinate 43,366 of JAEMOT010003728.1, read as the reverse complement.
GATTCGTATTGTAGAAGGATAACACAATTCTTATACAGGAGAGCCGGGGAGATAATTCTGCAGGGCAATGCTAGTATTACTGCATATTGTACTGCCATGTGCGAAATAGTTAATTTCCTCCTCATTAGGGACAGATATACTTGAAACTCAGGTAGTAATGATCCATTTACCATCCACAGAAGGAAATCAACAATTGTTCTAGACTAAACAGACGCCTTTGGCTTATGTGGAGGGGCTTTATTAGATTAGATATGTAAATGGTTATGTTTGTAGTCTTTGTTCTTGTGAGGTTAGAAAGTGGTTGATCATAGGTCGGTTAAGGATTTCATTTTCCTTTTTCTGTACTTGTGTGTTTCAAACAATACATGAAAATTGCAGAAACGTGCATTGATTTCATTTTTTTCAACCTTTATGTTGGAGTTTTCATCTTTTTACCAAACTAGATCTTGATTCCATGTCCAAAGATATGTTGATGCTTGTGATTCGCCTTGTGTAATAGTTTCATGTATTTCTATCTACCATTTAATGTATTCCCACAAAAACAGCTATAAGGTCTTCTAAGAAAATTTAATAAAATTGGAATCATTTGATTAACTGATGATGTTCATGTCACCAAAAAAAATTAGCCTTGTAAAGAATTTGATGTGGTATGACGCAGATCTGATAAGCTTTTTTTTTGTTTTGAATAGTGGTCTGATAGGCTTCTTGAGCATGGCTTGCTGCATATATTTATTTCTTTAAAGTTTTTGTTCCATAGGACTTTCAAATATGGACGGGAAAAATTGATAGTTTGATGTTATGCTAATTCTATTGCATGTTCAGGAAATTCATGGTTCTGAAAAGGGTGAAGCAGCTGCCTTGCTTCTTTCTCCAAGGAGACCACCATCAATATCTAATGCTGGTCTCACACCTAGTGGAAGTCAGTTTACATATTTCTTAACTGCTCCATTGCTGGCTTTTATCCAACTAGTAGGCCTTAAATCTGACATTGATGTTGTAAGTTGACTTAAAAAATTTTACTTTATTGAATAAAGATTAACAATCCGAGCATAATGTATAAAAAGGCATGTTTAGGATGTGTATAGCAGCGCGGAGTCTATATTTTCGTCTGCTTTTGCTGAATGGGAAGTGATTCTCTGCACATCAGAAAGGCTGGATCATGTTTGGGCTCAAGTTCTACCGGATCCTTTTCTTCGGCGTCTGATTCTAAGGTACTCAATTTTCTGAGTTAATAATATTACTAATTGTATACGTCAAAATATATACATATATATATATATATTACCAATTGTGCTTATGTATAAGTTATTCTTTTTTTTAGTTGTTTATATTTAGTTTTTTTGGATAACTGCATACATAACACTCAATTCCCTAAGGTGACTAATTTTAATCACCTCATATGTTTAATGCACTTAATTGTTTTTTTTTTATTTCAACCCTCAACACCACAATTTGCTTCCACCTCACTTGAAAATTCTGATAATGGTGGTTCTAACTTGAGATCCCTTACTACTCAGGTAAGCCCCTTCCCTATTGGGCTAGAAGAACACCACCCTTGCACTTAATTGTTGATAGAGAAGACAGTTATTGTATTTGCAGGGAAAGGTGAAAATAACAAAAAAACGTTAGGTGTTTAGTATGTAGATAAGACAATTTTAAGCATTATGTATGTAAATCCTCTTTATTTATTTGTTTTTTCTTATTTACTTTCAGCTGTTGGATTGGCTGCTTATACCATCTCTGTGTGGTTAATCCATATGTGAATCCTTCCCAATTATTGCACTGGAGTTGCACAAAAAATTATATGAGAGTTCATGTAAACAACAGAAGAGAGGGAGGGTAGGAGAGATTGAGAATGTTGTAATAATTTGGGAAGTTTGTTTAAAAGTGTTACATCCAGATCTGCGCCGGCACATCTAGAGCGTACAGGTGGAGGTCTACGTGGCATCAGCGTCAAAGGAGCTCAACAACAAATGGAGGTTGAAAAGGGGACCCCCAGGCGAAAAGCTGTTGTCGAAGAACCCATGCCGAAGAGCTCCCGACGAACTGCTCACACATGACATGAGGTACAAGATTCCATACCGCTTTNGGCCCCCCCCCCCCCCCCCCGTCCAGACAGTATGATCCGTACAACCGAGGCCATGATGCGCCAGCCTAGCAGATAACCTAGCAGACATCATTGGCCTGACGCCAGAGATGGAGCTCATTCCCTTAAAGTGACTTTCTAGAGATCAGATTAGACTATAAAATCTTATTGTAACAGGGAGAAAGGACTCTCTGCTCAACTCTTTCCCCACTTCACTACTGTAATCCTGTAAAAAGCAATTACATAGTGGAAATCTTTGAAAGCCGCCCGAACGGTGCCTTGTTTTTTCCGCCCAGTCGATTTTTCACGCAAAAATCCCTCTTTCGATCTTCTGGTTGATTTTTAGCCTCAACAATTTGGTGCCCTCACGCAGGATCGAACCTGATCCCCCCAGGCACTCATGGAAGAAGCTCGCGACGAGAATCGCCCACCGCTTGAAGAGCGGCAGGCGGCACCCCCACCCCAGAACGATGCCGCCGCAAGCGACTGCCAGCTCCAAGCCCTCACACACACGATAGCCACGTTCTCCCAAACAATGAAAACCTTCCTCGCCAATCTACTAGCTCTCCTTCAGCAGCAGCAGAGACCTCTCCGACCCGAAGTGTGCCCCTGGCTCTACAGGTGAGCACGATCTTCTCGCCAGTCATAATGGCGGCACCTGCGCCTCGCAGCAACAGTGCCCCCAGGGTCGACGGCTACGACGGCCTCACTGACTCGGCACAACATGTGAAGCGCTTCGAGAACGCCCTGGCGACGGGCGACCCCATCTCAGACGCGTATAAGTGCCGCTTGTTCCGGAACACTTTAATGGGGCTGGTGTTAGACTGGCTCGACGAAATTTGCCAGGGGTTCAGCCAAAGCTTTCAACAGTTCTTCGAGCAGTTTCGCACTAGGTTCGGCACATCGAAGACCACGTCCCGAACAATCCATGAGCTCTGGCAAATAAGGCAGAGCCCTGACAAGTCCCTGTGTGAGTACGTGGATCAATTCTCGAAGATGAACTCTACAACAAAAGATACAACGGATGACAGGTCGATTATGATCTTCATTCACACCATACTGCTGGGTGAGCTGTTTGACTCCTTTGTGGATGACATGCAGAAGACGCTCATGGAGGTAAGAGCCCTAGCCGAAAAACGGATGCATCTCGAAGATGCAAAGGCCCTCAAGGCGAGCACCAGGAAGGAAGACGCCTCACTCCGAGACAAGAAAGGCGCTACTTCGAAGCGGACCCGAGCACTCCCAGGAGAAACTTTTGGGGCCGAAAGTTCCCCCGTCTTATGGGAAGCGCAAGTTCGACGACGACTCTCCTCGCACTTCGACGCCAGTTTACATCATCGAGGAGATTTTCTCTATCCTCAAAGATAAAGGATTTGTTCAGAACCGCGATGACTGCCAGCCACCTCAGCCTGGCGAAGATTCGACGAAGTATTGTAAGTTCCATCAGCGTTACGGCCACCTCCTGCACGAGTGCCGCTCCTTTCGGGCGCTCGTCAACGAATATATAGAGAAGGGCTTATTCACCGGCTATAGGAAGATTGAGGAACTGCCATCGAAGACTGCAAGAGCACTGTTTCCCCAGGAAGAACCCTCGGGCGAGTCTAGCCCAACAACGTCGAAGGCCAACGGGAAGAAGGTCGTATTGTTCATCTTCGGCTACGACTACACTTGCCCAATCCGAAGACGCCCAGAGGTATGCGTCGCGGAAACCCCCTTGATTCTGCCTAACATCACCTTCACCACAGGTGACCTTCCTCAAGGGAGCGACAACTGCGACGATCCCATCGTTATCATCGCCGAAATCGAAAGATGTGATGTCCACCGGACCCTAGTTGACATCGGGAGCTCGGTCGATATTCTCTATCTGCGTGCCTTCAACGAGATGGGTGTTGTCCACTACAGGTCCCTCGCTCCCTCCATGATTATGTCCAACCTTTCCGGTGACATCTACCGACCCGCGGGCTACGCCACCCTGCGCATCACTCTCTAAGATGGCCCTAGGAAGGAGACGAAGCAAATCGACTTCATCATCATCGACGCTCCCTCCGGATACAACACGGTTCTAGGACGACCTGCGATGGCGGTGTTCCGCATGGTCCCATCTACTTACCACTTATGCGTCAAATTTTCCACGCTGTTCGGCGTCGCCACCATCAGAGGAGACAGAGTCGGGGCCAAAAAATGCTTCGAAATAAATGCTCGCCTCCACACGGATCACTTAGACCCCAGGGATCATGCCTTGCCCCCTGCCGACCAAAACGATCATGTAACCGTCGCCGACAGAAAAGCTGTATTGATTTCCAAAGATTTCTCTGAGAATGAAAAGCCTGCTCTGGCAGCGCTGTTTTCTGAGTATTTCGATGTATTTGCTTGGGGACTCAGGGATAGGCCCGGAATTGAAAGAAACGTAGTCGAGCATCGACTGAGCCTCAAACATGGTGCAACTCCTGTCAGGCAGAAGAAGAGAAGCTTTGGCGGTGAGAAACAATGAGCAATTCGAGAGGAGGTCGAAAAACTCCTCGTCGTCAGTTTCATCAGGGCGATTGCGTACGTCGTCGTTGTGAAGAAAAGCTCAGAGAAATGGCGGATGTGCGTAGACTTTACAGACCTAAACAAGGCATGCCCTAAAGATTTCTACCCCTTGCCGAAAATAGACAGGCTTGTCGACTCTTCGGCGGGATACTCAGTGATGAGCTTTGGGGATACCTTTTCGGGATATTACCAGATCCGGATTGCTGAAGAAGACGAGAAGCACATTTCATTCATCACCAACCAAGGGACCTTTTGTTACAAGGTCATATCGTTCGGCTTGAAAAACGCAGGTGCGACATACCAGCGAATGATCGATACCTTCTTCAAAAAACAGAAGGGGCGGAATGTGGAGGCTTACGTAGATGACGTTTTGATTAAAAGCAAGAGCAGGGTAGAACATCTCAGTGACCTCCGCGAGAGCTAGACACTTGTCGTGCTTACAACATCAAACTGAACCCCTTGAAGAGTATCTTCGGCGTGGCATACAGTAAATTCTGAGCCACATGGTATCAATCAGGGGAATTGGGATGAACCCCGAAAAGATACAGGCCATCCTGGAAATTCATATCTAGGTCTGGCGAGCGACTGAAAACATACAGAAGTTGAACAGAAGGATCACTGCCTTCAGCAGATTCATATCCAGGTCTGGCGAGCGATGCCTCCTGTTCTTCAAGGTCCTTCAGGGAGAGTACCCAGCTTGGAACGACGACTGCCGGCAAGCCTTTGAGTCACTAAAAAAGTATCTGCTATCGCCTCCACCCCTGTTTGGCCCGCTCCCAGGTGAAGACCTCTACCTCAGCGCCACCGACAGCTCGGTGTTGGCGGTGCTCGTCCACAAAGAGGAAGGTCGGCAGCGCTCTATCTACTACGTCAGCCACATCCTTCACAATGCTGAGCTAATGTACCCTCCTCTTGAAAAACTCTCTTTCGCGTTAATAGCTGCTGTCTGCAGGTTGCGCCACTATTTCCAAGCCTACTCCATTAAAGTGGTGCTCCATTCACCCGAAGTCTCCGGAAGATTGCAAAAGTGGGCAATGAAACTCTCTGAGTTCGATGTCGATTTTCTTGTCAGATCGGCATCGAAGAGCCAGGTGCTTGCTGACTTTGTGGCCGAACTGACGACTATCGAACAGCCGAACTCCAGGAGAAGCAGCTGCCCTGGATTCTCTACGTCGACGGAGCCTTTGGCGAACACATCCAAGGGATCGGCATCGTCCTCACCAGTCCTTGGGGGGTTTCGACTCCAGAGATCAGGAAAGATACGGTTCCCTATCACGAACAACCAAGCCGAGTACGAAGCCCTCATCGCCGGGCTCAAGTTCGCCGAAGCCCTCGGAGCACAACACCTTCGTATCTATAGCGACTCAAAGCTGATGGTGAGCCAGTTGAATGGGACTTACTAGACAAAAGATGAGATGCTTAAAAGATACTTGCAGCTGGCCAAAAACTTCCTGCAACACTTCGCCCAGGCTCTCTTATTTCACATTCCCCATGAAATAAACTTGCTCGCGGAAGAGCTGCCCAAAGAAGAAAAGCGAGATGCGCAAGATATATTGGCCCCAGCTTACAACGAACCTGAAGTCTTCGATGTTGGCGCAAATGTCAGTAACTTCATTTGGACACGGCTTATATGCAGGTTCAGCATCCCGCTCTCCCTGGTCTGCGACAATGGGACGGTCTTCACGAGACGCATCGTCCGAGATCTCTTCTCCGAAAACGGCATTAATCTAAATTTTGCATCAGTTTCGCCATCCCCAGTCGAACGAACATGCTGAAGCAACGAACAAGAACTTAACGCGTTGAAGAAGTGAGTCCGCCGAGATACCAGCCGTAATCTGGGGACTCAATTGCACACTAACAGCGGCACGAGTCAAATGCCATTCTCACTCGTTTTTCGGTTGGGAAGCGCTCATCCCGATTGAGCTGGAGGTTTACTCCCCCCATGTCGAACACGCCAGCGGCTTCGATCCACCGGCCCTCCTCGAATGACAACAACAAAATAGCAATGCAAGGAAGCTCAAGCTCGACCTTCTCGAAGAAAGCAGGGAGTTAGCCACATTACGGCAAGCCGAACATAAGCGACGGATTGCAAAATACGACAAGCACGTATGGAAGAGGACGTTCTAGAAAGACGATCTTGTCTTGAAACTAAAAAACACCGCTGGAAGAGACATGGCACCGGGCAAGCTCGATTTCAATTGGGAGGGCCCCTTCATCATCCACAGCGTATTGGGCCCGAACACTTACAAGCTAGCACGGCATGACACCCTCCTCCCCAGAACATGGAGTGGGAATGAGTCATGAAATTTTATTCATGAACACTTGTAACCTATCGGCAATATCATGATTATTATACGAAATGATGCACCATCTCAAATCCTAACTTAGCGTCTAGGCGACTAGCAGTCAAGGTTATAACCCTTCTCAAAGTCCCAGGCTGCTCAAATCCTAACGTAGCGCCCAGGCGACTGGCAGTCAAGGGCATAACCCTTCTCAAAGTCCTAGGCCGCTCAAATCCTAAGCGCATAGGGGATTGACAGTTAAGGGTATAACCCTTCTTGAAGTCCCAGGCCGCTCAAATCCTAATTTGGCGCTTAGGCGATTGGCAGTTAAGGGCATAACCCTTCTTGAAGTCTCAGGCCACTCAAATCCTAACAGCCTAGCACCCAGGTGATGGTCAAAGGCACACCCCTTCTCGAAGTTCTAGGATATTTCATCTAAACTTAGCAAATTCTTCTCACAATGAAAACTCGGTACAAATACATTTGTTCACAATAACAATACTCAAGAAAAAAAAAGTACAAGTAAAACTAAAACATTCTATTGAAGAAAATCTCTTACAAAGATTTGAGTTACAAAATAAAAGTTTACAACTTGTCATCCCTCCTCGAAGACTCAGAGGGAGAATCTATTTTAATGCCGGCGCCCGGAGTTCGGGGAACATCCTCCAATGGGTCTCCCGAACGGAGGGGTGATACGGCCAGAGGCTCCTCTACGGTCTCTTCTCCCCGGGCACTTGGATCCTCTACCAGCAGCGGGGCCCCCTCGGCGATCCCTTCTGCTCTTGCCATCTCAGCTTCAATAGGAGGGATGGCCACCTTCAGACGCGAGTCGAAGGTGAACTTCCGCTCCAATCTCTCCGCCGACATCCTGAAGTACGGGCATTGGTACGAGTGGCTTCTCAAATGGATACACTCGTCCATGTCCAGCCCTCCGAGGTCCCGCGACTCACCATCCCCCGACCAAGGAGTGTCGAACTCAGCATGTTCACTGAACTCTCAAGCGCCTCCTTAACAAGCGCCTTGAGCTCCAGCGAACGCCAAAATTTGACAACTCCCTCCCGGCGGGCCTCCTCGCGGCTCTGATCGCGCGCCTCTTCCAAAAGTTGCTGAAGCTCGGCCTCCCAACGACTCGACACCTCAAGGCCCCGCATGGCCAATCAAAGACGCTTTTTGGCCAAGCGACATTGGCGCTCAGACTCCAGCAGCCTAAGCTCTAGTTCCTTCGCCTTCCTCTCCTGCGCCATGGCCTCCTTCCTGAACGCCCCCTGCACCTCCTGGAGCTGCAAAATAGAAACGTTAGGAAAGGCTGAAACTCAAAAAACTTTGATAGAGATCTTACCGCACTTAACAAATTTGCGGTCTCGACGCCAAGTCTGGTCACCGAGTCGAGCCACCCTTCGGGGACGCCGCGCGGAGACTCATCTCGAAGAGCCTTTCCGGACTCTTCAGCACCCTAGTCTCCCGAAGCCGCTGCCGCCTCGACACTAGAATCCGCCGAGCCCCTGCGGCCCTTGCGCTGCTCTTCGGGTTTGTCATGACCTGCACATCATCAATATAAGCTAGGTCAGGTTCGCCCCCTTCGGAAGTGACGAGCGCTTCCCTCCTCCTCTTGGTCGACAGATGGGAGGGTCCGGTCCTATCATGGGGAACCCTTTTTCTCCCAATCTGCTGAAGGCGAAACCAGGTCAGTTCGAGCTCCGGTCGACCTGCAAATAATAATAATAATAATATAGGGTAAGTGCGGAAGCCAAAATCGAAGAAGGGCTCTGAAACATTATCTGTGTAAGCCTGCACATCGTTCTCCAATTCCTGCTGGTAATCCTCCGCGCCGTGGACATGCTTCCGGATTTCGTCCATTGCCCGGAAGTGCGGGTCCTCGAAGCCAATTCCTTCCCCCACAAACCTCGCCTCGCCGACCCTTTGGGGAACAACGAATCTTACCCCCCAGGCTCGGCGAAGAAAAACCTCTTGTACCAGTCCGCGAAGCCGGTGTCCCTCACCTTGAATACCTGGCAGTACCTCCCTTTCAGGACGAAACACCCATATAGACGAGGGTTCGCCTCCCACCGAAAGACCACCTTGAAGTTCTCTCTATCCCAAGGGATCCTCTGGCACTGCAACTCCTTGATAAGGCTACTAGATCATGTTAATCGTGTTCGGGGGAAGCTGCATCGGGATGATACCGAAGTGGTTGAAGGAAGAGAAGGAACAACCCGCCGCGGAGATGGTGGAGGCAGACCGCGTTTTTCCCCTTCGGCAAGGTGGTGAACATCGCTTCCGTCGAAGGGAACTCCAACCCTACTTCCGGATCCCTCCCTCAGACCTGCTCAACTTCCGCATCGAAAGTTTGTGGAGAAAGAGAGCACAACTCGCAAATTATCCCACATCTCCTTGGCTCGGCTCCGCGATTTCTTGGTCATTGCAGCCCCAAGAAAAGAGACAGCAATGGAGGGGCTCATTGCTACCCCCCAAAGCCTTTTATAGTCCTTAGCCTAACGTTTCCGCTCCCCGAGGGCGAAATCTAACTATCTAATCCAATCAACCTAGAAACCTAGACCTACTGGGCATGCACGCCTCCTTGGTCCTCCCCCCCCCCCAACGCTCACATCGTGAAATTCAAAAAATCCTTTTTGAAATGTTCTAAGGAGGGAGTCTGGACTCCGGCGCCGAGAGGAGACCGCGAACAGCTCGAGCAAAGTCCGTTCGACAACGATTCTCTTCCACCAGCTCTTCGACTCGGGACTCCAGAGCGGCTTTCTCTTTCTTCAGCTCTTCGATCTCGTGCACTGCCACCTCCAGATCGCCCTCATACCTGGCGCACTTCGACTCCAGGTCGGCGATTGCCTTCTTCGCCTCCGAAGGATCCAGTCTTCGAAGCAGGGTCAGGGCCTCATCTATCTTTCGTTCAAGCACCGCCGCTTGCTTCCCGCTCGCGGAACGCCCTTCGATCTGATCTAGGCGCCGGTAGATATTGCATGCGAAGGTTTGCGCAGTCGGACCTCTGGAGCCGACCCCCGGCTGGATCGGCCAAAGGCGCCGGAGGAGGTGGGACAAAGGCTGACGATCCACAGTCCTGCGTCGGTGCACCAATAATCTCCACGGCAGGAGGAGCCGGGGGCTGCGCCACCGCGACATCTCTGGCAGGCGGCGCTTCATCGTCCGCCATCGTAATGGTGTTCACCAGCGAGATTGTGCGAACCCCACCGGAGAGAGACCTTGGAGTAGCGCGGGCTCCCCCCCGCGAACTCTCAGCTTCGGCGGTGGGCCTCCCCGAATTGGAAAGTTTGATCTGAGGCCTCTTTGGGGCCTCCTCTCGAACAGAAGGCCACCTGGTGCTCGCTTGTCCTGCCTGAGAGGGACCCCTGACAAGCGAAATTTCGTCCTCCATGTCCTCGGTTATGTTATCATACAGGGACATTGTTGCGTCGGCCTCTTTCCGGAACCAAGAGAATGGACCCCAATGTCAGCCTACGGGCATTTTATAAGGTCCGAAAGCTTACATGTCAGTCGCAGAGAAGGCCACACGCATCAGTGCATGTCACGTCAAACTAACGGGGCGGCATGTTACATCCAGATCTGCCCCAGCACATCTGGAGTGTACATGTGGAGGCTTACATGGTATCAACGTTAAAGGAGCTCAACGACGAACAGAGGTCGAAAAGGGGACCCTCAGGCGAAAGACTATTATCGAAGAACCCAAGCCGAAGAGTCCACGACGAACTGCTCACATACGACTTGAGGTACAAGACTCCATACCGCTTTTAAGAGGCATGACTCCCCCCCGTCTGGACAGTACGATCCGTACAACCGAGGCCATGACGCACCAGCCTAGCAGATAACTTAGCAGACATCATTGGCCTGACGCCAGAGATGGAGCCCATTCCCTTGAAGTGACTCTCTAGATACCAGATTAGACTATAAAATCTCATTGTAACAGAGAGAAAGGACTCTTTGCTCAACTCCTTCTCTACTTTACTACTGTAATCCTGTAAAAAGCAATTATATAGTGGAAATCTTTGAAAGTCACCGTGGTTTTTCCACCTAGTCGGTTTTCCACATAAAAATCCTTCTTTCGATCTTCTGATTGATTTCTAGCCTCAACGAAAAGTAATGCCTGATTCATGGTGCATTTGTTTAGTTTAACCTATTCCACATGCAAACCCTGGATGTAACCCAAACACAATCCCTGAGAAGATCCTAATGTGAAAATTTTGGGCATACGAAGAATAATAAGAATGATATATGCCCATCCTATGTTTTCTATAGAAAGTTTTGGGCAGAAAACGAGAACAAGGAGAATTATGTAAAGCTAATTTAGTGGTTGTGATATTGTGAAATCAACATGTAATTCTTTTGCCAAACTCCTTGTAATCATATTGTGAACCTGTTAATCACAACGAGCAGCATAAAACCACCTAAAGTTTAAGAGAATCATGTCATGGATCAGTTACATTATTACAAGTTATGCAGACATATGGTTAAGGACTCCTGACTTACCTCATTAAATTCTCCAAGAGGTAGCAATCTATGTTATTTGTAAATTGAGAATCACAGCCACCTCTAACAAAGTCACAACCTACATCCATCAATGCATATTGAAACAGAAAGTTCACTTTTCGTTGAAGGTAACTTTCGCACGCCATAAACGCTGAACTATGGCTGCTAAGATTTTTAATTGGACCTGAAACATACCAAAAACAATGATTTGATTCCTGAAAAACTTTTTTTTGTTGGTGTGTGCATCAGGTTCATATTCTGCCGAGCAGTCCTCAGTCTTCTTAGCTTATGTGGGAACGACGATGAGCAATTGCCCCATTGCCTGCCAGGCCTCCCAGAGTCAGTGTCTCCAGATTCGCCATCAATTCAATCATACATTTGGAAGCTTGCAGAGGCCCTTGGTGTTGTGGGTCATTTCAGCTTCTCCGATAACATCAAGGGTTCAGCTCTCCGAAGATGATTAAGATTTCTAGTTACCTCCATTTGTAGATATATATCATCATGGAACATCCGACCTAGCTGTCGTTGATCATTTTTATGCTGCCACAGGGGGACTAATGATCTATAAACTCTGCGCAAAGACGAAGAAATCTAGTGAGCCACATAAACATCCTATTGTTTTCTATACAACTCTATCCAACCTCCCTTCATCCTCTTCTTTTCAAATATTTTTATGCTGCTGTTTCAGATTTGAAGGACAATATAATGAGTTTTTGTTGTTGAGTTGCTTATCTATGACTCGATGATGTTTAGAGAATTGTAGACGATTTGTTGGTATGGTCCGTGTTTTTAATGTAAATTTGTTGTAAAGTAGCTCTTAATGGGCGTGGAACTTGTAGTTTAAGTTGTAAAATTTAATTGAAAACATTGTGTTTATTAGAAATGTGTTCTATGTAGGATTAATGTAGTAAGCCTGTTTATGTTTGCTTGGATATTGTGCATGTATTATGATTTTGGGAACTAATTTAGGTTAGGGGTTTTTATATACAGGACATGAAATTTACACGAAATTACGTATTTTACCATCAATTCATAAATATTATCACTATCACTCCATATTCATTTAAATTTTACGCATTTCACATATTTCACATATTTCACATATTTCACATATTTCATATACTTTATAATATTATATGTAAATTAAAATGCATAAATTTATTAATATTTAAATTCTAATATATATATTTTTATTTTTTACTATAAACACATTAATTTTCTTACTTTAATTAAAAATTATAATCATGTAGATTTAAATTTGGCACCCTAATTGAAAATTTTAAATATAATAAATAAATTTAAATACATAAATTCATAAATATTTAAATTATTATTTATATAAATTAATTTATTTATAGTATTTAATTAATATATTAATAATATAGTGAAGATCAAGGCCAATTTAGAAATATGAAGTTCACCATCAAAGAATATGGTGTGAAATATGTGAAATGCGTAAAATTTAAATGAATATGGTGTGATAGTGGTAATATTTATGAATTGATGGTGAAATACGTAATTTCGTGTAAATTTTATGTCCTGTATGTCAAAACTCCTTTAGGTTAATATATCATGTAGTCTAGAAATTTTTTGTTTTTCATTCGTGAATTAACGTGTTTTATGTAGTTAGCAGACTCGGTATTAATAAATCTGTATGTTCTTATGTTTTAATTTCTTTTTGATTATTGCCTTTATATTCGCTTTGGCTTTCATTTTCCATTGTTCTTTCGAAGAGTTATTTATTTGTGCCTCTTGGTTCGCCATCCAATTAATCCTTCCAACTTGACGAGTAATTTATTTTTCCCTAGTATTGAGATTATTAGGAGCACTTTTTTTTGTAGATTTGAGTTATTTTAAAATTATAGAAAAAAGTTTATTTTAATATTATAATTTGTGTTGAATGAGATGTAAAATTATATTTTTTTGATATATATGTGAGGCAAATTTTATTTTAATTTTTAAGATTAAAATTTATATTAAATATTAAAATAAAATTTATTTTAAATTAAATTTACGTAGGATGAGTGATAAATATAAAAAATTAATGAGCGGTTTTAGTATGCGACAAGGATAGTTTAGATTTTTTTTTTTTTTGATTGGAGGTAAATATTTTAGAACCATTAATAAACAGAGGTTAGTAAGTGTAGATACTTATCAAAACCATTGTATTCATTTTCATGATAATGTGCATAGTGTCATTCTTGGCCAGTAAGTTGGGATTTCAAGACCTTATAACTCACAACGTGCATTAATCTATCGAATAAATTGATATTTATCCTCAATATCTTCCATCTATTTGTCGAGAATATGATTCATCCAGTAGATCACACTTAAATTGTCATACAAACTTTTAAAATTCTACATAACTCTTAAAAGCTAGATTTTCTTTTACATCCTAATATTTGACATATAATTTATTTGGGGTAATTCCATTTAGGCCCATGAGTTTTGCTTATTTGGACACAAAAGTGCACAAATCTCAAAACTGTCATTCAGGTCCACAAAATATTAAATGGGATATTGTGATCTTTCCGTGGCAGAATCTATTATGTATTATAAAAATGACAAAAATACCCGTCCTTAATTTATTAATTTTCAAAATATACCATTGATAATGGTTGCGC
>JAEMOT010003728.1:4790-29335 GCA_019297695.1 Apostasia ramifera | reverse complement strand
GGACGCGCCCTGTGCACGAGGCGACATGCTGCGACGACCGTGCCAAGACGCCGCGACCTCGTACTGCCGACCGCCGGCGCTCGAGGCCGCACGCAGGCGACCAGTCCGCGAACGCGCAGGGGTAAAATCGTAATTGAAAAAATATTTAATTTAATTTAATTTAATTTTTTTGATGAAGTAACGATATTTTAAAAAAGTTATGTTGGGACCTGATTGGAAGGTTTTTAAAAATAACTAGAGCACTGGTGAACTATATAATAATTATTGTAGACTTGGACGATATATTTTGACATTTGTAAACCTGGACAGCAAAATAGACAAACTTCAGAGTCCTAAGTGAAATTACCCTATTTATTTGTCCTACACAATAGAAATATACACCGTAAAGATGATATTCATCTAGCTGCACATCCTGCCAAAACGAAGTATGAAGACTAAACCAATCTGGGTCTGTCTCTCACCAAGATCCCTTGTATAGTCTTGAATCAACACAATATAAAACTCAAAACTACAAACTTGACTTTGCATTGCCTCTAGATGCCATAAGATTCATTTTCCTGTTTGACAATGATATTATCCTTCAATTCACTGACCATACTAATCGCATCTTCATTCAAAACATTTCAAAAACTTCTTTCAAGAACTTTTAGAATGTAGCATTTCTAGGACTACAATAACTATTTCTGTGTAAGGCATCTTCAAAGTTTTATCTAAATCTTTCGCTTCAAATTATACACTGAGAAGATTGATTGGATCCTAAATTTTGACATGTAAGATTATCGACATGTTGTCTTTACAAAAAGAGAAAAAATATCTTGTACCTTCTTACAAATATACAGCAGTTGAAATTGCAAAATTAAAGTTCGTGGTTGAATAAGGGTTAAACCTGTAGTCTACTGTCGAGGCCTTTAACATATAATGACTTTTTCAACTAACATATGGAGTTCTCCATGCTTACCACCTTGAAACCTATGTTATTGCGTATAGAACTTCTTGCCAAGATCACTATACATAAAAGATAACCTTACATTGATCTGATGAAGTTTCATGTCCTTTTGAGCTACTAGCCCTTGCAATTTAGAGACTGTGGTTTGCTTTAGGACTACGATGATACGTTGGTGAAGTCAATGCCTCTTATCTTTGTAGTTACTATTATGGTTTCCTTACAAAACTCCAATATATTTTTAGCATAAAGATATTTTATTGATTTATGATAAAAAAATTATTTTATCAACTTTATTGTCTGCTTTTTGATAAGGGTCTTCCATTGCTTGAAAACTCAAAAAAAAAATTCTTTAATATGATTTTTGTTAAAGGAAATAAATGCATACTTCCCTCAAAAAGTTATCTATGAAGATGAGCATGTAGTTTGCTCTAAATTTTGATTAAGCACTTGATTACACCTAAAAGATCAAATTAAACGTACTTAGTTGAGAGTTCTTTTTGTGTTGTTCATTGTTTTGTCAAAAGACACATTTTCATTCTTGCCCAACACACATTTTTGTAAAGATTTTATTTGTGGTCATATTTGTGTTTGCCACAAAGAAAATCTCAACTAATGAGTTCCTTAGCCTTCTTTCTTTTATTCTTCTTTTACTCATGTGATCGAGTTGAAAATATCATGATTAGCACCTCAATGTTTAACGAAAAACTAAATGCAATTGCTCCTGCTGTTGTACTTCTGGAATGTGCATAATTGCCCATCTAATTTTAGATCCATACATCACAATAATTAGGCCTGTAAATGGGTCGGATCTTGATCCGATCCGATCCGTGATCCGAACCGATTATCTTATGAAACAGAATAAATTTTTGACCCGTACAATTATTCCGAAAAACCAACCCGCTCCGTTTAAGTATTGCTGGGTCGGATCCGGGTCGATGCTGATCCGACCCGAAAAAAATCCGATCCGAAATTTATAAGTATGAAATTATTTTACATATTTATATATTTATTATTTAATTACATATGTCAATTATTATTTTATTTTATGAAGGTTTAGAAACGTGACTGAGACCTATAATTATTAAAGAGACTATTGCAAATTATTTTAAGTGCAGTAACCAGGAAGTGCTTGCATTGTGAAATGGGATAAATAGCTACAAATATTTTTTACCGTTAAGATAAAATGTTTAGTGCTAGCTTTAACAGAACTGCGCTTTATTTTTTGTGTAATATTTTCATTCAACTGTTGGTTCTATGTTTTGTAATATTGTAATATAATGCTGATGTCAGTGATATGATCTTTAAATGTTTATATATTATCCTTATATTTTCTACTATAATAGATTTATATTGTAAATTTTAGTGATCAAAATTTTATTTAAAAATATAACAATATATATACAACTAATAGTTGTAATCATTGAAAAAATAATGTTAAATTATGTAAAAAAAGTTCCGGGTCGACCCGAAATCCGATCCGAAAATCCGAACCGTGGCGGGTCATGGAACGAATCTGGGTTGACCTCGATCCGATCCGATTTTTAATCCGATCCGGATATATTGGAATCGGATCCGGGTCGGGGTCAACCCGATTCGGATCCGATCCGTTGACAGGCCTAACAATAATAGGCATTGTTGAAGATTTTTAAAACTGAATATTTATCAATGTGCCTATTCCTTCTCATATTCAAAATATTTAGAGAAATCAAATTTCTCTTCAGCTAAGATATACGTCTTACCTTAGCGAGTTCATTGAAGATCCCAATTCTCATGGTTTCGTGCCTAGTAAACTTACATAATGATCAATTGCATTAAAAGACTGTTTATTCGGGCCCTAGGCATTCAAATCACTTTAGAAGGCCGTGTAATTAGCAATAGTTTATTCGATACATACAAGCGCACACTCTTCCACGTGCAACACTTTTGACCAAAGTAGCACTAATTGGCTTAACAAAATCTCAGCACGAGCAATCCAAAACTTTGACTAGTTAATGCAACAATTCACAAATAGATTCAACTTCTTAAAATCATCATCTTAACCAATACTTGAACTTAGCTGAATCAGATAGAAGCTAAATGAGTTATTTCAAGATTTATCGAATAGTTCTTGAGATTGAACGCAAAAACGAAAAACACCAATAACAATTGGTCAATGATTATATTATCGACTCCTCAAGTCTACGAGAACTGCAAATCTCCTTCGCAAATTACAAGCCAAAAATACTAACAGAAGCACGAGCTAGTACTAAAAAGAAAATTCATTTTGAAGATGCCTTATTAGTGTTTGAAGTCAATAAGCTTAAGAAGTCAAATGCATCGAAAAAATAAAAGAATTTTCAGTACAAGCTCCAATCCACTGCAAAATCTCTTAAGCAACCTATGATGCACAAAGTAGATCTTATTGGTGAGATCATCTTTGTCCATCTCTTCTAATATATCTCTTCAACATTAATACCCAGGAGTGGAAAATAAAAATTAATTTTAAATTATTTATATTTTTACATTAGTATAAGTTGAAAGGTTCAAAACTTTTTTTTCACAACATTAAAAAATGAAGACTACATCAATCCGTTAAGTATTCACCCATCTGGGAGTGGAAAATAGAAATTAATTTTGAATTGTTTATATTTTTATACGGGTAATTCCACTTAGGCCCCTAAGATTTACTCGACTTGCCACGCAGGTTCACAATTTTGAAAACATGCTAGACAGTTCCCCAAAACTTACTGTATAGATCATTGTGGTCCTTACCGTGCCGGCGTCCGTACCGGCGTCCGAGGACCAGCGAGGACAAAGGGTACAATTGTAATTTCACATTAAAAAAACTTTATGATTTCTTAATTAAAATTTTGATTTAACGGAATGTTTAACGAAAAATATTTAATTGACCTTATTGAAAGTTTTTTATAAATATTAAGGACCACAATGATCTATACATTAAATTTTTGGGACTTATTTGATATATTTTAAAAATTATGAACCTATATGACAAGTCGACTAAACTTCAGTGACCTAAGTGAAATTACTTTTTTTATATTTACACTAATATAAGTTGAAAGGCTCAAAAAGTTTTTAACAGAAAAAAATTAAAAAGTTTACCAGCTCAGGTATTCATCATCGGATTGACGTCAACCACTTTGAATGCTTCAACTCCACAGCCCAAATCTCAATGCCATGAGAAGTTATTGGGTTCGGACGGCGCACCGTCCAGAATTCAATCAGAGGGCGCCACGTGTGCCATACAGTTGGGTGCGGGCACACGTGACGCTCTCTGATTGGGCGTCCGAACAATGTGTCGTCCGAACCCCTTATCTGAATGAAAAGAAGCAGGCAGAAGTTACTGCCTTGCTTTCGGAGTATATCGATGTCTTTGCATGGTCTCCTGAAGATGTTACAGGCATGAACAGGATTGTCTGCGAGCACCACTTAAATGTATCTCAGACCACCTCCCCCGTTGCGCAAAAGAAAAGAGTAATGGCGGGAGAAAGACAAGATGCCATCAAAGAAGAAATCAACAAGTTACTTGGGGCAGGCTACATCAGAGAAGTCCAGTACCCCCAATGGCTAACCAACGTTATTATGGTGAAAAAGGCTAATGGAAAATAGAGAAAGTGCGTAGACTTCAGAACATTAAATCACTTCTGTCCTAAAGATACTTATCCTCTCCCCCGTATTGATACGATGGTAGACCATACCGTCGAGTACGAGGTTATGAGTTTCCTAGATGCTTTCTCAGGGTATCACCAAATCTGGATGGCCAAAGAAGATGAGGAGAAGACAGCATTAATTACTGACTACGGCACTTACTGCTACAGAGTTATGCCCTTTGGCTTCAAAAATGCCGGTGCTACCTATCAGCGCATGATTGATGCAGTCTTCAGGAACCAAAGGGGGAGGAATCTCGAAGCTTATGTAGACGACATCCTGGTCAAAAGCAAAACCTTGACAGAACATCTTGGAGATCTCAGGGAAACGCTCGATACTCTCCGAAGGTACAACCTTAAGCTTAACCCTGCTAAATGTACCTTCGGTGCGGCTTCAGGAAAATTCTTGGGATATCTAGTCTCTGCCCGAGGGATAGAGGCCAATCCTGACAAAAATATCAGCTATTCTGAGCATGCCCTCTCCCTAGATGGCGAAAGAGATCCAAAAGCTGGCAGGGCAGATCAACAGTTTGGGCAAATTTATCTCAAAAGCCGGCGATCAGTGTTCCCCTTTCTTTCGGTGTTTGCGCAATAACAAGAAAGGGCAATGGAACAGTGAATGTGAAGCTGCCTTTATTGAACTAAAGAAATATCTTACATCGGCCCCGATACAAGTAGCACCGAAAGAAGGTACTATCCTCTCTCTTTATTTAGGGGTTTCCGATACTGCAGTTTCAGCGGTCCTCCTTGACAGCGAGAATGGAGTACAGCATCCTATCTTCTATACCAGTCACATACTCTTGGATACTGAAAGTTGATACCCCACCCTGGAGAGGCTCGCTCTGGCTCTCCTAACGACTGCAAGGAAGCTACGGTCTTACTTTCAATCCCATACTATTCAGGTTGTCACAGATCAACCGCTCCTAAAGATATTGCATACTCCCGAGGTTTCAGGAAGATTACTCAAGTGGTCTATCGAACTGGGAGAGTACGACATCAGATTTGTTCCACGAACAGCCATCAAGGCTCAGGCCTTGGCCGATTTCGTCGCTGAGTTTTCTACGTCAGAACCACCACCCGCCAAAACTCTGGCGAACCTCTGGTCACTTCATGTTGATGGTGCGTCCGGATCGCAATCTCAAGGGGCTGGAATCCTTTTAACCAGCCCAATGGGGGCTACACTTCATCAGGCTGTGACGCTTCAGTTCAAAGCAACAAACAACCAGGCAGAGTATGAAGCCCTCATTGCGGGATTAAACTTCGCGCTTAGCATGGCCGTAAAGCGCATACAGGTGTTTAGTGATTCCCCGCTGGTCGTCAATCAGGTGAACCAAACGTTTGAGACAAAGGACGAGATTTTGAAGAAATATCTGCAACTGGCCAAGTCCTTAATCTCTCTATTCGAGGATTTCTCCCTGACGCACATACCTCGGGAAGAGAACCAGGTGGCAGACCGACTTGCGAAGGAGGGGCTTCCCGACCTCCGCCGGACTCAGGTGTTCGAAAGGCCTAGTTTCGAATGCGGCGAAGTTTCTTCTAAAGAACCACCCCCTACTGGATGAACAAAATCTTAAACTACCTGAAGAATGGGGTGCAACCGGACAACCGACAGGAGGCACAGAAGTTAAAGCTTATTTGCGCCAAATACACCCTCGTCGACGGAGAACTCTACAAGAGATCCTATGCCAAACCCCTTTCCAAATGTCTACGGCCAGAGGATGCCTTAAAAGTCATGGAGGCGGTACACCAAGGGGAATGTGGAACACAGGCCCGCGGCAAAAGCCTGATTATGAGAATCCTACGCCAAGGATTCTTCTGGCCCAACATTCATAAGGATGCTCAAGTATTTGTGGAGAAGTGCTCCCAATGCCAATTCTACGCTGACATGCAAAAACAGCCTGCAGGTTACCTCAAGCCTATTAATTCATCTTGGCCCTTCGCTATTTGGGGGCTGGATTTCTTAGGCCCAATGCCTACGGCCATGAAGGGCTACAAGTGGATACTAGTTGAAGTCGACTACTTCACAAAGTGGATTGAAGCCAAGCCACTTACTCAGCCCACTGCTCAAAACGTCGAGAACTTCTTTTGGGCCAACATCGTCTGCAGGTATGGCATACCAATGGTAATTATCACAGATAATGACACTCCATTCGCCAATCAGAGGATCCATGATTTCTGCGGAGAGCACCAGATCAACCTCAAGTATGCTTCTGTTTGGCATCCCCACACCAACTGTCAGGCGGAGGCCGCTAACAAGAACATTCTAAATATCTTGAAGAAGTGCCTGGACGGCGCCAAAACACGTTGGCCAGAAGAACTACCTGGTGCCCTTTGGGCATACAATATAGCCCCATCCGAAGTTACTCAAGAATCCCCTTTCTCCCTCTCGTTCTGGATGGACGCTGTCATACCAGTCGAGCTGGAACACCTCTCCCCCAGAATAGAGACTGCAGCTAACTTCGAGCCCGAGACTTTGCAAACATGGGCAGATGAAAACAATAATTCACGAAGAGTTGACCTGGATCTCTTAGAGCAAAAAAGCGAATTGGCCGCACTAAAACGCCTGGAGTACAAGCGACAAACAGAACGATATTATAACCGGAAGGTTAAACCCAGAGCTTTCAATCAGGGAGATTTGGTCCTCAAACGGTGACTTCTCGCCGGCAGCAATTTAGGGGTTCCCAAACTTGAGCCAAATTGGGAAGGTCCTTACATCGTGCGCGAGGTTGCCGGGCCAAATGCTTATTACCTTATAACTTCTGAAGGCACTCAGATCCCCAGGAGTTGGAGTGGGGACGACCTGAAGAAATTTTACGCATAGTCTCTTGCTACAGTTCATCTTGGTGTTCTATATTATTCATTTATACAGATTCAATTAAGGAATTCGTTTATGCAGAATTCAAACACCAAATTCTGGGTTTATTCTATAAACAATCTGGACTTCTTTATATTGTTCTGGGGTTCATATTTCCAACGTGCTCATGGCAATGATCCTTATATACTGGGATATATATATATATATATATATATCGACCTTAGCGTCGCTCAGGTATGATCTCAGAACTCAAGTCTCAATCATTGTGCCCGAGGTTCCGGACCTCGAGTACGATGAGCTCACAACTAACCTTCACTATACGGTGATCACCAAGCCTAGTTGAGCCTGACAGGCGGGGTTTCCTACAAACATCTGGGACCCTTCCGTAAGCCCATCTGGCCAATGGAAGGTCTGAAGGCCTACTCGTAACCTTAGGGCAGTCCCTGATATCGACTCACGATACAGGTCCCCCCTAAGCAGGGTGCCTTCGCTTTCCACTAGGATATCTGTCATTCCAAGAGGGTCAGCCCCTGCCTTAAGTACAAACATCATACACGATGTTTCAGACGCTCAAGTCCTTTTAGCATTGGGTCAGATAACTCCCCCTAGGCAGGATCTCCACTACTATCATTACTTTTTCTTGTGCAGGTTTACAAGGGAATATCTATAATCTTATTAAAGGGGATCCCTGAGGACAGCCCTAGCCATGAGTACAAGCATCGAGCACGATGTTTCAGACGCTCAAGCCCTTTTGGCACTGGGTTAAATAACTCCTTCCTAACTGGATCCCTCTTGTTATCACTGCTCCCTATCTACGTAAATTCTGGGAAGTTCCGAATTGAGTATTGGGTCATTCTACATGGTTCAAAACCTCTATTCTATTAAAGGGTTTTCTCAGAACCAGTCAGAAGATCTCAAATTCATACAAAGGTATCTGTTCATTACATGTACGTCAAAGTAAAACAGATATGAAAAAGCAATAACTCTTTTATTACTGTCAAAAAAGTTACAAAGTTATAAAAATCGCTACTCTTACAAGGAAAATGGGCTACCCTCTGTCGGCCCTGTCCAAGAGCTTAAATATTCGATTGATAACTTCGTCAGATAGGTCAAAACCTTCTTCCTTGTAAGTAGGAGAGACAGCCATGCAAGGGAAAGGATCCACTTCTTCAAGTTCAGCGGCAGTAATCTTCCCCGCTGAACTAGAGAGGAGGCCAGTCCCTCCCATGATCGCCTGATCCCTTCTAACCTTAACTTCCTACAGGGCAAACTCGTCTTGTAGGCCTCCACAGCAGCCAGAGACTTCTCCAAAATAATGGTTTCTTGCTGGCCAGAGGCTTCAACGAGCTTTTCCTGCAGGGCTTTATTGTTAGCCTCCGCAACGCCCAAGTCAGATTGACAGGCCACGAGCTCCTTCTGCAGCTCGGCCTTCTCCTTCTGCAGCTCGGCCTTCTCCTTCCACAGCTCGGCTCTTTCCCCCTGCAGTTTGTCCCTCTCCTCGAGCAGCTTGGATTTCTCCCCTTCGATGGCATCAAGCTGTGAAGACTTCACTGCAAGTTGAGAACCTAGCTCCAGCGCTTGCTCCTCGGTTCTCATTGCCCTGTTCAAAGCCAAAGGTAAACGAGCAAGGACCTGCAGGTAAGGACAAGCCAGTTAGCAGAATCAAGGCGGTTGAAGAAAGCTAGAAGAGGAACCCTTACCGTAGCCAATCTGTTCGCGCACCCTGAGTACAAGTCTGGTGTGGAGGTACTCTCCATCTTCTCCTCTATATCCTCGGATACCAGACCACCCATGAGGGCCAAACCTACTTCTCCTCGGTAGGTTCGACCTTTATTATCCGACGGTACGGTGACGACGGTCAACCTTCTATCCACTTCAGTTGTCCTCACCGCCATCCTTACATCGTCGTCCCCGAAGTAAATGGTAAAGTTCGTACTGAAAAGGGGGCTCCACACTCTTTTCCCATTTGTGCTCCTCCCTGGCGGCGAAGCCCCCCTCTTCTTCGCCCCTTGCTTTCTTTTTTGGGGGCTCCGGCTCCGAATTCCCGGAGTTACCTCTTTTTTCTCCGGGAACCTCCTTGGGAATTAACTCCGGGTGGGATTCTCCCACCTTTTCCTGGCCTACAGTGGCCTTATTGCTTTCCCCCTTTTCTTCTATGGTAATCCCCGCGCCTTCCTTGGGAATTGCCTGGGGTTTTGTGGCTGCCATAGGTTCCTTACCCTTTCCTGTGCAACCCAGCTCAGCCAATGTCTTCTTGTCGTCTGCGGCGTCATCAGGAGAGGATACCACATCGATGATGGCTCCGCCGCAGACTGGCTCTAAAACCTCAAAATTCTCTCCTCCCCCCTCCGCGGCAGCCTCTTTGCCCAGCTGGGTAGCGGGAGGATGCCCCCTTCTGGCTCTCTTCAGCAACACTGTACCAGCAGGGGGATGACTTCTTTCAGGACGGTGTATCCCAGCGTCTTGGCATGTAAGGATATATCATTCCTTACATGCCTCAGAAAATCCTTAAGGGGCCAGCTCCGCCCCTTCAACTTCTCCAGATTCCTTAGGGTGTCCTGCTCTACCACCAACTTAACATCCCCAAAAATCTCAGGGGGGCACACCCCAGGCGTCAAAGGGATCCCCAAATCACCTCCGACGAAGAAGTAGTAGTCCCTCCAGTCGGAGTGGGAACTACTCGCTCCCGAAAACATGGCCTTCCTCGTCTTCGCCCTCAATGCCAAACACCCCCCATACCTAGGTACCGTCATCCAGCTAAACAAGCTCCTAAACAGCGTCAGAGACCACGGTATTCGTTCAGCTTGCAGCAGCTTCAGGAATGAGTACATATAGGCTATAGCGTTGGGCGAGAGCTGTGCAGGGACGAGCTGGAAGGAGTTCAGGATTTCCCTGAACTCTGGTTGCGGCGGTAGGAGCAAACCGTACTCCACCTGAGCACGGTAAACGCACACCGCCCCCTGGGGGGGACGGTTCGGTCGGAGATCGGCGGAGGGAGGGATAATCGTCACATTGGTATTCCCTCTGAAGCCCCTGGTGGTGTTGAGCACTTCGTGCTCCATCAGGAGACTCTTCTGATAGCTTGAGTTTTGGTGGAATTGGGTAGCTATTTCCGCCCACTCAATATCTCCTCCTCTCATGGTGGACATTCACTTAGGGCGAGACGAGACTCTCTCCCTCCCTTCTTTTTGCTTTAGGGTTTGAAGATGAACAGAAGCGGCAGCCGCTCCTCACGGACAAGTTCTTCTTTTAAAAGGAAAACAGCTGCGCCCTTTCGCCTTCCAGCCGTCTGATCTCCTTGATCAGAGCGCGGACGCAATCAGACCGTCCATACCCTCTGACAATCCCGGGAATCGAAGCGGTGCACGGGAATCGAAGCGGTACACGAGAATCGAAAAAATGCACGATTTACCAAGCGCCACTTCCATCCATCCCGTCGTACGTCGTCTACGATATCCTACCATCGTATATGAAGGTTCAAGGGACGGTCATTTCCTTAGTTATAACCTATATCCTACCATCTTGTACGGGGGTTCAATGAATAGTCATTTCTCCCTTATGCCCGATACTCCAGTATCGTGCGCGGGGATAGCTATTTCGTCTTTTTTTTACTTAGAAATTTCTTAAGTCTTTACTTTCACTTATGAATTCATGTTCTCTTTCACAAACTTCGTGGTACCTGTTTCAAACACGAAAGAGAAGACATACGAAAGAATTCATTCACGGCAAGTTTTTGAAAAGAAAAAATGAATTTTCATTGAATGACAAAATTTGTTACATATCTATCTTTGTCCTCACATGTTTCTCTCATGAGTACAGGACCCTTAAACACAAGGCTTCAGAACTTAAACATCTGGTCTGATAATTCAGACCTCTTAACCAAGGACCCCTCCTCCTTGAGGTCTCCTCTTCTCTGAGTCCTTTCTTAAGGTTGTTCATCTGAAAAATGGATCCTTCAAGCGCCTCAGAGAGAAGGATCCCCCACATCTCTTTCACTCTGAGTTCCTTCTCAAGGTTGTCCATCCCAAAAATGGATCCTTCAAGCGCCACAGAGAGAAGGATCCCCCACATCTCTTTCACCCTGAGTTCCTTCTCAAGGTTGTCCATCCCAAAAATGGATCCTTCAAGTGCTGCAAAGGAGGAGAGTCTCCCTCCTCCTTACCCCCTTCAGGCCTATAAGGCTGAGGAGCTAGTTGAGGGGAGAAACAGGTCACTTCCGACTCCCTAGCCGATCCTGCGGCTGAGGAGGAGGAAGCGCTCGCCCTGACCAAGTGGCCTCAAGAGGAGTAGTCTGACCTTCTTCAGGACTTGCCCGAGAGGGAGCTAGCTGATGCCCCCAGCCCGCATAGGACCTTGGTGGGGGAATCTCTTCCGGTTGGTGGCTCTCGACGTCGAAGAACCTGTCTGGCCCTCCGGAGCCACAGAAAGGAAGAACCGCTGGGCTCCTAATATTCTCCTGGTTCAAGATACTCACATCAACCAGCGTCCGCAACAGAGCTTCAAAGGCGGCCTGGCTCTTCACATGGTGACCCACCGGTGAGGCACTGACAATCTTCACTGCCCTCCTCACCGCTTCCTCCAGGTCCTCCATACGTTGACCTCGCTACCCAGAGCTATTTTTCACCAAGGCCCGTAGGGAATGGACTTCAGACTTCAGCAACTCCTCCCAGCGACGAGCTTCGAAGACCGCCTCCCTTGCCCCCATTGAGGCTTCTCTGGCCTCAGCACGTTCATCCCTCAGCCGCTTTCCTTCCATCCTCAAAACCTCCTTCTCATCCTCCAACTCCTTTATCCTTTTTTGGAGGTCCTTGACATGAACGGAGTGGGCCAGATTGACATCCAACAAACTGCGATGGAATACTCACTTCGCAATCTCACTTTTGTTAACCCACTCCGCATTAACCTGGGCTAGGGAAGCTAACCTATCTTCCATTTGGTACATCTTCCCCAATTGCCCCTTCTGATCAGCCAAAGAGCGCTTTGTAGCTTTAGACAGAGCGCCCTCCAATTCCCTTACCTCCCGAAGGTAGCGGGCCTCCACATCCTCCTTGCCCTTCAGAGATTTTATCACCTCCAGAACTTCGGAGGTGTTCCCCAAGATCTTCTCCTCTGCCCTCCTTATCTCACATAATCGATCTCCCAGCATACCCCAGACCCCTTCAGTACCAAAGGTAGCACTGGGAGCAGCTGGGAGGACCGCTCCTTCCTCCTTAGTCGCCTCCTCCATTTTGTCTCCTGACCCTTCAATGCCAGGAGCTCTTGCAGAGGCAGTAAGGTGGGACCCTTCCTTCTTCTCCTTGGTGCCTTCCTCCTTCTCGCCCTCCTTATCCTTCCCTTCCTTCTCCTCATCGCCACAGAAATCCAATGGAGGGAGAGAAATGAGGAGAGGTTTTCTTTTCTTCTCGGGGGTAGGGACTGGGACACCGAGGGAGGTGGGACCGCAGATCAGCAGGGGGACTTCTTCACACCCTCTTCAGAAACTTCAAACCTAGGAATAAGCCGCTCGACCTCTTCATCCTTGAGCAAAATCTTCCCAGGGACCAGTCTCTCCCCTGTGGTCGTCTCGCTCACCATGGCCACTTCCTTCAATTCCCTAGCTTTTTGAGACGGCTTGACGGGAGAATCTGAGACAACCACCACCTCAGCGGCTTCCACGTTCACCGCCTCTTGCACAGACTCCAACGCCTGCATCAGAATGCCGGCAACCTTGGCCACCAGGACCTCTTCCTCACCAAGAGCAACGACCGCAGTGATCGATGTCTCCGGCCGTTCTTTCTCTTCAGGGGGCTCCACTTGTTTCTTTTTCTCCGGAGGAGGGACCTCTGGCAGGGCTTCGCCTGTTCTCTTCTTCTTAAAGCTCAGCAAGGCAGTCCATTCACCTCCTTCCTCCATCTTCTCTCTCTAGCAATTTTCCGCTCTCACAGGGGAAGATTTCAGAGGGCGCAAGGATACGAACCGGCAGGCGCCGCCTCCTTTTTATCCTTGCTGGCCTTGGGCAGCGCATCCACCTTCGCGACGGTTCGCATTCCAAGACCCATATATATTAATATTCGCGCCCTGACAATGCGGGGGGCTGATGTTAACATGTGGTTCCTGCGCTGCATCTGGACCGTATACATGGCGCCTGGCTGGCCTCCATTTGACTGATTGATTTGACTCACTTATCTTGATTTTGCAGAATCATGCGGCTAAGTCAAACCTCGACCACGAGGGTTCGACCCAGCCTCGTTCACGACATTCCAAGATCATCCTGGTAGCATCGGGCACGGGGTTACAAAACACCGCCTGTCACAGTCATCTCCACCTACCACGCCGTTCCCCGTACGAGGCGCCTATCCCCAGGACCCGCCAACCAAGGATCCGTATGCCCCAGTAGTCACGAATCCCCAGGAAAGGTACTAGTATTAAATGTTATCATCTTCATTTCACAATTTCAGGTCTCCTAGGTGACAGGCGGACGACAGGGGCTCCAGAGCTTACCCATCACCTATTTCACCGGGAAACCTGGGTGAAGCTACACACCCCACCGGCAATAAATACCGCTGAATAGTTCTCAGGCAAGGGAGAGGCAAGGAGCTCTAACTATATCTAAAAGAGAACAACTGGTAATCAAGAGCGACAGAGAACTCTCTCTCTCTAAGACAATTCTCACTGTATCAAGAGCCCTAATCGAGGGGCTCCCCTCTCTTCTTCTTCTTCTTCTTCTTCTTCTTCTTTTCTTTAAGAAAGCACTGTACAAGCCTTCAGGGCTACCTCTTTCCATTAGTGAAACTTCTTTGCTGGTCGACCGGTGGACGTAGGGAATTTTTTCTCTGAACCATCTTAAACCCTTGTGTGTTTCTCTGGATGCTCTGAACTAATCTTCTCTTTGAGCCTTCATTAACAAGCTCACCCCTCTTTACGCGCCGCCGTCTCCCAGAACTCTCTCTCTCTTTGGTGTTTCATGGGACCTCCATATCCTACGTCAACAAATGGGCTGTCTAATATAATTTGTGTAATAGTGTATGTGATATCTACATCAATTTTCTTTGTAACATCTTCTTTGATACGTCACAAAATTAATTAAGAAAAAACAGTTAGCCAAACATGTCAGTTAGTTAAAAGGCTATATACGCTGTCAAAAGTCTTAATCACTTATCGTCTTCAATAAAGATAATTTTTTTTGCTAATATGCTGACGTCAAAATGTATTTGGCATTCAAAAAAAAAAATCTATTATTTTTTTAATTTGTGCATTTATCAGAACACGCGTATTCTCTGCTGTGCTGATTCTTTTAAAAAATGCCATCTTTGAAATGGCCAAAAACTTCTCCCTCTTTTGAGAATTGTGATTTGTGATCAACTCTGCCTCGTTTGGCTCAAACTTTTCTTCAGATAAAAAAAATTATTTATTTTTATAATGTAATATTAAAAAAATTTATTTTAATATTGAAAACTGCATAAAATAAAGTTAATTCTAAGATTTGTATTTGTATTAGATGTGTAATAAAGTTAATTTTTACAGTTGAAATTTGTGTTAAGCTAAAAAAAAATCTCGAAACAAATGAGGCAGAGTGATACAATTGTCAAGCGTTGTTCAAGTTACGCTCATCAAATGCTCCGTCTATTAGCGAGAGCTACTACTGGGGAAGTTTAAATTGAGCTTAATATACAATTGATAGGTATTTATTAACTAACAAGCCTAAGCTAATAGGTAAAGACTATTAATTATATATTAATACTATAACTTGTGTAACTATGTTGAATATTTAATAAGAGACTGTTCTTTAAGTTTATCCCAACAAATCTCTCTCTCATATGAGAATTCATCTACATTAAATTTTTTTTATCTAATAAGTCATTTAAGTCCATGCTTCTCAAGAGCCAATCAACCACCTGGAGCTACAGTGAGAGTCATTTTTGTAATTTCTCAATCACAGTAGAGAAGACAAGTCATATGGGAATATAATTCGCATGAACCACTTGATCTACTGAAGGCCCAGCGAATTCATTGGCCCTAATACCCCTTATTGGGAATACAATCTTGCTAGGTAACACAAAACCCAAAATAATTCTCATAACAATGTAGCGAAAGAACAGGTCAAAATTATAAGCCAGGCAAAAGATCCTATGCAAATCGTAGGAGGAAGAAAAGAAGTAAGAGGGCATCAAATTTACATGAAAAATTTCAAATCTAGAAAAATATCATGGTCGTACCAAAGAAAATTTCTATTATTCTTCAAAGAGTCCCTATAGAGAATACAAAGAACGCATAATCTTACGTCTACAATGATCAAACTTAATTTTATTTTACCTCCAACACAAATACAAATATTAAATTTAAAAATATTTTATATTTTATATACTTTTTAATACAACAACAACAACAACCAAGCCTTAATCCCACTAGGTGGGGTCGGCTACATGAATCTTTTGTTTCCATTGCGCTCTATCAGTTACCAAATTCTTATCTAAGTTTAAGTAATTAAGATCACTCCTTATAGTTTCTTGCCATGTCTTCTTTGGTCTCCCTCTTCCTCTTTGTACATGGGCAAAATCCAATAACTCAATTTTTTTAACTGGAGCTTCAATTGGCCTACGATTTAGATGTCCAAACCATCAAAGCCGACTTTCTCTAAGTTTATCCTCAATTGGTGCAACATCAACTTTCTTTCGGATATACTCATTTCTCATTCTATCCTATTTTATATACTTTTTAATATTAAAATAATTTTTTTTTCATTAAATTTAAAAAATAAAATATTTTTTTTTTGTTAAAAAAAACTCCAATCAAATGAGGCCTATAATTAAAAAATAAATTGAAATTATTTATACGAAAATAAGATCAAGTTCACAAATAAGACAACTGGCACCAGCGCATTAAGTCAAACTTTGATGAGCAAGCTCAAACCAACTTTTTTTCATAAAAAAATCAAATTAGCTTTAAAATTTCCAATTTTCTATTGAATCAAATAAAAAATTATAATAATTTGGAATCTTTTGTACGTTGCTTTGCATTACGTTGAAATGCTTATAATTTGAAAAAGAATAAAATAAAAATATATTAGGACTTTTATAACAACTACAAATTAATTTGTATTTGATCTATGCATATTATTTTTATTGTTTAAAATTTATGATTTACATAATAGAGATTAATATGTAAATCATATATTAATATATATAAATATACGTGTGTGAAGTTAGAGAAAATTATCTTACAAATGAGTTTCAAGAATAGAAGTTACTGAATTACTTAGAGAAGACTTGAGTCGCACAAATTCTTATTATTTATACGAGAAGTCCTACTGCATAGCATTTATTCTTTGGTTTCATCGAATTTCATGATATAAAAACAAATCGATAATTTTGGACGTGTTGAAAATATTTATATGAGAATAAATTTGAGTTCACAGATAAGACAATTAGCACCAGCGCATCAAGTTGAATTTGAATGAGAAAGCTCAAACTAGTTTTTTTTTCCATATAAAAACAATTCAAATTAATTTTAAAATTTTCAATTTTCTATTGAATTAAATAAAAAATCATAATAATTTGGAATCTTTTGTACGTTGTTTTGCATTACGTTTAAATTCTTATATTTTGGAAAAGAAAAGAATAAAAATATATTATAACTTCTATAGCAACTACAATTAATTTGTATATGATTCCATGTATATTATCTTATTATTTAAAAATTTTTGGTTTACTTAATAGACATGAATATATATATATATATATATATATATATATATGTATATATGTGCATGTGAGAATTTAGAAAAATATATTGACGAAAATTAGTTTGAAGAATACAGGATATTAAATTGCTTATGAGTTAGAAATGATATATCTGCAATAAAAATATAGTCACAAATAACAAAGGATGGGTTAGAAATAATTTTTTATCAAAAATTTCATTCGCAAACACGATCAAAGTTGCCCTGAAGGTAAAAGAACCATGTGGCCAATCATGATTAGTCAAAAATTTCCGTGACAAAATGATAGCCACTTTAATTGATAGCTAATGCCTTCGACTATTAAGATGCTGCAAAAGCGAACGCTAATCAATTGCTATCTAGCCCAGTTCGGCAATGGACTAAAAATTATTGCTAAAATTACCTATGGTCAAAATCTTAAATTTATTCTAAAAAAATTTAAAAAATTATTTTATATCTCATCTCACACAAATTCTAATATTAAACAATCATTTTATTTCACATCCAATACAATTCTCAATAAATCAATCAACATTATTTCACATCATAAATAATTTTTAATATAACCAACTTACTTTATTTCACATCATACACATTTTTCAAAAATAACTAAAAATTTTAATTAAATCTTTTTTTTTTCTTATTACCAAACAGAGAGTGAGTTGTTAGTTGTGCTTTTTGGTAAATAAGTGACGGAAAAATATCACGAATTTTTAAATTCAATGCAAATCAGTCGCAAAACATCACTATGTGACCTAAAACAGAAAGCAAAAAACATAAATATGGAGCAACAAAATCATAAATTTTACCTGCAAAAATCACAGTTTAACATATTTACAAATTACAACTAACCACATTAACACTTTAGGATTTAACAATATACATTCTTCGAATAACAATAATTTCTTTTTTTTGTTTTTTTATAGCATGAATAACCATAATTTCATTAGAAAAAAGAACTACTCATCTAAATTAATGTTAAAAGCACATTAAAACTTCTACAAAAAATAGCTCATTAAAACAAATATTATAAGAAATGTATACAAGATTGATCATACAATATCATCAAATTGTAGGAACTTGAGTAAATCAAGTCTTTAGATGAAAATTATAAAATTTAAATGTGACTATCCTATTCGTCATTTATTTAATTCTCTCTCTCTCTCTCTTTATTTTTCAGACAAAAAATTGTCATTTGGGGGAAATCCGAACTTCTTTTCTTCTACTATATTTCTCTCAAGATCTCTAAGCCAGCGACGGTTATGAAAGGGGAAAGATGAATAAGTATTTTTAGAGTAAAAAACTCTATTTCTTTCGATTGCATAATTTGGGATAGTTTGGTCAATTTCTTCTAGCCATACTTTAAAGAGTTAGTTAAGAAAATTTAATGAATAATTAAATTTATTAAATTTAAATTTAAAATAATTAGATTTAATTAAATCAAATATTAATTTCAATCATTTTAAATTTTAAATTAAATAATAATTATTTAATATTTCAGATATAAATTACAAATAAATAATTTTATATTGATAAAATCAATTTTAGTAATAAAATAAATCAAAAATTTAAATTAATTTATCTGGATGTTACACTAAAAGGCATAGTAAAACAAAAATACTAAAATTGAAGATTTATGATGTATTTACAAATGTGGAAAAATAATACAGTTTACATAAATAGTAATATATTGTGTGTTGAAAATACTCTGCATTGAAAATTTGAGTGCCTATTCTTTTGTTTATAGAGGTGATTCATGTTGACGTAAAAAATATGTTAAAACAGAATGAAATAAGATGATAATTTTTACGTAAAAATCTGGGTGTCCGGGGGAAAACTACGATGTCGTCTAGGCGATTTAAATCCATTAATTGAATCCTTTCTCTTACAAAGCTTGAGGAGTCTCTCTCTCCGGCTCTCTCTCTCGCCGATCTACCTCTTTCTCTTGCACTCATTCCGTCTGGGGTCTCTCTTTACAATTCGATTAGTAGATTTAAATCGCCTAAACGACATCGTGATTTTTACGTAAAATTAACGTTTTATTTCATTCTGTCTTGACATATTTTTTGCATCAATGATTCATTATCAAAATTTAAATTTGAATAATAGAGAAAAAATAGAGAGAATTGTGGGAAAATAAAATTAAAGTTAAATAAAATATTAAATCAAAAATGAAAATTGAAACTTGGAACTAAACTCAAATACAGAAATTATATTTTTGTTTTTTTTTTTGCTGAAATTGAATAGTTATGTCCTTTGAATTAGAAATAATTTTCAAAATTATTGCAGCCTTTGAAAAAAAAATAATTATTCTTATCTATTTAACATTATTTTTTTTAATGGCTATAACTATTGATTATATATATATTCTTATATTTTTAAATAAAATTTTGATCATTAAAATTTACAATATAAATTTATTATAGTATAAAATATAAAAATAATATATAAATATCTAAAGATCATATTACTGATATCAATATTACAACACAATATTATAAAATATAGAAACAACATTGTGAATGAAAATATTACATAGAAAATAAAGCACAATTATGTTAAAGCTAACATTAAATATTTCATCTCAACAGTAAAAACATTTGTAGCTATTAATCTCATTTCACAATGCAAGCACTTTCTAGTTACTGTACTTAAAATAACTTGCAATAGCCTCTTTAATAATTATAGGCCTCAGTCACATTTCAAAACCTTCATAAAATAAAATAATAATTAACATATATAATTAAATAATAAGTATATAAATACGTAAAATAATTTTATACTTATAAATTTTGGGTCGGATCAATATCAAACCGGATCCGACCCCGTAATACTAAAAGGATCAGTTTTTCGGATTAATTGTGCAGGTCAAAAATTTATTCCGTTTTATAAGATAATCGGTTCGGATCGCGGATCTGATCAGATCAAAATCTATTTTTTTTTTTTAATTTATTTTATTTTTGAATAAGGTATGTCAAATTTAGGAATTGTTGCACTCACGCAGCGTAACATGTAGAATGCCCAGTAGCCTATAGCTACAGTTTATGTGCAGAACGGGGAAACACAGATTAGTTCTTTTTGACAGATCTACGTATATATTTCTTAATTCATCTTGAATTATATATTAAATTCTTTATTTTTTTAATTTTATAATTTCACCTTTTAATTTTTTTAATAATAAAAACTAGTAGAATACATGTATTTATAAATATATTTATAATATTTTATATATACATATTATTGGTAATAAGCATCTAAATAATTATAATCAGGCTAATCAGCAAAAAAAAAATTTACATTTTTGAGAAAAGTCTAAATATGTTATTTTTGGATGATTTAGGGGTGAAATTGTAAAATTAAAAAATAAAAAATTTAATATATAATTCAAGATAAATTAAAAGATATGTATGTATATGCTATTTTTTTTTATCAGACACAGTAGTATTGATGCAGATTTTTGGTCTCATTTTATATTTGATTTGCACTGATAAAATTTGAGTTATTTTTTATTTATTTATCTGAACATTTATATTATAAAAATGAGAATTAATACCCTATTCATCAGTTATAAATAGGGCTGTTACCGATCCGATTTTAAACCGAGCCAATATCAGCTCGAAATCGGATTAATCACATTTTAATCAATTCGTGCTCGATTGGGTTCGACTTCGAGCCGGCTCGAGTCGATTTCAATTGACTTCGAGCCAATTTTGATTCATTTTTGAGACTCGATCCGGCTCGAAGTCGAACACAATCTCAATTCTTTTTGAGCCGATCTTGAGCTGGGTAAGCTCAACTCGATCCGACTAGAAAGGGCCCCTACATAACCTAAAAATATAGCTGTATGTAATTATAGGCTCCTAAATATTTTATATATCGTTTATATAAAGCTGGCCGATTGCCATTATCTTTGTCTTCAAGCTGATGATGAGACCAATTCCATTGATTCTCTGTTGAAAGCTTTTTTCTTTTATTATTATTTGAAAGTGTATGCCATTGTTGTTTATGTGGAATTAATGATTATTAGAGAACGAAAATATTTTCCTCGAGAAAAATCCAAGCAAGATTACCGTTGATTAGATCCAATATTTGAGCTTTGGATATTTATCATTTCCAGTAGGGGTGAGAGCTATTTGAATTCGAGTCAAACCAAGCGCTACCCCGAATCGGTTTGTTCATTTATAAATTGATTCGAGCTCAAATTTTATTTCAAAAATTTTTCACAATTGAGTTAATTTAACTCAACTAATATTCGACTTCAAGCTAACTGAAGCAATCTCTTGATGAATTGAGGTATATTTTTATTGTGAAATAATACACAGCGGAAAATTCGGATCGCCGGACGTGTAGTTAGTCAAATAAATCGTGCGAGATAAGTATGACAAATAATGATAATAAAAAAACGAAACAACCATAAGAATACCAGATTTACGTGGTTCGGAGGTATTCCTCCTACATCCATGGGGAGAGCAGAGAGAGACTTTATTATGTAGAAAATCAGATAGAAAGAGAACCTTACACCAATCACCTGGATCTCGATCTCAGGCGGGATACAGAAATTGGATCTTTTCTTCTTCCAGATTAGACAATTCAATCGCTCCTTGAGCCTCAGATGATTGCCTCCAGATTCATACGAAATCACCTCCGTAGCCGACAAAGAAGATCCAAGAGAAATTAATCCCCCTTCTTCTCTGTTTCTCTCTCTCTCCAATTTTTTCAGCTTACCTGATTATCCCGTATTTATAATGGTAGCTTATAACAAATCTTGTATCTGATTTTCATAAAAATCTCAACAGCTTAACAAATAATCCTTATAATTAGGATTATTTAATCATTATTCAAATCACATTTTAACATATTTTTTGGGGGAAAAAACTACAATCTCATTTGATTTCAAATTAGAGTCAATTATGGCAACATGCTTGTTCAATAATAATGACTCCAATGGCCAAGTCTTATATCTTTTTATAAAAATAATAAATAAATATATTATATAAAATTTTTATAAATTTATATTTTAAAAAAAAATTAATCCAAGTTTAATTGAAATTAATTCTAGGGTAAATTACGCCTAGATTTTTGAGTTTAAGACTTAATAACGCATAAGTCCATGTTATAACATCAGGATTTCTGAGTTTTAATATATTATCAAATGTATTTTTTTAATTTTTTATTATTATACTTCTCTCTCTTTCTCTCAAGTTTTAAAAGAGAATGAGAGGTATAATGATAATTTTTAAAAAAAT
This sequence comes from Apostasia ramifera, assembly GCA_019297695.1. NCBI lineage: Eukaryota > Viridiplantae > Streptophyta > Magnoliopsida > Asparagales > Orchidaceae > Apostasia > Apostasia ramifera. The sequence goes on along the minus strand of JAEMOT010003728.1, from coordinate 6,987 downwards.
TAATAATAAAAAATTAAAAAAAAAATCTCATTTAATAATTTATTAAAATTCAGAAACTCAATATTATAATTTAAAAAATCTGTGTCATTGAGGTTTAAACTCAGTACCTTTCATCCTATTCATCCGCAATTAAAACTTGGACTCTGATAAAATTATGAGAAGTAAAATATGTTTTTTTTTTTTTTGTTTTTTTGGCTTCCGCCATCCAGCCTGTCATCTCCTCTTCGAAATTATCAGCAACATTAAAAGAGAAGAAATTTTAAAAAATCCAAATAAAAAAAAAATTAGGATAAAATTTTCGTTGGCCGCCGGCCGGGCTCACCACCATTCCCCGCTAACGTTGGCGTTTAGCCGTCCCTGTTGCCCGTCTCTATATATTACCAACGTTTTGAAAGCTCTTCCCCCACAGCTAGCTCTCCAATGGCTTCATCTCCACCGCTCTTCAAACCACTTCTCCTCTGCACAATCTTGGCATTTCTCTCCTCCGCCGGAGCGGAGATGCATACCCCTTCGAACCACTCGGGCCCCTCACACAGCAAACCTATCCAGCCCCAGCAGAAACCACCCGAAGCCATCCACAACCACGGTGGCCCCCTCCTCAAGGGCAACCTCACCGTAGAGCTCCTCCTGTACGGCCATTTCTCCCCTTCCCAGCTCGCAGCCATTACCGACTTTTTCAAGTCCTTCTCCCCCTCCCCTTCCCAGCATCCGCCATCGCCTCCCTCCGTGGCCTCCTGGTGGGCCACAATCGACAACTACCTCGGCGGCCCCGCTAGCCTGAAACTCGGCCTCGTGCGTCGCGACTGGTACTCCCGCGGCAAGCACCTCTCCGACGCCATGGTCAGGGAACTCGCCCTCAGCGGCAGGATCTACACGAATAATTCAATCGTCGTCGTCATCACCGCCTCCGACGTCAGGGTCAACGACTTATGCCAGGGAGCCTGCGGCGGGCACGGGGCCGTAAAGTCCTCCGGACCCCATGGTCAGCAGCTCCCGTACCTCTGGGTGGGCAACGCCGCCAAGCAGTGCCCGGGGAAGTGCGCCTGGCCGTTTGCAAGGCCAGCGACCTGGTCGGTCGGCATTCAGCCCCTGGTGCCGCCAAACGGGGACGTCGGCGTGGATGGGATGCTGATCCACTTGGCGACGTTTTTGGCTGCGACGGTGACCAACCCATACGGAAACGGTTACTACAAGGGTCCGGCGACGATGCCGGTGGAGGCCGTGTCGGCGTGCGCCGGGATCTTCGCTACTGGGGCCAACCCTGGTTATCCGGGTGTCTTACTGCTGAGTGAGCGTGCGAAGCGCCCCAAGTCCTTCTTCAATGCGCGGGGGGTGGATCAGCGGGAGTACTTGCTGCCGGCGTTCTGGGACCTAATGACCTCCAGATGCGTCCCTCCTGTTTAACAGAGAAATGCCGCGTAGCCCCCAGAATTCATCTCAAACTCTGCATACAATTAAAATTTTAATACGATACTTATGTGATAATAATGCTATATAAAAATTTTAATTAAATTTAAATTTCGAAATCAATATATGTACTATTATTCTGTTTTATTAATCTTCCATAATTTCACGTTCTTTTACGTAATATTTCTTTTTTTTTTATTTTCTAATTTCCCGATCCATCATGACATTTGTTTATCTAAATTAGGAGCATGAATTTTTACAAATTACAAATTGGGCATTCCGTTGTCTAATATTAAAATGAGTTTATGTCATATAACTCGAAGAAATTGATTGCACAATTCGATAATATATTTAAAAAATTATTTGATTTAATGCTTTTCTAATATTATATTATTTAATTTAAAAAATAATTATTTAATTTAATAACATGTATAGATATTTTTTTTTAAGAATTATATAATTATTATTCAAAATATGATATCTTATCTATAATATATGAAATAACGCTTAGATGATATTGAATTAAACATCTCCTAGATATTATTGTAAATAATTATAAATAATAATTCTAAAATGATATATATATATATATGTTATTTAGATATTGTTGACGTAGGATGTGGGGGTCCCGGGAAACACCAAAGAGAAAGAGAGTTCTGGAAGATGGCGGCGCGCAAAGGAGGTGAGCCTGTTAACGGAGGCTCAGGGAGAAGACTAGTTCAAAGCAACCAGAAAAGCACACAGAGATTTAAGGTGGTTCAGGGAGAAAATCCCCTACGTCCACCGGTCG
>JAEMOT010003726.1:61063-105023 GCA_019297695.1 Apostasia ramifera | reverse complement strand
ATATTCGCGCCCTGACAATGCGGGGGGCTGATGTTAACACTTGGTTCCTGCGCTGCATCCTGGCCGAACACGTGGCGCCTGTCAGGTTTGTGTTTGATTGATTTGATTTGCTGACTCAGCTTCCAGTTTTTGCAGGACTCTTGACCCAGGTCAAACATCGGGCACGACGGTTCAAACTACCATCGTTCACGACGACCCAGGATTAAACTTCGTAACCTCGGGCACGAGGGTACGAGGTAACACCTGTCACAATCAACTTCACCTAACCCCGCCGCTCTCCGTACGGGCGCTCCTTCCGAACGGAGGTACCAGTATTTAAAGCCATCGTCCTCCTCGTACAGCTGCAGACCTCTCCGGTGACAGACAAGCGGCGCTCGGAGCTCATCCATCACCTTTTCTCCGGAGAACCAGGGTGGAGCTGCACACGCCACATAGCTATAAAAACCACTGAACAGTTCTCCAGAAAGAAAAGGGGGAGAAGACAAAAAGGAGGATAGAATACGAGACGAGGAGGATTTCTCAATTGTAACAGGACCCCAACTGAGGAGCTCCTTTCTTCTCCTTCTTCCTCTTCTTCTTCCTCTTCGACTCTTCCCAGAGCATTGTATAGCCTTCAGGGCTAGACCTTTTCCCCATTAGTGAAACTTCTTCGCTGACCGACCGGTGGACGTAGGGGATTTTCTCCCTGAACCACCTTAAATCTCTGTGTATTTTTTCTGATTGCTTCGGGCTAAGTCTTCTCCCTGAGCCTCTATTAACGGGCTCACCGCCTCCTTTGCGCGCCGCCGTCTCCCGGAACTCTCTTTCTTTGGTGTTTCTTGGGATCCCCGCATCCTACGTCAACAGATAGTATTTGCAAAAAGCTTAAATTTGATTCTTGTTATGCTGCTACTAATTCTAATTTTTAGTTCTTTTCGTCCTCTAAATTAGAATGTGAGATTATTGATGATCATAAGCAAATTTTGCATGCTTCTGTTATTTATAAAGGAAATAATTCTCATATTTCTACGGTTCATACCTTTTATAATAAGATTGATAGACAGGCACTTTGGGATAATATCATATCTCACTCTAATACCTATGATGTTCCTTGAATTATTTTAGGTGATTTCAATATTGTCAAAAAACCCCAAGAGAGATTGGGCGGTAACCCTCCCAACTTTATCGCTATGCAAGATTTTAAGGATTGTCTTATGGTTTCGGGGTTAGAAGATTTTAGTTGTTGTGGTGTAACTTTTACTTGGGCTGATAATTATGTGAGCCAAAGAATAGATAGTCTAATAGCAAATTATATGAAATCTTTGATCCTATCAAAGTTACTAATCTTATTCGTGTTTTTTCTTACCATTGCCCTATTTTAGTTCAAATGTTTAATAAAAATAATACCAATTTTAAAAGTAGCTTTAAATTCTTAAATACGTGGTATAAGCATAATAACCTCCTTGATGTAGTTAGAGAGAATTGGGCCACTAAAACAAATTTTTATGGTCGTATTAATTTTTATGAAAAGCTTAGTAATCTTAAGCTTGTTCTCAAAAATTGGAATAAAAAAGTTTTTGATAATGTGTTTGATAATATTAAAAAAAAAGCTGAGTTTCATATTCTAGAAAAAAAAATTCATTCTTCTCATTTTGAATTTGATAGAATTCCCCTTAATTTGGCTAAAGCCAAACTTTAATTTCACCTTACGTATGAGGAAGCCTATTGAAAATAAATATACTCAAATGGTGGAAAGAAGGAGATTCTAACTCTAAATTTTTTCATACTTTTATTAAGAAGAAAAGGAAAATTCTCTATATTTCTTAGTTAAAAAATAGTAATAATGAGAATATAGTAAATCAAGATGATATTTAAAAGAAGAGTATTAATTTTTTTCTCTAATCTCTTTAGCTCTCATGGGAATTCTTTTTCTGATATTGATTTTAATAATATCCCTGCTTTACTAGTCAGCACAATTGTTTACGCGTGGTTCCAGCGCTGCATCCCTGTCGTACACGTGGCGCCTAGCTGGCGTTTGGCCTTCATTTCTTTTAACTAATCCATCTATCTGTTCTCACAGGTCAGGCCTCGGTCAAACCTCGGACATGAAGGTTCAACCAAGCCTCGTCCACGATGAGCCAGGACCATCCCTGGTAACATTGCCCTCGATGTTACAGAACGGTGCCTGTAACAATCAAGCTTGGTTCGACTGCGCCGTTCCCCGTACAAAATGCTTTTCCCAGACCTGCAAATCAAGGGCCCGCATGCCCCAGCTGTCACGGATCTCCAGAAGTAGTACCAATATTAAAAGTTAGCATCCTCCTTTTGCTGCTTTTGGTCCCTCCGACGGCCAATAAACGGCACGAACCCAGAGCTTGTTCACCTCCTTTTCTCAAAAAAATCAAGATAAAGTCGCACCATCCGCTGCCTACAAATACCTCTGAACAGTCTTCATGCAGAGGGATCGGAGATCAGAGAAGAAAGAATCAACAAGAGCGGCCAGGGTGCAAGCAGCTTCCCTGATTCTCCCATTTCCATTGTATTAGAGCCCCAACTGACTAGCTCTTTCCCTCCATCTCCCTCTTTTCTTTCCTAAACATTGTATTAGCCTTAACGGCTACCTTTTTCCTTTAGTAAAACTTCTTCGCTGATCGCTCGGTGGACGTAGGGGATTTTCTCCCTGAACTACCTTAAATCTTTGTGTGCTATTCTGGATGCCCCGAACTCCCTCTCCCTTAAGCCTCAACTAATAGGCTTATTTCTCTATGCGCCACCGTCTCTCAAGATTCTCTCTCTTTTTCGGTGTTTCTTAGGATCCCCTACATCCTATGTCAACATTTCTAGTGCTTTCATTAAGACCCTGGGAAGTAGCGGCCAGAACGCGCCGAACCAACTCCGCTGCTCGTAGTACGCACGTGGGAGAACCTTCCATTCGGGCACCAGACGACAGGGCTTCAGCCTCAACTTCTCGGCATCATGCCGAATCTGCTTTCTCCTCCAGAGGAACCCGTGTCTCAGAACTTCAGGGGATGCTGACAAATCTTATTGACCTGGTCACTGGCCTCACAGCCCAACAGGTCATGATTCTCAGGCAGACTCAGCCAGTATGCGCAGTACTTCCTCTCCCGCCGGTCATGGCGGCCCCTGCTCCTATCCCGCCGATCGCAGTGGTTCATGTACCTCTTTCGCTGGTTGTGGCGGCCCTAGAACTTCTTCCGCCGGTAGCGGTTGCCCCTCTATCCCCTCCTCCGGTTGCTGAGGCTCCTGCTCCAGCGCTTCCTGTGGCGGTGCCTTCCATTCAGACGTCTGGCTGGCCCCAGTCTCAGAAGGTTCACCAGATGCCCCTTTCGCCTCTAGGAGGTTCACCAGAATCCTCTTCCACCATGTTCGCTACCACAGCCTGCTTTCCTTCCACCTGCTTTCCCCCTTCCTTGCTAGAAGAGATCCCCTCTTTCCAAGTGTTCAGGCCCCTCATCATGGGCCTGACCCCTTCTTTGGACCGATGGATGGCAATGCTACTTTTACTGATGCCATCCGGCTCACCCCAGTCCCAAAAGACTTTAGGCCGCCTAGGCTTGAGGCCTACAGAGGCGCGACCGACCCCCGCAAGCACGTTCAGGGGTTTGAGGCCGCAGTCGGTTACCGCCAGCCGGACGAAGCCACTAAGTGTCACCTCCTAGCCAACACTTTGAAAGGGGCAGCATTTAGCTGGTTCATCAAGCTGCCCAGGGGTCACATCTCCTCCTACGAACACTTGAAATTCCTGCTGACCGCCCATTTCATCGGTCGGACCCGAATGGTCATCTCCGACATGGTGCTCGCCAACATTAAGCAAGGCGAGAGAGAAAGCCTCCGGGATTACACCAACCGCATCTTCGCCGCTGCGGCAGAAGCTGAAGATGTCGACCCGGCGGTGGCCATGCATAATTTTTGGAGGGGACTCAAGGTGGGGGATCTGTCTAAATCCCTGCAGCTGGCCAAGCCTCAGAGTTACCCAGAGCTGGTGGCCAGAGCCAGCCAATTTATGTTTCTCGAGAATGCTGAGTCCTCTCCCCCCCATGTTTTTGGAGTCAAGCAGGAGAAGAGAAAGAGGAAACATCAGGATGATGAACCCCCGGCCACGAAGATACACATGGCCAAGAATCATGATCGAGATGAGGGGAAGCCACGACACATCCAGCACCAGAAGCATTTTTCTCTCGACCGCTTCCTGAAGTCTATGCGGCGGTCGTTAAACAAGGGTGGGTCCGAACTGTCGGACCCAAGCCAGCGCCTTCGATCGGAGTGGATCCCGATAATTATTGTGAGTTCCACGGGAACTACAGGCACAAGCTTCACAAGTGTCGTGGCCTCAGAGCTCTGCTCAACAAATTGGCAGATCAGGGCAAGCTCGAAGAGTTCATGCAGATGGTGCCGACCTTCACTGCTGCCCAGAAAGGAAAGGCCCCCGAAGTCGTTCGGGCTCCTGCTAAAGCCCTGCCGTCTCCAGGTCCCAGCCAACAAGGGCGTCCTTACCCCCCTGCCGCCAGGACGATCAATATCATCTTTAGCATTGACCCTGCTACTGCTCCCCGCCAAGAAGCCGAGGTCGGCGGTATCTTTGAGCAACATTCTTCATCCATCCCACTTACCTTCTGTCAGGTGGATCTCCCCCAGCAGGGCAATATACACAACGATTCGATCGTAGTCGTTGCCTGCATAGCTGATTTCGATGTTCGACGAGTGCTCCTCAACTCTGGGAGTGCCGCCGACATATTATTCGAATCTGCCTTCCTCCAGATGGGGCTCAAGGAGGTAAACCTCCTCCGTACTGGAACCACCTTACTTGGTTTCTCCGGAGAGAGGGTTCAACCTCTGGGATTTCTTGCCTTGCTTGTCTCCTTTAGCGATGACAACGGCTATGCCATGAACATGGTGAACTTCACCGTCATCAGAGCTAGGTCAGGCTACAATGCCATCCTCGGAAGGACGACACTCAATTCCTTTGGGATGGTGATTTCTACGCCTCACCTCTGCTCAAAGTTCCCCACCCCCAGCAGCGTTGTCACCATCAAAGGAGATGCCAGGCAGGCTACTCGGTGTTTCCAGATCGTCGCACAGCTTGTCGTCGATCAACTGGATCCCAGGGAGTCTCAACCCGTCGTACCACAGGAGGGGGTTATCAATGTAAACTTAGGGGAGAAGATTCTTCCAAAATTATAAATTTGTCCTCTTTCATGAATGATAAACAGCAGGCAGAGATCACTGCTATGCTTTCTGAGTACATTGATGTCTTCGCATGATCTCTTGAAGATGTTTTAGGCATTGACGAGGCTGTCTGCGAGCACCACCTGAACATATCTAATACTGCCTCCCCTATAGCACAGATGAAAAGGGTGATGACAGGGGAGAGGCAAAACGCTATCAAAGAAGAGGTCAACAAACTACTTGGAGCCGGCTACATCAGGGAAGTTCAATATCCCCAACGGCTCACCAACATCGTCATGATGAAAAAGGCCAATGGAAAGTGAAGGATGTGCGTAGACTTCCGCACATTGAATCAAGCCTGCCCCAAAGATACTTACCTTCTCCCACGCATTGATACGATGGAAGATCGTACCTTTGGGTACGAGGTTGTGAGTTTTCTGGATGCTTTCTTTGGATACCATCAAATCCGGATGGCCAAAGAAGATGAAGAGAAGACTGCCTTCATCACTGACTTCGGCACATACTGCTACAACATCATGCCCTTTGGTCTCAAGAATGCTGGCGCTACTTACCAGCGCATGATTGATGTCGTCTTCAGGGACCAAAGGGGGAGGAATCTTGAAGTATATGTCGACGACATCCTGGTCAAGAGCAAAACTTTGGAAAGGCACCTCGGCGACCTCAGGGAAACACTTGGCACCCTCCGTAGGTTTAACCTCAAACTTAATCCTACCAAGTGCACCTTTGGCGCAGCCTCACGAAATGTTTGGGCTATCTAGTCTCAGCCAGGGATTAGAAGTTAATCTAGATAAAATCTCGGCAATCCTAAGTATGCCCTCTCCTAAAGCAGTAAAAGAATTCAGAAACTGATAGGACGGATCAACAGCCTGGACAAATTCATTTCAAAAGTTGGGGATCGATGTTCACCATTCTTTCGATGCCTATGCAACGACAAGGGGGGTCAGTGGACCGACGAGTGTGAAGCCGCTTTCACAGAACTGAAGAGATATTTTACCTCAGCCTTGATATTTGTGGCGCCAAAGGAAGGGGCGGTCCTGTCTTTATACCTGGGTGTGTCTGACACTGCAGTCTCAGCGGTCCTCGTGGATGGCAATAAGGGGTTACAACATCTAATCTTTTACATCAGTAACATACTCTTAGATGTTGAAAGCCGATACCCCACACTGGAAAAACTTGCTCTGGCTCTCTTGGTAACGACAAGGAAGCTACGCCCATATTTTCAGTCCCACACTATCCAGGTTGTCACTGATCAACCGCTCCTGAAGATACTGCACACTCCTGAGGTCTCAGAAAGGCTGCTTAAATGGTCCATTGAGCTGGGCGAGTATGACATCAAATACGTCCCACGGACAGCAATCAAAGCTCAGGCACTGGCATACTTCGTCGCCGAGCTTTCTACTTCAGAGCCACTGCTTGCTAGACATCGGACAAACCTCTGGTCCCTTCATGTCGATGGTGCATCTGGATCGCAGTCCCAGGGGGCTGAGATTCTCCTAATCAGCCCAATGGAAACCACCTTATACCAGGTCGTGACACTTTAGTTCAAGGCTACAAACAATCAGGCGGAGTATGAAGCTCTCATTGTAGGGCTAAACTTCGCACTCAGCATAGCTGTGAAGTGTATACAGGTATTCAGTGACTCCCAACTAGTCATCAACCAGGTGAATCGAGCATCCAAAATGAAGGATGAGGTTCTGAAAAAATATCTACAACATGCTCAGTCCTTGATCTCTCAGTTTGAAGATTTCTCCCTGACGCATATTCCCAGAGAAGAAAACCAAGTGGCAGATCGACTCGCAAATGTGGGGCTCCTCGACCTCCGCCGAACTCAAGTATTTGAAAGACCCAGTTTCGAATGCGCAGAAATCCACTCTGAAGAGCATTCGCCTTGCTGGATGGACAAGATCCTTAATTACTTGAAAGATGGGACCCAGTCCGACAACAGGCAAAAGGCGAAGAAACTGAAGCTTGACTGCACCAAGTACGCCCTCATCAGTGGGGAGCTCTACAGAAGGTCTTATGCCAAGCCCCGCACCAAATGCTTGAGGCCTGAGGAAGCCCAAGAAGTCATGGAGGCTGTGCACAAAGGGGAATGTGGAACTCATGCTCGTGGCAGAAGTCTAGTTATGCGAATCCTACGCCAAGGATTTTTCTGGCCAAATATCCACAAGGATGCTCAGGTGTTTGTGGAGAAATGCTCTCAATGCAGTACTATGTTGACATGCATAGGCAGTCTGCAGGCTATCTCAAACCCATCAATTCGTCTTGGCCCTTCGTTGTTTGGGGGTTGGACTTCTTGGGCCCAATGCCTACTGCCATGAGGAACTACAAATGGATACTAGTGGCTGTCGACTACTTCACAAAGTGGATTGAAGCCAAGCCACTTACTCAGCCTACTGCTCAAAACATCGAGAATTTCTTATAGGCTAACATCGTCTATAGATATGACATACAAATGGTAATTATCATAGACAATGGTACCCCGTTTGCTAATCAGCGGGTCCATGACTTTTGTGGCAAACATCAAATCAACCTCAAGTATGCATCCGTCTGGCACCCTCACACCAATGGGTAGATAGAAGCAGCTAACAAAAATATCCAGAATATCTTGAAGAAACGTCTTTACGGTGCCAAAACCCGCTGGCCAGAAGAACTACCAGGCGCTCTCTGGGCTTACAATACAGCTCCTTCCGAAGTTACTCAGGAGTCTCCCTTCTCCCTTTCATTCGGGATGGATGCAGTCATACCAGTTGAGGTAGAACACTTCTCCCCTAGGGTAGAAACCACAACCAACTTCAATCTCGAAGATCTGCAAACCTGAATGGGTGAAAACGATGATTCACGGCGAGTCTATCTAGACCTCTTGGAGCAAAAAAGAGAGTTGGTCGCGCTCATGCGCCTGGAGCACAAGCGCCGGGTTGAAAGGTATTTCAACTGCAAGGTTAACCCCAGGATTTTTGTTCAAGGAGACTTGGTACTCAAATGGCGGCTTCTTGCTGGCAGCAATTTGGGAGTTCCCAAGCTTGAACCTAATTGGGAAGGCACTTACATCGTGCGCGAGGTTGCTGGACCGAACGCATATTATCTCATGACTTTCGAAGGTATCTAACTCCCCAGGACTTAGAGTGGGGATGATCTAAAGAAGTTCTATGCCTGATTCCTGGCAGCAGTTCATCTTTATACCTCCTATACGAGATTCATTTGTACAGATTCATTCAGAAATTTATTACACGAATTCAATTGACAAGTTTTGGACATTCTTTACCAATAGACATTTGGGTTCTTCCAAAATATATCTGGAATGTCTCAACGGTTATATCCTAAACTCCAAAGTTCTTGTACCTGTTAAATTATATTGGGGTATTCATATCAGCCTAATATCTATCGCTCAGGTATAATTTCAACCTCAATTCTCAACCATCGTACCTGAGGCTCCGAACCTCGTATATGATGGTTCGTCATAACTAACCTTCCATATACGGAGGTCACTGAGCCTAGTTATGCCTGGCAGGCGGGGTCTCCTACATACTTCTGGAACCCTTCCATAAGCTTATCCGGCTAGCAGAAGGTCTGAAGACCTGCTCGTAACCTTAGGGCAGTCCCTGTCATCTACTCATGATATAGGTCTCTCCAAAGCAGAGTGTCTTCGCTTCCCATTAGGATCTGCTGCTCAAATGGAGGTCAGCCTTTGCCTCAAGTACAAACATCGGTCACGATGTTTCAGACGATCAAGTCCTTTTGTCATTGGGTCAGATAATTCCTCCTATGCAGGATCTCCACTATTATTACTACTTCGTTCCTGTGCAGGCGCATAAAGGGATATGATCCCAAGCCCGAAATCATGAAGCCCTCGAGTCAGCCCATGCCTTAAGTACAAACATCGGACACGATGTTTCAGACACTTCATCCTTTTGACATTGGGTCAGATAATACCTCTTAGGCGGGATTTCTCCTGTTACCATTACTTCCTACGCGGACTTACGAAGTTTCAAGATTCAAACTAGGGGTGCTCTATATGATTCGAAGTCCTTCATTATTAAATTATTATGAGGGGTTTTCTCAGTCATGATCGGAATATCTCAAATTTTATACAGAGGTACCTATACATTTCATATACATTAGAATAAATAGGTATATAATAAATAAGTTTCCTTTTCATTCATTTTCAAAAATTATAAGAAGATTATATCACTCATTTTATAAAGAAGCAGATTTGCCTTCACTGACCTTTGGAATCAAATACCCGATGGATAAGATCGTCAGTCAAGTCAAATCTCTCTTCTTTATAAATGGGATCGGAGGCCATGCAAGGAAAGGGATCCACTTCTCCAAGATCAGCGGTAGTAATTTTGCCCCCTTGGATCAAAGTGAAAGCCAATCCTTCCCAAGCCCGCCTGATCCCATCTAACCTTTCCTTCCTACAGGGTAAACTCATCTTGTAAGCTTCCACAGCAGCCGTAGACCTCTCCGCAACAATGGCCTCCTAGTCTCCGGCGACTTTGACAAGCTTCTCTTGTAGAGCTTTATTGTCAGCTTTCACCGCGCCCAACTCCTCTTGCAGTTTGGCATTTTCCTCCTACGTGATAGCAAGCTGAGAAGACTTCATTGCAAGCTGGACCCTCAAGGCCTCAACTTCTTCATCCCGTTGATGAAGCTGACGTCCTTACTTCAGCACTTGCTCCTCTGTCCTCAGAGCCCTGTTCAAAGCCACTGGCAGGCGAGCGAGTATCTGCAATAGAAACGGAGTTAGCTCACGAGAACAAACGGGAGAGAAATCTTAAGAGAATCCTTACCGTAGCTATCCTGTTGGCGAAGCCTGAATAGACCTCTAGCGTCGAGGTTCTCTCCAACTCTCCTCCAGGTCCTTTGACACCAGACCGCTCCATAGGGCCAAACCTACCTCTCCTAGGTAGACACAGCTCTTGTTCGCGGTTGGCACAGTGACGACAGTCAATCTTCTGTCGTTCCCTTTCGTCCTCACCGCCATCCTTGTGCCTTCGTCCCCAAAGATTTTGGTGAAATTAGTGCTGATAGGGGCTCTATGCTTCGCTGCCAGTCATATTCTCCCCCGGCAGCAAAGCCTTCCTCCTCCACACTTTTCGCTTTCTTAGATGAGGCTCTGGGCTTGTGCTCTCGGAGGGACCCCTTTCTTCTTCGGAACCTCGCTGAGGATCAAATCCAGGCAAGGTCCCTCCATCTTCTCCTTTTCCCGGCCTTCGTCGGCCTTATTCCCTTCCTCTTTTCCCCCTATAACAATCCCCGTATCACCCTTAGGGATTGTCTGGGGCTTGGCGGCTGACACGGGTCCTTTCCCCTTTCCTGTGTACCCCAGCTCAACCAAGGTTTTCCTGTCGTCTGTGGCATCCTCGGGAGAGGATACCACATCGACGGCAGTTCTGCCGCAGACCAGCTCCGGAACCTCTATCACCTCTTCCTCCTCCACCTCAGTTATCTCTCTACTAAGCTGGGTGGCAGGAGGCTGCCCCCTCCTGGCCCTCTTCGTCAAAACCGTGCTGGGAGGTGGGGTGACTTCCTTGAAAATGGTGTACCAACACTTTGGCGTGCAGGGATACATCATTCCTCACATATCTGAGGAAGTCTTTCAGGGGCCAGCTCTGCCCCTTCAGCCTCTCTAGGATTTTTAGGGTGTCTGCACCAGCCATCCACTTGACGTCGCCGATGAACTCCGGGAGGCATGTACTGGGCGTCAAGGGGATCCCTAAATCCCCTCCGATGAAAAAGTAGTAGTCCCTCCAGTCTGAGTGGGAACTACTTGCCCCTGAAAACATTACCTTCCTCGTCTTTGACCCTAGGGCCAAACATCCTCCGTACCCTGGCACCGCCATCCAGCTGAACAAGGTCCTGAACAGCATCAGGGTCCACGGTATCCTCTGAGTCTGCAGCAGTTTTAGGAAAGAATATGCGTAGGCCACGGCGTTGGGGGAGAATTGCGCCGAGACGATTTGAACGAGTTTAGGATTTCCCTGAACTCCGGTTGCGGCGGCAACATTAGACCATACTCCACCTGCGCCCGGTATATGCATACCGCTCCTTCAGGGGAACTGTTTGGTCAAAAATCGGCGGTAGGGGGGATGAACATTAGTTTAGGGTTCCTTCTAAACCCTCTGATAATGTTGAGCACCTCGTGCTCCATCAGGAGACTCTCCTGATAGCTGGTGTCCTCGTGGAACTGATTGGCCAGTTCGGCCCACTCGATCTCTCTTCCTCCCATTGCTCAGTTTTGCGGTGAATGGAGCAAGGGCTTCTTTTTTCTCTCTTAGGGTTAGAAGACGGACAAGTACTCCAGTTTCTCCTTGGGAAAGCCTTTATAGGAAACAACTGTGGCTTTTCATTTTCTGATCGTCTGATTTTAACAGTTAGTGCACGGACGCAATCAGACAGTCCGTATCTTTTGACAAGTTCAGAATTCGAAGCGACGCACAGTTATCAAAGCGTCGCTTCCCCCCATTTTGTCGTACGTCGTGCACAATGATTCATAATCATGCGCAATATTTTGAAACGGCGTTCTATTCTGTCCCCTCTACTATTATCGTCCGATGTTTTATAATCGTGCAAGAGGATAGTAACTTTCCTTTCAACTTAGAATTTATCATTAATTTTATATTTTCACACTTATGAATTCTTGTTCTTTCTCTTTTCTAATCTCGTGGTATCTATCTCAAACAAGAAAGAAAAGACAAACACAAATAGAATTCCTTCAGAATAAGTTTTTGAAAGAAAAAATGTATTTTATTAATGATAAAACTTGTTACAAATTTATTTTCTCTGTTCTCTTACATGTTTTTCTCATGAGTACAGGAAAAATAAAGAAAATACAAGGCTTCAGAACTTAGACAATCAGTGTAATAGTGTTGACCTCAAACATGAGGGAAACCCCCTATTTGAGACTAATCTATTACACTACTAACAACAGGAAGCAGATCGCCCGGGAGCTACCAGGACTCCTCTCCTCAACTATGGTCCCTTCAAATATAATGTTGATGATGAGGCTAAGGAGTTAGGAGAGGACGGAGGCAAGTCACTCCTGGCTCCCTAGCTGATCCTGCTGCTGGACTTCGGGAGGAGCACTCCGGCCTAGCCATCTAGCCTCGAGGGGAGTAACTTGGCCCTCTTCAGGACTCCTGCGTAGGGGGGACAGATGATATCCCTAGCCAATGTAGGACCTTGCTGGAGGAACCTTCTCTGGGCAGTGGCTGCAGCGTCGAAGAACCTGTCTGGTCCCTTAGGATCACAGAAAGGAAGAACAACAGGACTTCTGATATTTTCCTAATTTAAGTGCTTACATCAACCAATGTCTACAGGAGAAAATCAAAAGCTGCCTGGTTCTTCACGTGGTTACCCACCGACGAGGCGCTGACGATATTCACTGCCCTTCTCACCGCTTCTTCTAGATCCTCCATACGCCGTCCCCGCCATCCAGAGCTATTCTCCACCAAGGCCCACAAGGAGTGAACCTCGGACTTCAGCAACTCCTCCCGGTGACGAGTTTCGGAGGCTGCCTCCTTCGCTCCTGACGTTGCCTTCCTGGCATTGGCAACCTCATCCCTTAGCCAGCTCCTCTCCTCTTTCAAAGCCTCCTTCTCATCATATAACTCCTTTATTCTTTTTTGAAAGTCTTTGACATGAGCAGAATGAGCCTGGTTCACATTCGATAGGCTGCAGTGGAACTCTCCCCTCGCAGCCTCACTCTTACTGGCCCATTCTGCGTTATTCAGAGCCAGGGAAGCCAACTTGTATTCCAGTTTGTACAACTTCCCTAGCTCCTACCTGTGATTGTTGGCCCTTAGGCCTTCCCAAGAGAGGGGGGGGGGGGTGAATTGGGAATTAAAAAAATATTCGAATAAATTATACTAATGAAACAACAGCAGGTAAAAGGCGTACACAGTCAAATATTCAAAATAGATGAGAGACACGTTAAGGTTACAGCAGAAATAAGTTAAACAGAGTGCGAAAAAGCAGATTGGTCGATTTCACCAAATAGACCGGCTGAACAAGAACAGAGCAGAAAACAAAAAAACAAACCGGTTGATTTGGGCAAATAGACCAAGACAGCAATATCAACACAAAAACAACTCAGAATAAAAACTTGAGAGATATGATTTAAATACTATGTAAATCAATTTTATTAAAGTAATTTGAGCTTATTTTTTAAGTTAAAATCAGATTTAATAATTTTATGTATTGAACAATTTTATCACGTTAGAGAGGAGAGAGAAATACACAAGCGATTTATAGTGGTTCGGCTTCCCGCCTAGTCCACTCCCCACGCTCCTCAAGTGGGATTTCAATCTACTAACAAACCGGCTTTTTAACGGGAACCAAAGCTGAACAAACCCGATTACAATCTCATCGGCTTTTTCTAGGAACCAAAGCCGACCAAACCTTATAAACGCACCGACTTTTTTAGGAACCAAAGCCGACCAAACCTTACAATGAATTTTTACCCTCCTACTTTCCCACTTAATGGGAAAAGCTAAATACCTCCACAAAAGGAGAGAATAAGAGAATAAAGTTATGCTAGTCTAGCTAGCCAATATTACAACTTGAGAGCAAGAATAAAATTACACAAGGAGCTCTATGCGCGTAGAGGTTTGCCAAGAGAGAAAACTCGGGAAAACCGAAAATGAGTTACCAATAACTCGTCTAAAAGAAACCGTAAGAAGCTAGATCTTGAAGAGAGAAAATCGTTTTCAAGAAACTATGAAATGCTTAAGTAAGAGCGTCTTCAAGTAAGAGCAAGAAAGCTACAAGAAAGACTCAAATAATCTTTTTCAAAACACAAGCTTGCCGATTTCAGGAAATCCAAGTACAGGAAACAAAAATAGTAAACCTGAAATTATTTGCCAACAGAATGAAAAATACAGCTTCAGGTTTTTGCTTGTTTGCTAGCCAAAAACTTCTCCAAATGATCACTTCTTCAAGAGTGTATGCAGATTTTTACTAGGGAACACTTAGAAAAATTTTTGCAAGTGAATATTGTGTTTTTTCCGTTGGGACAGCAGAAAAAATAGTTCAGCTGAAGGAAGAATGCCCTTAATTCAAACTAATCAATAAGAGGTTGCCATGTGTCCATGTCCTACCCAAAGACCAATGGGAGGAAGACAAAAGGAGGGCATTTTAGACTTTTTCGGGCTCAAGAACCATGAGATAAAGTTCCAGATTTTTTGGGAACATGTTTTCAGAAAATGTGGCAGCAAAAACAATAATGTTGGAGTGAGAAACATTATAAAAATACTAAAGTATGCTTGCTTAGGATGAGGACAAAAGAAGGGATGACAAGTAGGATTATTATGCTCTTAGAACATGCTAAAAAGGACCACCATATCTCAGCATGAAAAAAGATATGGGTTTGAAAAACATCAACTCAATATTTCTCCTTTTGGAAAAAGACAAAATAGGAGAAAAAATAAGGGCTTTGTGGACTTTACATAAATAGAAAAAAATGATACATCACAAAGCTTTAAGAATATCAAGTAAAGCCTTTTAACACAGCAAAAAAAAAGTGTAATAACGATCAAATAAAATTCTGGGCGGACTGGGCGGTTCTGTCCAGGCCCAGCAGAACCAACCGGTCGATTTGGTGAAATTGACCGGTTGCACAGTTTTGGCTTAAAAGGTGAGAAGTTTGAAAGAATTTTTAGGCTACTAAAAAGATGAAATAAGTTAACATTTTAGGCCTACTAATGCAAGTGAAAAGAAGGAGAAAACATCTAGGAAAAAACAAGTAAACATGTAGGAAAAATGAGTAAAATCTCTTGGCAAACTAACGCGTTTACATTAAGTCCTATGAAGTATAAGGAAAAACAAATGGTGAGTTCTGCTTCACTTGGACTTGAGAATATCCATCTTCTAACGGACGATTAGCCTGTAAATATATACTTAGAAGAGGATTAGTACTAAACCTAAAGTAATTGTGATTATCAAAATCAATGGGGTTTAACAATCTCCCCCTTTTTGATGATGACAATTATTTTAGTGTGCTAAGAGGTTTTTAAGATGTATAGGCAAGTGAAAAACTCCCCCTTAGCAAGGCACTAAAATATAATAGATAAATATAGTAGAGCATTGCAAATTTGAAGGAATAAACTCCCCCTGAATCAATGCACATAAAAAATTCACAGAATAATATTGCAATAATAGCACAGAATAATATTGCAATAATAGCATGAATAAATGAGATTATCATAATAACCATTGTGATTTCATCTTATTTGAACACAGTAATAGATTTCATAAGCAATTGACAGCACACAAATATTTGTCCATTTTCTCCCCCTTTGGCATCATCAAAAATAGCCAAAGTGAAAAAGAACAAACTTAAAAGAATAGAGCAAGGCTGATTTTCTATTACCATAACATAGCTTCATAATAAAAATTCAAGCATAAACAGAAGCTCATATTTAAATGACCATAAGTCTAGAATTCACATGAATCACATAACAAAAATATCACTTGTCATGAACAATACTGCAGTTTAAAAAAAAAAAATTACATAAACATAATATAAAAATATAGATAACATCACCATCAGGGTTGCATAAGCAAATAACTCAGATTTGATCACTTCTTGCCCTTGGAGGAAGAGGGTTTAGACTCTTTGAGATAAGATAAGATTTTGGTGCAAAAGTTAGTCATATTGTCTGAATTGTTGTTGACTACTTTTGCAATTTCAATCAAGAAGGCAGATTGGGAGTCAATTTGAGCTTGTTGAGATAGGAGTTGCTGATGATTTCTTGCAGCCTTTTCTCCTAAATCATGAAATTAGTCCACAATAAAGTTGGCAAATTTAGCTGTGAAAAGGGACTCAACACCTGAAGTGGATGGAGGCTGAGAGGTAGAAGGAGGTGGAGCTGATGATGATGGCTGAGTGGATGTAGGTGAAATGGAAGACTGACCAAAAGTGTGAGTAGAGAAGGAAGGCTTAGGCTGGCGCGATTTTAAGCTGTGCATGGAGAATTGATAGTAGGAGGCTCCAACAGCTTCAGCTGAGAAATCAAACCCAAGTTGTGCAGTATGGTACTCACAGATCACATTCCTATAGTGCAGACTCCGCATAGAGACACTTCTCTGTGCAGCATTGTGGCATTTCTCCATTTCAGAGAAAATAATGCCAACCGTGTCTAAGGATCTCCTTTGGAGTAGGTGATATACAGCAGTCTGCTGAATATCAGTTCACTCATCTTTATGGCCTCTAACCTGGATGAGGCACTCCTGAAGGATTCTCCCAAGAGTCTTAACACGATCACTTCAGGATGCCAACTTCTCTACATGCCTGGGTACATGTTTATTGGCACCAGGAGGATTGTATTCTTCTTCAAAGCCTAAAATAACTTCAATATCAATAAATGAGCTAGGCTTGACACCAAGGTCAGTGACTGTGATTGGATCAGCATGAGTGGTGAAACCAAAAAATGAGATCAAATCATCCTCAGTGATGGTGACAGGAGTTCCTAGGACGATGGTCTCTAAGAGTCTTCCTTCTATGTCAACCTTAAGATTGGCATAGAAGTGCTTCAGGATACTAGGATAGGAGGTGAGCTTACATGATACCTATTTACCCTAACTATGATGATCAATAATTTCATTTATGAAACTATCCATCTCATCTCTATTTATAGGCCTCACATTAAGAACAGGGGCAGAGATTACTAATCTGAGAAATTTTTTAGCTTCTGCATCTCTGAATAGTGAGGCAAAGAGGTCATCAGCCTTTTCTTTTCCTTTGGCCAAAAATCTGGTCTTCGGTAAAGCAACAGATGCAAGAGGAGAAGCTTCAGCATCTGAAATAATCACCAAAGGAGGCTCCTTTGCATGCTGAGCAGAAACAGGTTTGAAAGCCTGGGATCCCTTTCTAGGTCGTAAACGATCTCTGCGGCAGTACTGAGAGATTGGAGGCAAGACAGCAGGATGCGATTCTACAGGGAGAAGAGGCTTCAACTTCTCTGTTTTGGGAAGTTGATGCTCCTTAGTTGCAGCAATCTCCTCAGGCAGTCGCCTAATAGGAAGGGCGACAGATTGGTGAGGTGAGACGGTGAGCCTGCGCACCACAGCCTTCTTCCGCCCTCTTTTCCCAGACAGTGGAGAACCAGTGGCCACAACAGCCAGGGTTTTCAACCGATCCTCACTGTCGCTGGAATCAGAGGAAGAGGAGGAAGGAGAAGAAGAAGAAGAAAACGACCCTTTGAATGGCCCTTCTTCTTCCAGTGGAGCCTTGCCCTTCGGCTTGCTTGAGGCGGAGCTCCCTGACCATTTCTCTTCCTCAGGTTCAGAGGAAGAGGACGAAGATGGAGGAGGCGCTCGCTTCTTTCCGCGCGCCATGGATGAGGGAGAAGGATGGCTGCGATCTAGGGTTTGGCGGAGAGAACAGAGAGGCGAGTGAGGAATGGGGGCGATGCAATGTGTGACGGAAGGAGAGAGAAGGCGCCGGTTCATTTCTAAAACGCGCCGGGTAGCCGTTGGGTAAATAGGTTTCCTGTTTGACCCGAAGGCCCAAAATTTGATCTATTATGTGAAATCAACCAAATTTCACAAGGCAAAAAAAATATAAAACAAAGAGACATATGAAATCAAAATCAATGGGATGAGTTGAGACAAGATATGGATCTGAATTAATTGATGGTGAGTTTTAAATTAATTTTTTTTAATTATTTATTTAACTCAAAGATTGTGCATACATGAATATGAAATGTAGCAAATCAAACTGACATGTAATTGATGGTATTTTATGGCAAGATCTTAAAAACAAGAACCATCTAACATACCGATTTCTCTTACAATAAAATTGAATCTTTCTTCATGTAGAGGCTTGGTGAATATATCTGCAAGTTGAAAGTCAGTAGAGACATAATCCAATGCAATATCTTATTTCTCTACATGATCTCTAATAAAATGATATCTAATTTCTATGTGTTTTGTGCGTGAGTGCTGAATCAGATTTTTTGTTAAGCAAATAGCACTTGTGTTATCGCATTTTATAGGTATATGATCAAGGGTAATGCCGTAGTCAATAAGTTAATGTTTCAACCAAATAAGTTGAGCACAACAACTACCAGCTGCTACATGCTCTGCTTCCGCAGTCGACAAGGCAATTGAATTTTGCTTACGACTAGACCATGATACTAAGGCATTTCCAAAAAATTGGCAAGTGCCTGAGGTACTCTTTCTATCAACTTTGCACCCTGCAAAATCGGCATCAGAGTACCCTATCAAATCAGGTGAAGCACCTTTGGGATACCAAAGGCCTAATGAGTGTGTGCCCACTAAATATCTAAAGATTCTCTTAACAGCTGTTAAGTGGGGTTCTTTAGGTGATGATTGAAACCTAGCACACATACATACACTAAATACTATATCAGGTCTACTTGCAGTTAAATAAAATAAAGAACCGCTCATACCTTGATAAAGCTTTTCATCCACACTTTTACCTTTTTCATCTTTATCCAATTTGGTGGAAGGGCTCATCGGAGTACCAATTTGTTTAAGTTTGTCAATTCCATACTTCTTTAGAAGCTCTCTAGTATACTTACTTTGACAGATGAATATGCCTTCGGAAAGTTGCTTGATTTGCAATCCAAGAAAGAATGTGAGTTCTCCCATCATGCTCATCTCAAATTTCCTAGACATGCACTTGGAACATTCTTCACATAAAGTTTCATTAGTAGCACCAAAAATAATATTATCTACATAAATTTGCACTACTATGAAATTATCATCATGTCTTCTTGTGAATAAAGTTGTGTCAACTTGTCCTTTGACAAAACCATTATTCACTAGAAATTTACATAATCTCTCATACCAAGCACGGGGTGCTTGTTTCAAGCCATAAAGAGCCTTCTTGAGTTTGAAAACATAATCCGGAAAATAAGAATCGATAAAACCGGGAGGTTGCTCGACATAAACCTCTTCTTTAATAAAACCATTTAAAAAGGCGCTTTTAACGTTCATTTGAAATAATTTAAAACTTTTAATACAAGCGAAAGAAAGCAAAAGACGTATAGCCTCTAAACGAGCAACAGGTGCAAAAGTCTCCTCAAAATCGATACCTTCAATTTGAGCAAAACCTTTTGCAACCAAACGAGCTTTATTACGAACTATAACACCGGAATCATCAAGCTTATTCGGAAAATCCATTTTTGTATCAATAATGGAATGATTTTTGGGTCGTGAAACGAGTTCCCAAACATCATTTCTATTGAACTGTTCTAGCTCTTCTTGCATAGCTAGAATCCAAAACTCATCTTTTTTGGCTTCCTCAAATGATGTAGGCTCAATTTGAGAGATAAAGGCAGAGTGAGTTACCTCATTTCGAAAAAATGCTCTAGTGCGAACACCTTGAGATGGATTACCCATAATTTATTCTGGTGGATGAGATTCTTTGTACTTCCATTCTTTTGGAAGATCTAACTGTTCACCACCATCTTGATTGCTTTGTATGGGTGCAATTATATCATGAGGTTCATTCTTTGGCTTTGCATCTCCACCTTCTAAAGAAGGCTTCTCAAACCCTATACCTTCATCAAGATCATTATCTTTACTAGAATAGTTAAGGTTAGATTCATCAAATTCAACATGAATGGACTCCTCAACTAGCATAGTTCTCGTGTTGTATACACGATAGGCTTTGCTAGTTAGAGAATACCCTAAAAAGACGGCTTCATCCGCCTTAGGATCAAACTTACCCAAATCATCCTTACCATTATTCAATACAAAGCATTTGCAACCAAAAACTCGAAAGTGAGAAATGTTCGATTTCCTATCTTTCCATAATTCATAAGGGGTCTTCCTTAGTACTGAACGAACAGTAACACGATTCACAACATAGCAAGCCGTGTTTACAGCTTCAGCCCAAAAATACTTTGGAAGTCCATGCTCATGAAGCATGGACCGTGCCATCTCAATAAGAGTTCGATTCTTCCTCTCGACAACCCCATTTTGTTGAGGTGTTCGAGGGGCCGAAAAATTATGTGAGATGCCACGTTCATCACAAAAAGATTCAAACCGTTCATTCTCAAATTCCCCACCATGATCACTACGGATAGATAAAACATCAAAACTTTCTCATTCATAATGCGCTTATATAAAGATTTAAAACAATCAAATGCATCACGCTTATGAGCAAGAAATAGAGTCCATGAGAATCTAGAGTAATCATCAATAATAACCAAACAATATTTCTTTCCTCCTAAGCTAAGTGTTCTATTTGGACCAAACAAATCCATATGCAAGATTTCAAAGGACTTAGATGATGTTATAGCATGCTTGGATTTAAAGGAATTTCTAGTTTGCTTTTCTAATTGACATGCATCACATAATCTATCTTTTTCAAATGAAATCTTGGGTAAGCCCTTAACTAGGTCTAACCTAGATATCTTTTGTAGGGTATGCATACTAGCATGACCTAATCTTCTATGCCATAGCCAAGAATCACAAGTATAAGATGTCAAACATTTCACATCATTGCAATCAAAAGAAGATAAGTCAACTTGATATACATTATCACTTCTAAAACCAACAAATATGACAACATTATCATGCTTAATTAAACATTGAGATGCATCAAAAGAAATCTCATAACCATTGTCAGATAACTGAGAAATGCTAAGTAAATTATATGCAAGTTCATCAACTAAAAGGACTTTATCTATAGAGGTAGAGGATTTTTTACCGACTCTACCAAAAGTCACATAACCTTCATTTCTTGGTTTTAGCGAGATAAACATAGATTTGTCTCCCGTCATATGACGTGAACATCCGCTATCCAAGAACCATTTACCTCCACCGGTCCCGGTGTGGAGGCATACCTACAAAAAGATCTTAAGTTTTGACTTTAGGTACCCAAATAAATTTGGGTCCTATAGGGTTAGTCGCAATAATATTATTTACATGCATTATGCCTTTAGGAATCCATCCATAAAATGTAATTATTGAAGAAAGCATAGATCTTCTAATCATATAAGTATGTGAAACATGACCATGCTTGTTACAAAAATTACAAGTAATATGAGGCATTGTATACATATGAGCATGAAATGAATTTTTGGGGCTATTTCTAGTATTTAAATTAATTTTTGTGCTATGAGTAGAAGTAGTTTTATTTTTAATATTAATACTATGCATGCTAGATTTAACTTTAAGAATTTCATTCTCTTTAGTTAATCTACTAACATGCATGCTAAGTTCTTCATTAAACTTAAAAAGATTTTCATCATGCAACATAAGCTCATCAATCTTACTTCTCAATGCATTGCAAGAAGATGCACAAGTAAGATGTAACTTTTTCAAAGAAAAATATTTATTCTTTAATTTATCATACTCATGAATAAGATCAAAAAGATTTTCTTCTAATTCATCATATGAAAGAGAGTCTTTTACCTTTTTCGATGATTCTTTCTCATCATCTTCATCATCTATATTGGCCATAAGACAAAGATTGGCCACTTCATTCTTTTCATCCTCTTCACTTGTGCTAGAGTCGGAATCACTCCATATAGCTACAAGTGCTTTCTTTTTCTTCTTTACCTTTCTTGTCTTGAGTAAAGGACAATTGAGCTTAATGTGGCCCGGCTTTTTGCATTCATAGCAAGTAATATCATCTTTTTTATTTTTTAATGTGCTCTCTTTCTTTTCTTTTGGCTTGAATGGCTTCTTGTGAGCTCTTCGCGAGAAATTTCTCTTTTTCTTCATGAGAGCATTGAAACGTCTAGACACCAAAGCAATTTTATCATCAATTTTACCTTCTGCATCACCACTAAAAGTGGCGTCATTATCGGAAGTAGTAGGTGAAGCGGCTCGTAGAGCAATGGCCTTTTTTTTCTTGAAGCTATCATCATCTTCCTTCTTCTTTTTCTTTCTCTTCATTTCTAGGGAACCTAACAACATATCAAGTTCGAAAGTAGATAAGTCTCTTGCTTCGACTATTGTCGTTACTTTTGCATCATACTCCCTTGGTAAGCACCTAAGAATTTTTCTCACAAGTTCTTCATTAGTAAATATTTTTTCAAGAGATATAAGTCCATTTGTGATATTAGTGAATCTTGTAAACATATCCTTAATGGACTCCTCGGGATTCATTTCGAACAATTCATAGTCATGAATCAACATATTTATCTTTGATTCCTTAACTTGATTTGTCCCCTCATAAGTTATCTCAAGTTTGGACCATACCTCATATGCGGTGAGGAGGGTGCAAATTCGATTAAACTCACTAGGAGATAATCCGTATTGAAGATGGTTGAGTGCTCTGGCATTTAATTGTGCCAATCTTTTCTCCTCAACCGTCATCTCGGAAAATTCCTTAGGAGTAACCCTATCTTCCTTCATAGGAGAGACAAAGGACTTACGAGTTATTTTCCATAGCTCTATGTCAATCCCTTGAAGATATATCATCATCCTTCTTTTTCAAAAGTTATAGTGCAAGCCTTTGACAAGAGGAGGACGATTAGCCAAAAGACCCTCACAAATAGCATCATCGGGTATGTGCATGGGAAGAGTCATGGATCGACTCTAGGATGTTAATCCTGAATAAAAATAGTGAAAAGAACACAAGAGCCTGCTCTGATACCACTTGTTGGCCCTTAGGCCTTCCCAAGAGGGGGGGGTGAATTGGGAATTAAAAAAAATATTCAAATAAATTGTACTAATGAAAACGACAGCAGGTAAAAGGCGTACACAGTTAAATAGTCAAAATAGATGAGAGACACGTTAAGGTTACAGCAGAAATAAGTTAAACAGAGTGCGAAAAAGCAGATTAGTCGATTTTACCAAATAGACCGGCTGAACAAGAACAGAGCAGAAAACAAAAAAATAAACCGGTTGATTTGGGCAAATAGACCAAGACAGTAATATCAACACAAAAATAACTCAGAATAAAAACATGAGAGATATGATTTAAATACTATGTAAATCAATTTTATTAAAGTAATTTGAGCTTATTTTTTAAGTTAAAATCAGATTTAATAATTTTATGTATTGAACAATTTTATCACGTTAGAGAGGAGAGAGAAATACACAAGCGATTTATAGTGGTTCGGCTTCCCGCCTAGTCCACTCCCCACACTCCTCAAGTGGGATTTCAATCTACTAACAAACCGGCTTTTTAACGGGAACCAAAGCCGAACAAACTCGATTACAATCTCACCTGCTTTTTCTAGGAACCAAAGCCGACCAAACCTTATAAACGCACCGGCTTTTTTAGGAACCAAAGCCGACCAAACCTTACAATGAATTTTTACACGGGAAAAATTCTAACCCTCCTACTTTCCCACTTAATGGGAAAAGCTAAACACCTCCACAAAAGGAGAGAATAAGAGAATAAAGTTATGCTAGTCTAGCTAGCCAATATTACAACTTGAGAGCAAGAATAAAATTACACAAGGAGCTCTATGCGCGTAGAGATTTGCCAAGAGAGAAAACTCGTGAAAACCGAAAATGAGTTACCAATAACTCGTCTAAAAGAAACCGTAAGAAGCTAGTTCTTGAAGAGAGAAAATCGTTTTCAAGAAACTATGAAATGCTTAAGTAAGAGTGTCTTCAAGTAAGAGCAAAAAAGCTACAAGAAAGACTCAAATAATCTTTTTCAAAACACAAGCTTGCCGATTTCAGGAAATCCAAGTGTAGGAAATAAAAATAGTAAACCTGAAATTATTTGCCAACAGAATGAAAAATACAGCTTCAGGTTTTTGCTTGTTTGCTAGCCAAAAGCTTCTCCAAATGCTCACTTCTTCAAGAGTGTATGCAGATTTTTGCTAGGGAAGAAGTTAGGGAACACTTAGAGCTTGAGAGAAGAGCTTAGAACACTTAAAAAAATTTTTGCAAGTGAATGTTGTGTTTTCTCTATTGGGACAGCAGAAAAAAATAGTTCAGCTGAAGGAAGAATGCCCTTAATTCAAACTAATTAATAAGAGGTTGCCATGTGTCCATGTCCTACCCAAAGACCAATGAGAAGAAGACAAAAGGAGAGCATTTTGGACTTTTTCGGGCTCAAGAACCATGAGATAAAGTTTCAGATTTTCTGGGAACATATTTCCAGAAAATGTGGCAGCAAAAATAATAATGTTGGAGTGAGAAACATTATAAAAATACTAAAACATGCTTGCTTAGAATGAGGACAAAAGAAGGGATGCCAAGTAGGATTATTATGCCCTTAAAATATGCTAAAAAGGACCACCATATCTCGGCATGAAAAAAGATATGGGTTTGGAAAACATCAACTCAGTATTTCTCCTTTTGAAAAAAGACAATAGGAGAAAAAATAAGGGCTTTGTGGACTTTACATAAATAAAGAAAAATGATACATCACAAAGCTTTAAGAATATCAAGTAAAGCCTTTTAACACAGCAAAAAAAAAGTGTAATAACGGTCAAATGAAATTCTGGCCGGACTGAGCGGTTCTGTCCAGGCCCAGCAGAACCAACCGGTCGATTTGGTGAAATTGACCGGTTGCACAGTTTTGGCTTAAAAGGTGAGAAGTTTGAAAGAATTTTTAGGCTACTAAAAAGATGAAATAAGTTGACATTTTAGGCCTACTAATGCAAGTGAAAAGAAGGAAAAAACATCTAGGAAAAAATAAGTAAACATGTAGGAAAAACGAGTAAAATCTCTTGGCAAACTAACGCGTTTACATTAAGTCCTATGAAGTATAAGGAAAAACAAATGGTGAGTTCTGCTTCACTTGGACTTGAGAATATCCATCTTCTAACGGACGATTAGCCTGTAAAAATATACTTAGAAGAGGATTAGTACTAAACCTAAAGTAATTGTGATTATCAAAATCAATGGGGTTCAACAGTGATCACCTTGGGAACGCTTTGTGACTTGCAACAAAGCGCCCTCCAACTCCTCTATTCTCCGAAGGTAGCAACCCAAAGCGTGAAGCTCGAAGCTCAAAGCCTGAAGCCTTAAGCCCAAAGGCCTAAGTCCAAAAACCAAAACCAAAAGAGTGAAGCCAAAGGCCCAATCTCGAATCACGATGCCCCAAGAGCCAAGCTCTGAGCACAAAGCCCTAAGGCCCAAACCCAAACCCCAAAGTCTGAGGCCCGAAAGAACAAGCCTGAAGACCAAAACCTGAAGGCACATACCTGAAGCCCAAAGCTCAAATTCCTATGGTTGAAGTCAAAGGCCCAAGCTCAGTGCCCTAAGAACCAAGCCCGAAGCACAAAGGCCAAATCTTTAAGCCTGTAGCCGGAGAAATGAAGGCCCAAATCTGAAGCCCGAAAGCCGAAGCTCAATGTTCGAAGGCCCAAACCAGAAGCTTGAGCCCAAATCCTGCAGTATGAAGCCTAAAGCCCAAAGTTTATGCCTAGAGGGCAAAGCCTGAAAGCCCAAACTCGAAGCCCGAAGTCCTCAACCTGAAGCCCAAAACCCGAAGCTCAATGTCCAAAGCTTTATAGCCCAAAGCCTAGGGCTCAAAGGCCCAAGATTAAATCCTGAATCCCGAAATCCTAAGCCTGAAAGCCAAAGCCCAGAGCCTAAAGTTCGAAGCCTAACGTCCTAGGCCCGAAGCCTGAAGTATAAGGCCTGAAGGCTAAAGCTAGAAGACCAAAGCCCAGTGAGCCAATCTCAAAGCCAAAGCTCGAGGACCAAATGCCTAAGCCCAAATCTTAAAGCCCGAAGCCCAAAGTTCGAAGTCCAAAGCCTGAAGGCCGAAGGCCCAACCCCGAAGCCCAAAGCACGAAGCCTGAACCCTAAAAGTCCAAACCAAAAGCCTTTTGCTTGAAGACCTAAATCTGTAGCCCAAAGGCCCATGTTTGTAGCCCGAAGGCCAAAGCTGAAGCTTGAAGCCTAAAGCCCGAAAGCCTAAGTCCTAAGGTGCAATCCAAAGCCTAATGCACGAAGGCCCAAGACCAAATCCTGAGTCCCGAAGCCTGAAGCCCAAAAGCCCAAGCTCGAATCCTGAAGCTCGAAGGCCTAGGCTTGAAGCCTTAAGCTTGAATACCCAAACTTAAAGTCCAAAGCCCAAAGGCTCATGCCCGATGCCTGAACACCCATGCTTGAAGCTAGAAGCCCGATGCCCAAAATCTTAAGTTTGAAAGAGTAACCCAAAGCTTGATGCATAGAGGTCTAGGCTAAAGCCCAAAGCCCGAAACTCAAAAGCCGAAACTCGAAGCCCGAAGCTCGAAGGTCTAACCTCGAAGCTAGAAGCCTGAAGCCTAAAGCTCAAAGGCCCAAACCCAAAGTCAAAAGCCCCCAACCTGTATCCTGAATTCCAAGACCCAAAGACCCAAGCCCAAAGCATGAAGACCAAAACCCAGAGGCCCAAGCCTAAATCCTGAAGAACGAAAACCCAAGCCCAAAGCTCGTAGGCCCAAGCTCGATGCCCGAAGGCCAATGCCCAAAGGCCCAAACTTAAATCCTAAAGCTTGAAGCCTAAATCCTGAAGCACGAAGATTGAAGCCTTAAGGCCCAAGCATAAATCCCGAAGCCCAAAGCCTAAAGCCCGAAACTCGAAGCACAAAGCCCAAAACTCGAAGCACAAAGCTTAAAGCTTGAAGGCCCACGTCCAAAAATCGAAGTCAAAAAAGAGAAGCCAAAGGCCCAAGCCCGAATCCTGATGCCGCAAATGCAAAGCCTAAAGGGCCAAGCCTTAAGCCCAAAGCCCCAAGGCTTAAACTGGAAGCCTAAAGCATGAGGCCCGAAGGAATTAGCCCAAAGACCAAAGCTCGAAGGCACATGCATGAAACCCAAAGCACGAAGTTACCTAAAGCCCAAAGGCACAAACCCGATGCCCGAAGGACCAAACCCAAAGCTAAAAGTTTGAAGCCTGAAAGCTTAATCTTGAAGCTTAAAGCTAAAGGCATGAAGGCTCAAACCCAAAGCCTGAAACTCGAAAGCTGAAGCTCGAAGCCCAAAGCCTGAATCCCCAAGCCTGAAGCCTAAGCCTGAATCTCGAAGTATGAATCCCGAAGCCCAAAGTCTAAGCTTGAAGGTGCAAACCCAAAGCCTAAAGCCTAAAAGCCTAAGCTTGAAGCCCAAAGCCTGAAGGCCCAAGCCAAAAGCTCAAAACCTGAAGCCAAAAGCCGAAAGGCCAAGCCCGAAGCCTAAAGCACAAAGGCCTAAAGCCTGAAGTCCAAAGGCCCAGTCCGAAATCCTGAAGCCCAAAGCCAAAAAGCCTAAGCCTAAAGCATGAAGATCGAAGCTCGAAGGTCCAAGCCTGAAGCCCGTAGCTCAAAGACCCAAGCCCAAAGCCCGAAGGCTCAAGCTTGAAGCCTGAAGCCCAATGACCCAAGGCCCAAACCAGAATCTTGAATCTTGAAGCCCAAAGCCCGAAGCCCGAAGTCCCAAACGTAATTCTTGAATCCCAAAACCCAAAGCCTCAAGGCCCAAACCTAAAGCCTAAAGCAAGAATCCCGAAGCTTGTATGCTTAAACCTAAAGGCGGAAGCTCAAAGCCTAAAGTCCCAAGCCCAAAGCCCAACACTCGAAGGACTAAGCCCGAAGCCTGAAGGCCCAAGCTCTAAGCCCGATGACCAAAATCCTAATCCTGAAGCCCGAAGCCCGAAGCACGAAGCTTGAAGCCTGAAGGCCCAAGTGCAAATCTCGAATCTTAAAGCCTGAAGCTCGAAGCTCAAAGCACGAACCCTAAAGCCTAAAGACTGAAGTCCAAAGCCTAAAGCTAGAAGAATGAAGCCCAAAGGCCCAAAGCTAAAAGCTTGAAGGCACAAGCCCAAAGCCCGAGGCCTGAAGACCGAAGCCTGTAGGCCCAATCATGAATCCTGATGCTTAAAGCTAAAAGTCAAAAGGCCAAGCCCAAAGCTTCAAGCCAGAAGGTCCATGCTGAAGACCCAAGCCTAAATCCCAAGCTTCGAAGGGCCAAACCTGTGGCTCGAAGGCCCAAACCCTAACCTCAAAACCCGAAGCTCAAAGCCTTAAGGCCTAAGCCCAAATCCTAAAGCACGAAGGCCCAAGCACGAAGCCTGAAGCCCGATTCCTGAAAGCCCAAGCCTAAATCCTGCAACATGAAGCTTAAAGGTGCAAGCCCAAAGCCCAAAGTCCGAAAGCTCATGCTCAAAGCCTAAAGCTAGAAAACCAAAGTTAGAAGCCCAAAACTACCCAAAGCCAAAAGCTAGAACGTTGAAGCCCGAAGCTCGAATTCGATAACCCAAAACTCGATGCACGAAAGCCCAAGCCCAAATCTAATGGCCTAAAGTCTGAACTCCCAAGCCTAAACTTCAAAGTGTTGAATCCATTTTGATTTTGATGACAACAAAATTAATAATAATATACTTGACTAATTTTTTATTTATTAGTACATATTTTACGTAAGCTTTTCATAATAAAAAAAGTTATACATCGAGATGGGCTTGGCTCAAAATTGACGAAATCAAACCAGAAAGAAAGAGAAATAAAGTTGATAAAGATTATTAAAAAAAAGAGTATCAAGTAAAAAAATCAACTTCAAAGATGCTTTTATTTTAAAATTTTAGACTATCATGTAAATACAAGAAATTTATAATACATTTATTTGAAAAAATCTAAAATAAACATATTTAAATTCATTTCATGAATTTCTAGAATTTTAGATAATTTTTTTGGATCAATTGACATTTTCGAAAAATTTCAAATTACACGAGTAAATCATTGGATGATGTGTTTTCTTCGATCTTCAAAGATTTAAATTTTTTAATTAAGTTTAATTTAACCAATAATTTTACTATTTAATGTGTCACATCAACTTTAAACGAAAAAATCTATTTTCAAATTTTATATATACTAATGATAATAAATGAATAAATAAATAAATTTTAAATAATTATTTATGAAAATAAATTAACTGAGTTTCATGAAATTTATTTTCATTTGATTTTAAATACTTTTAATATGTTCAAAACTCGATATTTTAAATTTCACTAATATTATTTAATTCTCATGTCTTTATTTTGCTCCTTAAAATCAGTCATAGATCAAGTTAAATATTTGATTTTATTCATTTTTATTTTCTAAGAAATTATAATACCTAAATAACTAGTTTACCTTTCATTTCATCTATAAATAAGAAAAAGTTTTAGTTAATATCTCTCTTTGACAAACCAAAACTACAAGCTCTCATTCTCTAGCTGAAAAGTTCTCTCTAAACTCAAAGTTTTTGTAAGCTCGAAGTTCATAATATTGAGAGGTTATTCTAGGGAATTCATGAACTTTGGAGGTATTTTTATTCGAGTATTTTTTATCTATTTTTCTTAAAATACATAAATTTTTATACTACTCATTTGAGCTCTAAATAGTTTAAAACTTTTTACTATACCTTTCTAGAAGTATCTATTTTATCTAAAAAATTTCTTGAAATTTTTTGACAAACTAATTTTTCTCTATAAACTTATATTTATTTCTCTATTTTTTAATTTTTATAAATTATATAAAATTTAAAAAAAAATTAATATTTTTACAGAAAATTATCATAGATAAACTTATGCCTATAGAAAAATGTTCAGGTGATTTTACTTTGTATTGTTTTCAAAAATAACTTTCAAAGTTTTTGTTTTAACAAGTACCCATGTAGTTCTGCTATAGCAATCAATAAACGTCACAAACCACTTATGTCCAAATAGATCTGATCTTTGCCGCAAAAGTTGTGAATCCGCTGATTGGCGAATGAAGTATCATTGTTTGTGATGATTGTCATGGGTACACCATACCTGCAGATGATATTAGCCCATAGGAAGTTCTCCACAATCTGAGCAGTAGGCTGAGTAAGGGGTTTAGCTTCAATCCACTTCGTGAAGTAGTCGACAGCGACCAATATCCACTTATAGCTTTTGATAGCGATAGGCATTGAGCCCAGAAAGTCAAGCCCCCAAACAGCGAAGGGCAAAGACGAATTGATGGGTTTGAGATAGCCGGCGGGTTGTCTTTACATGTCAGCATAATGTTGGCTCTGGAGACATTTTTCCACGAACGACTAAGCATCTTTGTGGATATTGGGCCTGAAGAATCCTTGACGTAGGATCCGCATGACCAAGCTTCGGCCGCGAGCATGGGTTCCACATTCTCCTTTATGAACAGCCTCTATGGCCTCTTGTGCCTCTTCTGGTCTCAGGCACTTGGTGAGGGGTCTGGCGTAAGACCTTCTGTAGAGTTCCCTGTTGATAAGGACATACTTAGCGCAATCAAGTTTCATCTTTCTTGCTTCTTGCTTGTTAGCAGATTGAGTCTCATTCTTCAAGTAGTCAAATATCCTGTCCATTCAGTATGATGGGCACTCCTCAGAGCAAATTTCTGCACATTCATAGCTGGGCTCTTCAAGTATTTGATGTCGGCAGAGGTGGGGGAGCCCCCCCTTCGCGAGCCGATCTGCCACTTGATTTTCTCCTCTGGGAATGTGCTCCAGGGAGAATTCTTCGAATTGAGAGATCAAGGACTGGATTTTCTGCAAATACTTCTTCAGAACCTCATCCTTTGTCTCGTATATTCGATTCACCTGGTTGATGAACAATTTGGAGTCGCTGAACACTTGTATTGATTTTACCGATATGTAGAGTGCAAAACTCAGCCCCGCAATAAGAGCCTCATACTCTGCTTGATTGCTAGTAGCTTGGAACTGAAGAGCTATTGCTTGATGCAGGGCGACCCCCATGGGGCTGGTTAGAAAAATTCCAACTCCATGGGAGTGCGGCCTCGATGCGCCATCAACATGGAGGGACCAAGGCACAACCCTGTGTTTGGCAGGCGGTGGTTCTGAAGTAGAAAGTTCGGCAATGAAATCTGCCAGTGCTTGAGCCTTAATTGTCGTTCGTGGAATGTATCTGATATCGAACTCACCAAGCTCGATAGACCATTTGAGAAGCCTTCCCAAAACTTCGGGAGTATGCAGTATCATCAGGAGTGGTTGGCCAGTGACTACCTGGATAGTATGCGCTTGGAAATATGGGCACAGTTTTCTTGCCGCCATCAAGAGGGCCAGAGCAAGTTTTTCCAGCGTGGGATATCGGCTCTCAGCATCTAGGAGTATATTACTGATATAGAAGATAGGGTTCTATACTCCGCTATCATCGTTGATGAGGACTATCGAGACAGCAGTGTCAGATATGCCCAAATATAAAGACAGGAGGGTCACTTCTTTTGGTGCCACTAGTATCGGTGCTGAGGTAAGGTATCTTTTTAGCCCTGTGAAAGCAGCGTCATATTCATCGGTCCAATAGCCTTTTTTGCTTTAGCGAAGACATCGAAAGAATGACAAACTCTTATCACCAGCCTTGGAAATGAATCTCCCGAGGCTGTTGATTCGTCCTGTCAGTTTTTGAATCTCCTTCAATGTTCGGGGGAAGGTATGTTCAGAATCTCTGAGATCTTGTTTGGATTGACTTCTATCCCTCTGGCTGAGATCAGGTAGCCCAGAAACTTCCCTAAAACTGCACCGATGGTGCACTTGGCGGGGTTGAGTTTAAGATTGAACCTTCGGAGGGTATCAAGCGTCTCTTTGAGGTCGGCGAGATGTTCCTTCATACTCTTGCTCTTCACCAAGATGTCGTCCACATATGCCACAAGATTTTTGCCACTCTGACCTTTGAACACGGCGTCAATCATATGCTGACAGGTGGCACCGACATTCTTGAGGCCGAAGGGCATGACATTATAACAATATGTACCAAATTCGGTGATGAAAGCAGTTTTCTCTTCATCTTCTTTAGCCATTCGGATTTGATGGTACCCAAAGAAAGCATCTAAAAAGCTCATGACCTCGTATCCGAAGGTACGATCCACCATTGCATCAATGTGTGGAAGAGGATACGTATCCTTGGGGCAGGCTTGATTTAGTGTTCAAAAATCTATGCACATTCTTCATTTCTCATTGGCCTTCTTTACTATAACAACGTTAGTGAGCCATTGAGGGTATTGAACTTCCTTGATGTAGCCTCCTCCTAGTAACTTATTGACCTCTTCTTCGATAGCGTTCTGCCTTTCTCCTGCCATAATTCTCTTCTTCTGTTTTATGGGAGAGGCATCAGGGGATATATTTAGGTGGTGCTCACAGACAACCCTATCAACACCTGAGATATCTTCGGAAGACCATGGAAAGATATCACTGTACTTAGAAAGCAAGGTAGTGACATCCGCCTGCTGCTTGACATTCATAGAAGAATATATGTTTACAACTTTAGAAGAGTCTTCCCCCTCCCCCAAGGTTACATTTATGACTCTTTTTTAAGGTACAACTGGTTGGGATTCTTTGGAATCATCTAATGGCTTGCCTGACATCTCCCCTAATAGTGACAACGCCACTGGAGGTAGGGAACTTCTCGCAGAGATGTGGCGTAGAGATCACCATCCCGAAGAAATTAAGAGTTGTCCTTCTGAGGATGGCATTGTAGCCTGATTTAGCTCTGATAATGGCAAAGTTCACCATGCTCATAGCGTAGCCATTGTCATCGCAGAAAGAGACGGGCAAGGAGATGAATCCTAATGGTTGGACCCTCTCCCCAGAGAAACCTAGCAAGGTGGTTCCTACACGGAAGAGGTTTGCTTCTCTGAGCCCCATCTGGAGGAAAGCAGATTCGAACAGGATGTCAGTTGCACTTCCAGAGTCGAGGAGTACCCACCGAACATCGAAATCGATGATGCGGGCGTCGACCACGATTGGATTGTTGTGAGGGTTGCCCTGCCGGGGGAGATCTTCTTAGCAGAAAGTAAGTGGGATGGAGGAAGAATGCCGGTGCGAGATACCGCCGACCTCAATTTCTTGACAGTGAGCAGCTGCAGGGTCAACGCTAAAAATGGCATTGATCGTCCTTACGGCAGGAGGATAGGGACGCGTCGACTGGCTAGGTTCGGGATGGAAAACTCTAGCTGGCGTGCGTTGGAGGTTGGCATCATCTGCATGAACTCCTCTAACTTGCCCTGATCAGCTAGTTTATCAAGCAGGGTTCTGAGGGCTCGATAGCTGTGAAGTCTGTGCCCCTAGTTCCCGTAGAACTCGCAGTAGTTGTTAGGGTTCACTCTGGTTGGGGGTGTCGGTTTGGGTCCAGCAGGTCGAACCCAATCTTGTTTGACGACTGCCGCATAGACTTCAGTGAGCGGCCGAGAGAAGAAGTGCCTCTGCTGCTGAACATGTCACGATTTTCCCTCATCTCTACCATGACCTTTGGCCATGTGCATCATCGTGGACGAGGGTTCGTCGCCCTGATATTTCATTTTCTTCTCCTTCTTGGCTCCAGAACCACCGGGGGGAGAGGACTCAGCATCCTCGAGGAGCATGAACTGGCTGACCATGGCCACCAACTCAGGGTAGCTCCGAGGTTTGGCCAGCTGTAGAGATTTAGATAGGTCTCCACTCCTAAGTCCCCTTCGATAGTTGTGCATGGCCACAGTGAGGTCTACGTTTTCAGCTTCTACTGCGGCGGCAAAGAATCAGTTGGTGTAGTCCTGGAGGCTTTTCTTCTCGCCTTGCTTGATGTTGGCGAGCACCATATCAGAAACGACCATCCGTGTTCGACCAATAAAGCGGGCAATCAGCTCCCACTTCAGGTGCTCGTAGGAACAGATGTGACCCCTAAGCAACTTCATGAACCAATTGAAAGCTGCTCCCTTCAGAGTGTTGGCCAACAGGTGACACTTAGTAGCCTCATCCGGCTGACGATAGTGGACCGCGGCCTCGAACCCTTGGATGTGCTCTTGGGGGTCAGTCGTGCCTTTATAATCTTCGAGCCGGGGCAATTTAAAGTCTTCTGGGACTGGGGCCAACTGGATGGTGTCAGCAAAAGGGGCATCGCTATCCATCAGGCCGAAAAAGGGGTCAGGTCCATAATGGGGGGCCTAAACGCCTGGGAAGAGAGGGTCCCTCCCGGCGAGGAAGGGAGGAAAAGCAGGTAGAAGGAAGGCAGGAAGTGGTAAAGGACGTGATGGTGGATGATTTTGGTGGACTTCCTGAGGGGGAAAAGGCCATCGTGGCGGTTGAGAAGAACCAGACGATTAAGCAGAAGGTGCTGCGACTGGCAAGAAAGGAGCAGTAGTCGCCGCAACCGGTGAGAGAGGATCACGGGCCGCTGCAACCTACGGGAGAGGTGCAGGCGCTGTCGCGACTAGAGGGAGAGGCTCACGGGCCACCGCAATTGGCGGGAGAGGTGCAGGGGGCAAGACAGCGGCACAAACTGGTTGAGTTTGCCTGAGGATCATGGCCTGTTGTGCGGTGAGGCCAGTGACCAGGTCGGTGAGGTTCGCAAGCATCTCCTGTATCTCGGAGGCGTGCATACCTCTGGAGGAAGAAGCCGATTTGGTATGATGGCGGGAAGTTGAGGCTGAAGCTCCGTCGCTTGGTGCCCTGACAGAAGGCTCACCTGCTTGTGCATTGCGGGCAGCAGAATTGGTTCTGCGTGTTCTAGCCACCAGAAAATATTGACGTAAGATGTAAGGGATCCCAAAAAACACAAAGAGAGAGAGAGTCCTGAGAGATGGCAATACGCAGAGAGCTAAGCCTGACGGTTAAGGTTTAGATGAGAGAGAGCATCTAGAGCAACACATAGAGGTTTAAGGTGGCTCAGGGAGGGGAATCTCCTACGTCCACAGGGTGGCCAGGTGATTTCATTATAGAAAAAACAGCCGTGAGGGAGGATACAATGCTAGAAGGAGAATAAGTTGGAAAGAAAGAAAGAGAAAGAGAGAGAGAGAGAGAGCTCCTCAGTTGGGGCTCCGATACAGTGAAAGCAGGAGGACACGGGAATTGCTGGTACTCCGATTGTCCTTGTTGTTCTTCTCTCCTCTTTCCTTATGCCCGTTTAGGTGGCTTAAATATTACTGAAAGGGATGCTTTATCCCAGATTTCTCGAAAAGAAAAGAGCTAGGGCCATCCTGATGGTCCCTCAGCTGTCGGCTACTGGGGGAGCTGGAAGTAGTGGGCGGAGAGCTTTATTCTCCTTGATTGCAATGATTCCACTGGGGGTTCGCGCCGGCTAGAGCACGCGAATCCTCAGTTTGTACCCCAAAGGGAGGCGTGCTGCTTTTGTAATGATGCAATTGATGTAAGTTGTCGATGACAAGCGTAGCTGAAGGACATCGTCATCTATATGTGAGAGAGGCCAGGAAACATCAGGCACGATGTCCGTTTGTTCAGTCGGTTGGAGCATCAGGCCCGAGGTTTGACTCCTGCAGATAACAACAGTCAACAATAATAAGAAAAATGCAAAATGGTTAGATTCCCGAAGCGCCATGAGTATGGCTAGGATGCAGCGTCGGGGCCAAGCATTAACATCCACTATTTTGATCATCTAAGCAAAATAGAAACATGAATCTAATACCT
The DNA here is from genome assembly GCA_019297695.1 of Apostasia ramifera. Taxonomy (NCBI): domain Eukaryota; kingdom Viridiplantae; phylum Streptophyta; class Magnoliopsida; order Asparagales; family Orchidaceae; genus Apostasia; species Apostasia ramifera. The sequence continues at coordinate 69,593 of JAEMOT010003726.1, read as the reverse complement.
ATTGAGAATTGAACTCTCTGATTCCATTCATTATTTATCTCTTACTCCCACTTTTATCCACAACAAGAAAAGTTCATACAATGTTAGACAAAACATATTGAATATTACCACAACAATGCAAGAAGCTTGATGCAAAATAAGAGAATACAAACAATAAGAAAAATTTCTAGGTGGGCATAATACATGAGAAGAAATTCCATTATTTTTCAATGAGTTACCCAAAAATGATTATAGAAGATTCTACTTTAACTCTCTTAAATCCTAAAATGACCTTTCAAATCAAGAATCATAATAAATCTAACAAACTCGCATGTATTAGAGATACAGAAAAATTAACATAACAAACATGGCATCGTAAAAATGATGTTGCTCTATTGCATTAGATAATCCGAACACCGTGTGATTGTTTTCATCTAATACATCTAATCCTTGTTTCTCTCATTAGGTGGTTTGATCCCTTATTGACACTTCGATGGCCACCTGATCCTAGCTCCTTATTTCTATATTTCGTATTGGTCCAATCCTTAAATGGACTAGATGGAGTAATCCATGCTTTGTCTGTTCAATTGTTGAAACAAAGGCTCAACTTCACAACCTCGTCATCATAAAGATAGTAGAGCATTCCAAAATGTAATTCACATAGGATTTAGGAGGCATTTGGTTCGTTGTTATTTTGATATTATGTAAGGGGTATTTAGTTCATTGTTATCTTGGCGTTATGTTATGTAATCTAGATGTCATGACATTTAGATGTCATCTTTTAACTAATAATTTTATAATCTTATATAAAATTATTTATAATTGTCATTAAACCAAATAATTACTTTCTCTAAATAACATAACATAACACAAAGATAACACTGTACTAAATACCCCCGTAATATAATTTAGAAGTCATGACATCTGGATATCATCTTTTGACTAATAATTTTATGATCTAATAGAAAATTATTTATAAATGTCATTAAACCAAATAATTACTTTCTCTAGATAATATAGCATAGCATCAAGATAATATTGAACCAAACGCTCCCTTAGTATTAATCTAGCCTAAGTTAAAAGTTCACTTTCAAAGTAAGCGTTTAAATTACAAATAATTACCGACTCTCATATTTTAATTACTAGAATGATAAATTTATTTGTAGACAATAGTGTTATAGCACGTTTTATAAGATTATAGCTAGCACTACTGAAAATCTTTTTCAACATAAAATATAAGCATAGTGACCCTGATGTTAATCTAAAGTCAGTCCTGTTTAAAAATTTATTTTACATAATATAAAATTATGAAAGTCTTTATAATTACTTTTAGTTTTGTTTTTTTTCTGATTTTATATTTTTTTTACTTTAATTATTGCTATTTAAAAGGGATGTTGGCATGGTCAAAAAATGGAGTTAATTCTACGGCTAGATATGAATATTTCAATCTTGTTTAAAGAACTTTTCGTGCGGAGATCTCTTAAATTTATTGTTTAATTTATTTCAATTGTTTTTTTTTTGATAAAATTTAGGGTAAATTGCACAGGAGCCTTGAGGTTAGAATGACGTTGCATATAGGTCCCACATTTTGAAAAGCCTAGATTTGGGTCCCCGAGTTTGTGTTTGCGCTGCTGTTTGGTCCCACGTCTGAAATTTGCTGATTTTTTTACTATTTTACCTTTAGATTTTTTACTCATTCTCCACATTATTCTAAACGATTTCGAGAGAGTTATAGTGATATTTTGGTTTATACAGATATGGCTAACAGTCAAATTTAATTGTTACTGTCTAATTGGATCATCCAAAAAGCGATATTTAAACAACGGAACCAAATGACAGCGCAAACACAAACTCGGAGACCCAAATCTAGGGTTTTTAAAATGTGAGACCTATTTACAATACCATTTTAATAACAGAGGCTCCTGTATAATTTATCACATCTCTCTGTAGTCCCCTTCAAACTTCCACCTGCTGACTTCCATCTTGCTCTCTCCATTGCGTTTGGCGCCCTAGCCAACTAGTTAATTTATAAGGCAACATTAAAATTGTAGAGAAACATAAAAGTTATTGGATTTGATCTATTGGCCAGCTAAACATAATAATCGTTCATAAAATATTATTTTTAATTTTTTTTTTTTTGAATTTAACGAACAACTTTTTAGGAACTTTTGGCTTCAACTCCAGAATTTTTTTTTATTATTTTTTTTTCCTTCTTTCTGTCGTCGTTCGCTAGGGACAACCTTGTTCTTGCCGTCATTCGCTTTCAGTTCTGAAAAGCAGATGCGGTTGGAGGTGGAGACGTGGAGTGCTTAGCTGTTAATGTTAAAGGCTGCGTTCAAATTAAGAAGTGAACAAATGAGTGAAGAGATTTGCATCCGAGAATATTTTAGATTTTGTTCTTCAAATTAAAAAAATAAATTTCAATGAAAGGAACACAACCTAATAATATTTTTTTAGTTTGTGGACCTATGTGAATTTGGCATCCAACCCTAAGAACTTAGACGTAATTAACCCTAATAAATTTGAAATGTTTCCTCTTACCCTTTCTCAGCTCTTTGTCGTAATATACTGCAACAACAATAAACAAATCTTAATCCCACTATGTGGAGTCGGCTACATGAATTTTTTATTTTTATCGCGCTCTATCAAGTAATAAATTCTTATCTAAGTCTAAGTAATTAAGATCATTTTTTATAGTTTCTTGCAATATCTTTTTTGATCTATAGCTTTCTTCCTCTTTGTACATGGGTAAGATCTAATAACTCAATTTTTCTAACTGAAATTTCAATCGGCCTGCGATTTATATGATAATATACTAATAAAAAAATTCTTAGGGCCTATTTACTTGTAAAATTTAATTTTAACAAGTTCAAAATTAAACTTAAATGAAAATATTTTTTTATTAAAATGTATGAATGATATGAAATAAAATTAATTATTATATTAAAATATATGAGGGATGTGATATATGTTAGTTATTATTTTAATATCTGTGCAGTATATGAAATAAAGTTAATTTTTTATTTTTAATTATATGATGATGTGAAATATAATTAATTTTTAATATTAAATTTTATATTATATATAATGTGATATATCAACTTAATTTAATAATCTTCCAAATAAATAAACCTTTTGTGATAATAAAAACANTTTATATAAATTAATTTATTTATAGTATTTAATTAATATATTAATAATATAGTTAAGACCAAGACCAATTTAGAAATGTGAAGTTCACCATCAAAAAATATAGTGTGAAATATGTGAAATGCATAAAATTTAAATAAATATGGTGTGATAGTGGTAATATTTATGAATTGATGGTGAAATATGTAATTTCGTATAAATTTCATATCCTGTAGGTAAAAACTCCTAAAAAGAAAATCGAATAGTTAGAGTTAGTCTCTCTTAGATGGTCAACTATACTTTGAATTCATCAGTTTGGGACCCACTCCGGCGTAGCGGCATAGGAGGTTTTAAAACTCTAGAATTTTTTTTTTAATAAAAAAATTCAACCCAGTCTAAGTTGGAATCGTCAAGTTCAACCAATCAATTAATCCATGTTAATTAAACCTATTTGTTATTTTAGGAAAAAAAAACTTTTAAAATTTTTAAATTTTTTTTAATAAATAAAAATAAAATAAATTATGTTAAAAATTATATAGAATATGAAATTAAATTACTTTTAGAATTATATACAATTTAATGTAAATTTGATTCTTTAATATTAGATTTTGGGTAAATTAGTTTAATAATGCACAAATACACGCTATAATGCCAATCCTTGAGTTTTAAGAATTTTTTTATTATTAAGTATGTTGGATATTCCAATTAAAGATACACTAAGTAAGCAAATGGACGTTTCTCCAAACTAGCACTAGGAATATTTTAAAAATAATCATATATTTTATTATATATATATTTTAAGGGTAAATTATATTTAAGTTCTTGAGTTTAAAGCTTAATAATACAAATATCCAGGTTTTTAAAATTTTAATATCAGAGTCCCTGAATTTTAATAAATCATCAAATGAGTTTTTTTTATTTTTTTATTATTATTTTTTTTAAAATTACCATTATACTCTTCCTTCTCTTGCTTCTCCTGATCCCTGCGTATGCGTGAGGCTGCGCGGCCGCTGGTGGGTCGCACACGCCGCGCGGCCTCATGTGTAGTCGGGGATCGGGAGGAGAAAGAGAAAGGAGGATAGGTATAATGGTAATTTTAAAAAATTTAATAATAAAAAAATAAAAATAGACTCATTGATAATTTATTAAAACTCAGGGATCTCGATATTATAATTTCAAAAACTTAGACTTATGTGTTATTAAGCTTTAAACTTAAAGACCTAATTATAATTTACCCTTAAAATTTATATAAAATAAGATGTAGGATTATTTTTAAAACAAGCCTAGAGTACTATTTTGGAGAAAAGTCCATTTGCTTACTTAGGGTATCTTCAATTGGAATATCCAACTTTATCTTTATTTTAATGCCCACTCATTAATTTGTCAATTCTATTTATTATTATAATATTTATATTTGCAGAGTAAATCATTTTTAGCAATAATTTAAATAGCACTCTAATTTTGGAGAAATTTTTGCATCCGGGTCGCACGCCACCTCATCCATCCGCACGCCAGTAACAAGACGCCGCATGGCACGCGACCCGGCTCCACGTAGACGGGGCGAAACGGAGAGAACGGTGCCGTTATGGAACGGCGAAATGGCGAAACAGAATCTTTAATTTTTGCCTTCTTCCGTCTTAATCGCAGAAACCCTAAGTTCTCAGTGGAAATGCTACGTAGTTCAGTGGATATGCTACGTAGCTCAGTGGATATGCTACGTAGCTCAGTGAAAATGCTACGTTGCTCAGTGAAAATGCTACGTACCTCAATAAAAATGCTACGTAACTCAGTGAAAATGCTACGTACCTCAGTGAATATGCTACGTAGCTCAGTGAAAATGCTACGTACCTCAGTGAATATGCTACGTAGCTCAGTGGAAATGCTACGTACCTCAGTGAATATGCTACGTAGCTCAGTGGATATGCTACGTCGCTCAGTGGAAATGCTACGTAGCCCAGTGGAAATGCTACGTAGCCCAGTGGAAATGCTACGTAGCCCAGTGAATATGCTACGTACCTCAATGAATATGCTACGTAGCTCAGTGGAAATGCTACGTAGCTCAGTGAAAATGCTACGTAGGTCAGTGAATATGCTACATAGCGCAATGAAAATGCTACATAGCGCAATGAAAATGCTACGTAGCCCAGTGGAAATGCTACGTAGCCCAGTGAAAATGCTACGTAGCCCAGTGGAAATGCTACGTAGCCCAGTAAAAATGCTACGTACTTCAATGAATATGCTACGTAGCTCAGTAAAAATGCTACATAGCTCAGTGAAAATGCTACGTAGCTCAGTGAATATGCTACGTAGCGCAGTGAATATGCTACGTAGCGCAGTGGATATGCTACGTAGCCCAGTGAAAATGCTATAGTGCGATGTCAATTTTCCCGCTCAAAAATAGTGCGCGCAGAGTTGTAGAGAAGGAATGGAAGCAGCGGATTTTTTATTTTTCTTCATTGCGCTATGTAGGCCGTTTCGTCGTTTCGCCATTTTGCCATTCCATAACGGCGCCGTTCTCTCCGTTTCGCCCCATCTGCGTGGAGCCGGGTCGCGCGCCACGCGGCGTCCTGTTACTGGCGTGCGGATGGATGAGGTGGCGCGCGACCCGGACGCAAAAATTTCTCCTAATTTTGACGTGGTGAGAAACCCGATGGACTTCGAAATGATACCTTTCGTTGGATAGAATTTCAATTTTTAAGTTATTTATTAATTATTTTTCAATTTTATTTTGATTTCACGTTATCAGTTTTTTTATTATATTTAAAAATTACATAATAGTGCGATTTAAATAAAAATTCTTTAGTTCTCAAATAAATTTCTTTTTTCTTAAATAAAAAGTAATCATATTTTTCATATTGACTAATTCTTTAATTTTATTTTTAATTTTTTGCTCAACAGAGGACATATGATTGGAATCCTTCCTCTGGATTTTTCCCAAATATATTTTTTAAGAAATGCTCGTCAGAGCTTAAACTCACTCGTGTTCCCATTCATTTCATTAGAAGAAAGACCTGGTGCAACACTAATTAATTGATCGTAAATAAAATTATTTATATTATCATCTCATGATCAAATTTCCGACAAAATCCTTTTCAAAAAGTTTAGTTTTAATTAAGTTTTTATTTCATTGAGCATCATAACTGCATGTAATATCGATAAATTAACTCCTTTACATTCAATATTCAAAACATGTGCAAGTTAATTAAATACATTAATTATATATATATATATTTATTTATTTATTTATGTATTTATATATGTATGTATATATATCTATTCGTTGAAATATGAACAGAATTATTTTTGGTGAATTGTATATATACCTATTTGTTGGATTATGATGAACGGAATCATTTCTGGAGAATTGAGTTAGGGGACAGTTGGCTTAGGCCTATTGTGACGACCCTAGTCGTCACACTAAAAATTTTCTAAGTTAGGGGAGAAGGAAGATTAATTCGACAGCGGAAGAAAACTAAATAGATCAAAAATAACTACAAGAGTTCACATAACTATAACTTAGAATAGAATTAAACATCCAACTAAAGTAAATGAAGCAGAACTATTATAGTCTCAACTGAACACATAAGTAAATAGTCACTCTCTAGGAAATAAGATAATAAACTAATTTTTTTCTTGACTGGCATTCTCCCCATTCCTGTGATCAAGTGCTCCAGTACNACAGCAAGTCTTAAACAAACATAACATAATTTGCATAGCAAGTACAACATCAGCATATAAACAAAATAAAATAAAATAAAATAAGTAACGAGCAGATTTTTTTTTATTAATTTTACTTTTTTCTTTTGGGCCCGTGATTTCTCGTACTACGCCTCAGCTGCCTTTTACACATTTGGGGATCGTCATCCCCTGGCCCCGTAGGCTATAGCCCATAATGGCAAAATATGAGGTCCTCAATCAGTTTTGGGAGTTTTCACCCCCTAGCCCAAAATGGCAATGGACGCCGTCGCGCCTATATATATATCTTATGCTCGAGCTAAGGCAGGTGCGTAATCCCACAGAAATCACATTTAATTTTTAATCCATTATCGCCTTTAAAATCTTGATTATAAATTTAGTCATATAGCGAGCTCATACGCTTGCCTAAATATTATATTATATTTTTGAATGTGACGACAAGTCCGTACACTTGCCCTCCCATAGGTGTCACAAACACAAGTCAACATATTCTTATCGAATGTGACGATAAGTCCGTACACTTATCCTCCCGTAGGTGTCACAAACACAAGTCAATATATTCTCATCGAATGTCACGACAAGTCCGTATACTTGCCCTCCCGTAGGTGTCACAAACACAAGTCAATATGTTCACATCGAATGCGACGATAAGTTCGTACACTTGTCCTCCCGTAGGTGCCACAGTCACAAGTCAATATATTCACATTGAATGTGGCGATAAGTTCGTACACTTGTCCTCCCATAGGTGTCACAGTCATAAGTCAATATATTCTCATCGAATGTGACAAGTTCGTACACTTATTTACTCACGCAAGCCCATGCACTTGCCCTTCTCGTGAGTGTCACATTCGAGAAAATAATTATTTTTAAAATTACAACAAAATCTCAAATCACATATATATCATCATTTTTAATCACACTTATCAACAGATTGATTTCAAGTTTACATTTCATGTTCTGACAAAAAAATCAATATGCAATAATAGGCATTAATCATGTAATCTAATAATTAATTATGTCTAATATAGGAAATCACAAACGCATGGTATAAAACCTCCTATTACAATATTTTTAACTATATCTTTTAAAAACTAATAACACATAAGTAACATGAAATGTTCATATGAGATTCAAACCCAACTCAAACTCGACTCTTTAACAGGCATTACCATCGTGATCAGAATATTTATCATGAAAATTTCAAATAGATCTATTCAAAATCTAAAAGATCTAGCCGTCCCTTTCAGCAAATTAATTCTGACTTTAAAAATTATTGAAATCCATGGTAGATCGGCCAACAATCATCTATGAACATAATTGATTAATTATCCCCCATCTTCAAATTTACAGTCGTTAGATCTTGGAACCCTAAAATTGTTGTTCAGCTTATGCCTTATATGGAGACTAATAACATAACGATGCTCACGCAAATCATACATCCAATCCATCGATTTAACATACAAAATCAACATTTTCTCAAAATAATTTTTATATTCAGATATTTAATTTACTATAGCAAAGTTAGGATAAAACCTACCTCGAATTCACCATAGTTCTAGGTTTTCTTGAAATCCGAAGAGAAATATCACTCCAAAATTACTAGATCTGATCCAAGGCGTAAGAAAACATGTAGATCGAGAAGAAAATGAAGAAGAATCGTCGATTTTGAGGGAGATCTGGCTTTTTTCTCTCTCCAACTCGTCACTTTCTCTCTCCTCCCTCTAGA
>JAEMOT010003726.1:47984-61016 GCA_019297695.1 Apostasia ramifera | reverse complement strand
AATTTCATTATAATAAATTAAATTAATCAAAAATCTAAATCTAAATTTTACCGGGATGTTACACCTATAGTGATGTCGTGCCATATTATTTAAAAAAATAATTATTTAATTTAATAATAATTTAAATAATATTATAAAAAATTATAAATTTATCACTTCAAAGTAATATCAAAATATTTGCGAAAAGTAATTTAGATATAATATAGATAAATAATATCGATATTTAGATAATATTAAATCAAATGCTCTTTTAAGTAAGATTATTTAATATTGGATATAGAGTTTTGGATTTAGGCAAATTAAAAGTTTGACTTTTTCGAAAACTTGAGAAGCTTCTTAACAAATATTAGTGAGAACATAAATCAGCATTGAATCTGATGGACAGAATTACATCGTATGTTAAATTAAATTTTAAATTCAATTTACTATAATTGATGGGAAATTTTCATGTTAGTTTTATTTATATTTAATTTAAAGTAGGTTTGAGAGATTTAAAGAATCATCGTATTTAAAGTTGATTTTATTTATTATAATAAAAATAATTTTATATTAATTTAAATTTATTTAATATTTTATTTTTAGAATTAAATATTATATTGATACCACTGGATATTCGAAAAAAAAGAAAACTTTGCCCCTTTTTGTCGGAGTTCAACCTGCAATCGCGAGTGCTAGTCGCGTGCGATTGTCCGACGCGCGCGCGAGCTGCCGGCAATCGAAATGCGAAGGACCGCGTTCATATATCCCGTGTGTGGGCACTTGAGCAAGCCCATGGGTGGCCCTCTGTCGCCGTTGCCATGCCGCCCGAGGCTCTCCTCGCCGCAGCCGCATCGCCATCAGCCCTCAACGTCGACATGCAGCCCGCAACCCTCCCTCGCCGTGTGGCTACGGCTCGCCGCATCTACTAAGTCTTGATGCGTCGGGCGACCTATCGCTGCTCCTAAGGGGCCGTTTGGATCGGAGGTAAGATAGGATAATCTGGGGTAGCTTATCCCCATTAATAATTTATTTCCGCTGGGAAGAGGATTTAATACGATTTTCTGTTTTGATGATAACCTGGGTTAAACTGGGATAAGCAGAACTTTTGTTTGGCAAAAAATATGTATTTGGCTCGAAAAAATCCGAGCGGAGCGGTGAAAAGAAAGGTGAGCGAGACGTGGCAGAGGAGGGAGGAGGAGTCGCAGAAGAGATCGCTGGTTTGGGTGCTCCTGCATGAGGGGGAAGAGCAAGGGATCGGAGAGAAGGAGGTGGAGGCGAGGGGCCGGAAGGCCAGCGGCGACGGAGGGAGGGCGGCACCGGAGAAAGGCAGAGGAGCCAGGAGAGCTCGCTAGCTGCTGCGAGCTTCTTCCTCTGCAGCAGGCACCACCTACAAGGCCTTGGTACAAAGAATCAGATTAACTCTCCTTCTGCGCCCTCCGACGGCGGCGGCGGCCGCTCTACTGCCATCCCCTTCACCAACGCAAAAGCTCGCCGCTGCCAAGAGGCAATGCGCCGTCCTGTGCGTCGGAGCAGAAGACAATCGCTGCGAAGGCATCGCGCGCGATAGACTCCGCCATCTCCGCCTTCTCCACTGTTATCCCAGCATCGCTAATGGGGTAACTAAACCCCGGGATAGGCGGGTTAAGGAATTCCGCTGGGTTAGCTAACCTAGATTTAAGAAAACACTTGATTGAGCGTTAAGTTAACCCAGTCAACCCATATCTACCAAACGGCCCCTAAGGCTCACTCGAATCCGGCCGCTCGGCTGCTCGCCAAGCTTGCACCCAGCCGCGAGCTCTCCTGAGATTTCACCTATCCTACTTTATTCATTGAGTTTTTGCAATAAAGAACCTACAGTTTTCTGGACAATTAAAATAAGTTTTAATCAGCTATAGAATTTATTTCTAAGTCCTCCGTTTTTTCAGCTCAGGTATAATATTCTCAGAAACTATTTATTGACTGATTCTTAGATCAATTGCCATTAAATTGTATGACTGATTATTTAATTGCTCTAAATTGAGCAATTCAAAATTCAATTGAGAGATGTAACTATTGTTAGATTTTAATTACGAGACATTTGATTTAAATTTCTAAGCTTCAAATATGATCTATTAAATTTTAATTGATATCCTAATTTAATTTAATAAATTTCATTTATCAGATGATTATAAGTTTTTTTTTTGTATAATTTATTAAAAAACTATTTTTAGGTTTAATTAAAATAATTTATTAATTAAATTTTGCTGATAAAAAATATTAAAAATTCAATTGAATGGATTCTTGTTTTCAACAAATTAATTTTGGAGATCATATGACTTGTCGTATATACTGAATGATTCTCTATTTATGGGCTCCATCATTGGAGTTATTCATACAAGCTCTTCTATCACATTGCTAGTTTGGAGCAGAGTGAGATTCCTGTTAGGGGTCTGCAGAATGGAAAAGCTTGCTCTGTTGCTAATCGGCTTCTTCTTCTCTCTGGCAGCAGCTCTTGAGCGGAGCCAATTTCCTCCAGGCTTCCTCTTTGGGACTTCCACTTCTTCTTATCAGGTCAAAAATAATCTTATCAATTTTATTTCAGACAATATCAAAAGATTCACTTTCTTCCAAATTCCTCATCATTCTTCTGATATATGTTCAGATTGAGGGTGGGTATTTGGAAGATAACAAGAGCTTAAGCAACTGGGATGCATTCACTAGTACGCCAGGTACCAAGTTTATGATGAACATTGATTATTATGCAAGATTTACAAAGATTCTAATAGATGAAAACATTTCCATAGCTTCTTCCTTTCAAAAAAAAAAAAGAAAAAGCTTCCTTAAACAAAGAGCACTATAATTTAATTTCTTCTTCTTTTAAAACTTGCTTTGCTTACAGGTTTTAATGTGCTTTCATATTTGCCTTGCAGGGAAGATAAAAGATGGCACCAATGGAAATATTGCTGATGATCACTATCATCGGTATAAGGTGTGGGTCTTTTAATTTAATTAAGTTGGGCTTTTTAATTGTTTATATATATATCACCTTATTATCAATATCCTCAGACAAGTGTGATGTTTTTAACCAGGAAGATGTTGAGCTGATGCATTCACTTGGGGTGAACTCCTATAGGTTCTCCATTTCATGGCCAAGAGTTCTTCCAAGCAAGTTTGATCTCACAATTTCTCACACATATATATTAGGAAATGAAACTTGTTACTTGCAAATTAACAAAATATTATATATGCTTTCTGTTTTTGTGCAGGAGGTAGGCTTGGGGATATCAATTGGAACGGCATCTCATTTTATAATGACCTTATTGATACTCTACTTCTCAAAGGTACTATAATTTCTCTATCAATTATTCCATACTATGCAGTAAGTTTTACTGTAAGTTTATAATTTTATGTCTTTTCTGCAATAGGAATACAACCTTTTGTTACACTAAACCACTACGATATTCCTCAAGAAATCGAAGATCGATTCGGCTCATGGTTGAATCCACAGATACAGTAAGAACGATTAGAAAACGCAGAGGGGAGTTGAATGTGCAAATCTAATATAAGCTAATTAATTAACATTTACATTCATCATAGTGTATATTGAACTAATATTATCATTGAAAGTTTTTTGATTATAAATGTGAAGCCAAAAAACTTCTGTCCTGCAGGGAAGAATATGGGTACTTTGCAGATGTATGTTTCGAGGCTTTTGGAGAAAAAGTAAAAAACTGGATCACATTTAATGAGCCAAATATCATGATTAAGTGGGCATATATGAAAGGGATATACCCTCCAGGCCGCTGCTCACAACCTTTTGGAAATTGTACATTTGGGAATTCTACTGCAGAGCCATATATTGCTGCTCATAATTTGATACTCTCGCATGCTACTGCTGTTGATATTTATAGGAAAAAATATCAGGTATGTATAACATTCATATTTGTATGACAATAGAATATTTGGAAGGACAAGGAACATTTAGCATGCTCCAAATTTTTTTTTTCCATTTAGCTGAGCGTGCTATTTAGTTATAAACAATATTTGGAGGTGTAGCTTGCTTCTTTGATCCTCTTTGGAAAAATAAAATACAACAAAATGACCTCCAAATTCTCTTACTTGAATATGATTTATGGAAGAATTCATAACTTCATGCGTGATTGGTCAAGATAATTCTGTTAGTTTCGTGTAGGGCTGAAAATCGATTCAGTAATGTATTTTCAGTACTAGCTATTAGAGAAATTTAGTCTTTTTTGTTTAACACAATGATATAATATATTACAATCAATATATCACAAAAACAAGATCTAAAATATCAATTACAAAATTTATAATAACGTAGTTCTGATGATGGAGGTTTTCTCTTATACGAGATTGTCTAATCTCTTCTAGGTTAAAGAAACAAGAAGAAAATATATAGTTTGTGAGGATTTGGTATGAAACAGAGCTGAACTATTTGGATTCTACTGTTTTGGAATTTTTCAGCTTCGATAATTACAATTTCGGATTGATTTTGTTGTGTATTCTTGTTCAGCCCCAGCTGTTTTTGACCTCTTTTCTGATATTAATATTGCAGGCAAAACAAAGAGGCTCTATTGGGATTGTAATGGCGATAGATTGGAAGGAGCCCTTTTCAGACAACAAAATGGACCGTTTGGCTGCTGCTCGATCTGTTGCCTTTGATGTCGCATGGTAAAAATAAATATAAGTTCATATATGTAAAATCATGTAAATATAAAAATATATTAAGGTCTATATATCATTATCTATGCAGGTTTTTGGATCCTTTGATTTTTGGCGATTACCCTTCAGAAATGAGAGAAATTTTAGGACCAAGATTACCCACTTTCTCATCTGATGAGAAGAAAAACCTGCAGAATAAGCTTGATTTCATTGGAATTAATCACTACACAACAAGGTATGCCAAGGACTGCTTGTTTTCACCCTGCGATTCACTTACTGCAGAATTTGATGGGTTCGTGATTGGAACTGGTGAAAAAGATGGCTGTTTGATTGGTGCTCCAGTAAGAAATAGAAATATTTCTATGATCTTTAATTAATTAATGCAGATCATTATTTCTTAATTATCATGTAAATGTCATTATAATATTTTTATGGCAGACTGCAGTACCTGGGTTGTTTGTGGTTCCAAGTGGTTTGGAGAAGGCAGTCCTTTATGTCATGCAAAGATATAACAATATCTCTATGTTCATCACAGAAAATGGTAATTATATATAAGAAAGAAAATATTAATTAATGAGAAATAAGATCTAATTTCTTGTTATTATATTTTATCAAAATAAATATGATATCTGGCTGCGGTCAGGATTTGCACAAGGTAGCAGAAGCGATGGTACAATAGAAGAGCTGCTCGGTGACAGGGAGAGAGTGGAGTTTCACAGGAGCTACCTGTCTTCACTTTTGAATGCTATGAGGTGATCCATCATAAATGTTTGAATTTGATGTCTCTCCTCCATTAATTATTATTGACATATATATTTATTTGGTATCTTATATTGTGATTTTATAGGAAAGGTGCTGATGTTAGGGGATATTTCATATGGTCTTTAATTGACAACTTTGAATGGTTGTATGGCTACACGAAAAGGTTCGGGTTGTATCACGTGAACTACGACACGCAGAAGAGGACTCCAAAACTATCAGCAAAATGGTACAAGAAATTTCTCCAAGGCTCCAGAATTCAATCCAAAGCAAATAATTGTAACAGTTTGTACAAAGATCTATCAGAATAGACGTTAAAGTCATTAATTTGACTTATTTTGTATTTTTTTTTAAGTTTTACATTTGCTCGTGCTAAGGAAAATAGCAAAACAACTTGGAGTGTGGCTTCTCAAATGTGTTGACAGTTGGCCTTAGAGAGTGTTATTTGTGCCCACAGTTTCCTACAAAGTCTGGCAAATTCTCCCACTAGATTAAAAAAAAAATTCAATTTTTTTTAGTAAAATTCTAAAAATTTTGTTAGACTCCTATCTTCTATCTAGAAATTTTTTTAGCCCTTTCACAAAGCACTAACTCTTTTTTAATATACTTTATAACCTAAAAAACTAAAGCGACATTTGATCTAGTATTATTTTGATATTATGTCATACTATTTAAAAATAATAATTATTTAATTTGATAATATGTGTATTTAATTTTCTAAAAAAATTATAGAATTATTATGTAAGAGATAACATCTAAATAATATTATATAATATTAAAATAATACTAAACTAAACTACCTAAGTTTGTTGTGAAGCACAATTTTAGGAAAAATACTTGGGTTCGGAGCTCCTCGCCACGTCACATTTTCGGAGCTTGATATAACAAGCACTTTTAACTTAAATATGCTTGTTACAGAAATTTCTATAACAAGCACCCTGTAACAAGTACTTTTAATTCTATAACAAGCACATTTATACTTATAAGAAGCAGTTCCGAAAATGTGACGTGGCGGGAGCTCCGAAATCAAGTATTTTTCCAATTTTAGAAAGTAGCCTTGCAGTGCTAGCCTGTAATGGATACTAAAATATTAATAGTATATTTACTTGAAAAGAATGGATAAGATTGAAGTTAAATTGTCATTTTAAGGAGAATAGAATGAAGATTTTTTTGTTTACTTAGAAGGAATAAAAAGTGAATAAAAAAAAGTACTAAAATGCTCATAAATATAACTTGATAAAATTTTATATTATTTATGATGGATTAATATAATTTATATAAATATATATGAGGACGTAATATATATATGTACTAATGCATACATATATATATGTATATATATACATGCGTTTCTGTGTGAACAAAATTAATTTTAAAATAATATTCTTAGTATATAAGAAATAGCTAGGGAGTAGCTATTCTTTAAGTAGAAAGAAGAAATGATTATTCTATAAAATATAAAATAAAGATTCCTATAGAATAATTATTTTACCAAAGTCAACATAAGGATAGCTATTCCGTAAGAAATAAGGGTAAAATAGAATAGTCATTTCATCAAAGTAAATGCACCCTAAGTTAATTTTCCACTATTCTTTTTTCAATATACAATAATGTTGGACAAAATATTTATCCTTACTTAAGTTTTTTTATCTATACTACATCTATTTTAATTAATACATAAAGTAATAGTGTTCACAAAAGTAATAGTGTTCACAATATTTGAATGACATTTGGCAAATTTTAGGTGTAAGAATTATCTTATAAGAAATGAAAAACTATTTTGGAATCCCTTGTGAGAATAAGAAAATCAATTGAAGAAAGCTTCTCCCAAAGGTTGCCATGGAAGAAAGCTTCATTGTAGTTTCAATGAGTGCTTAAACCTCGATGATGAGATCTGATATGGACTCATCAGTCAAAGTTTTGAGCCTAAGGATTAACTCGAGGTTTCGAAACATCAAATGAAGAAGAGCTGCAGGCCTACAAATGAAGACTTTGAGCAGCAATTTTAGTTTTATATTTTGAAAGAAATCATGCTGAAAAGAAAATTCAACATTTAGATTAGGGTTTAACAAACTCCATATATCTAAGGAAATTTTTGAGAAAGTAATCTTAGAAGAGTAGGTCATAAATTTGTGAAGATGTCATTGTGCTTCTAGAATATCAGAGAATTTTAGATGATCATTGTGAAGTGGCAACATCAGCATGGCAAATAGTTATGAAGCAGGAGCCACATCAGCTACTAATCAAACTACCAAAAAGATGAGCTTGCATAGGATAATAACATGCAGGGAAATTCTTAGAGGTTTATGCTGAAGACCATTATTCCTTCAACTATGAAAAGAGTGACGGTGCAATGTTGTTGCGTAAACGATCGATGCTACTGCTAGGTGGAGGTGCGCAAATAAACCTGAAGAACCGAGAACTAACCTGGAACCGAACTGAATTATTCAATTCGATTCAATTCTAATTCGGTTATATTCGGGTACTATTCCAAATGTATTGGAATCGGTCGCTTCGCGTCGGCTCTTAGTTTTAATGCTCGGGTAAATTGGAACCGAACCGAACGGATTAATCGGTAATTATTAAATGTTAGTTTTGTTCCTTTAATGTAAAGATTAATATTAATTTTTTTTGGTATGGGATGTGATATATTCAAGATTTAAAATTTTAATTTTAACTATTTAAGAAAAATTATTTGATTTTTAGAATCTTTGTTATTATATTTTTATAGTGCATAAAGGAAAATTATAGTTTAAGCCTGGAACTGGACCTGGATTGAACCCGAACTGAAAAGTTTCGTTCAAGTTTGCTTTAGGTCTAGTGAACTCGGTTTAGTTCCAGTTCCTGAAATTATATAATCGAGTGTAGTCGATTCGGTTCCATGCCAGTTCCTCATGAAACCGAACCGATCCGAATTGCACCCCTACTACTAAGGAAAGGCTCTGTTGAAGTGAAGTTAGAAGACATCAAGACATCTTCTTAGGGAGGTTAATTTGAGTAATTGATGTTGTTCTAAAGTATTCAGATGTTTGCCAGCATCATTGTCGACAAAGAAGAGAAAGAAAGAACTGATAGAGGGCTATAAGTTTCCTTTTAGGTAGTGTGACTCAGATGAAGAGCTTTACAACCCTTTTTTGAGTGATTGAAATTCTGGAGTCACTCAAACTAAATCCTTTTAGCTAGTTGCCAAGCTTGTGGCAACCATGAGAAATTCAATGACCATTTTAAAATTTTGTAAATATCTATGATCTCCAATTAGTACAAGATCACGGAAGAGCTTTTCGTATTTGAGTCTACAATAGAGAGTTTATCTTAGATGAAAGTACCGAGTGGTTTTAGAATAGCGTAATTTTGTTCATTAAACGAGGTTTCTTTGATAAGGTTTTCACTTCTTCAACTACAACAAGTGTTATAAAAGTATTGGTTGATCTCGTGCAAATGTGAAGATAATAGATTTAGCAATATCAAGTCGGCTTGTTATCTTGAACAGGAAGATTTAGCAATGTCGATTCCACAAATTCCCTTCTAAGCCTATAGTCAAAGTTCAATTCTAGTTGAAAATATTAAAGATGTTCTTCAATAAGGATTTGTGCTTCCTTCGGTTCCTTCGGCTCCTTCGGCTCCTTCGGCTCCTTCGGCTCCTTCGGCTCCTTCGGCTCCTTCGGCTCCTTCGGCTCCTTCGGCTCCTTCGGCTCCTTCGGCTCCTTCGGCTCCAACACAATAATCTAAAGCAGATGGCTATCCTATTTCTATCAGATGCACATATAAGAAAAACATGCTTATATATTTTCAGTTTAATTTAGAGCCTGTGAAAAAATGATGAAGCTAAAAAGCAGTCCTCAGAAACAAATGGGCTGCAACTCTCATACTTTGCTAATTACATGAGCTTAATTTTTGGGGGGTCCCCAAAGTCCCAAGAAAGAAAGACAAGCATATTCTATCCTGGGAGATTACAAAAGCATATGAAGTTACCAAGAAAATGCCATAGATTCTATATATGCTCAGCATCTCCTGAATAAAATTAATGTTCTATTATAGTCTAAATTTAAGTGATATATATATTATGATTTATGAGTCCAAATAATTTATTTATTTGTTACTAAATATAGTGTTAGGAATTAATCCCATCTAACCGATAAAAGCGCAGTGAGAGCAAAGTAAATAACAAAGAGACGCCGAATTTATGTAGTTCAGCCCAAAAAATTTTCAAGCTTACGTATACGGGAGAGAAAATAAGAAAATTCACTATTGTAGAAGCCACTATACAAGTGTAGTCATACAATGTAAAGTAAATTTCCAACTCTGATTCTTAATACACCCAATCTCACAATAAGTGAATCCCTAAAATTAAACTTTTTTTTTCTCACAAAAGAGAAATACTCTCAATTTTAAAATAAGAAAATATAATTAAAAAGAGCTTAAAAGAGAAAGAACCTCAAGAATTTTCTCCACTTCTCTTCTTGCTTTCTTGAAACTTAATTTGCTTAATGGGATAATAAAATTGCTTTTCATGAGTTCATGAAGGCCTATTTATAGCAAAAAATTTGAAATCAAGTCTAAATTGACGACTCAAATTCACATTTATTTTTACTAAAAAGTCTTAAAGGTTAGTAAGTTATTTTTACTATAATAAACACATAGTCAAACTTATCTTTAATTTACATTAATCATCAAAATGTGACTTTTAATTTTTTTCTTTCATGCAAATGAGAATATAAACTATTTATTTGACTATAATTTTCTTTTAGAAATCCATGAAATATTTGCTTGAATAATAATTCTTTTTCTCAAGCAAATATTGTGACTATAAAAACTGAATCCTTTTTCAAACAGAATTTTCTCTCCAAACTATATCATAAAGGGCAATCAACTATAACATAAGCAGATTAAATTCAAGCAATGCTTAAAAATTTAGTTGAAAATAGAGATTTAATAAGCATATCTGCTGCATTATGAGCTGTGTTAATCTAACTATTTTAATATCACCCTCACTAATGATATCACGAACAAAATGATGTCTGATATTAATATACTTTATTCTCTTATAGAATATTTGATCTTTATTAATAAAAATAGTACTTTGAGGAACTTTTGGCTTCAACTCCCGAATTTTTTTTAATTATTATTTGTTTCTTTCTGTCGTTGATCCCTTCGCTAGGGATAACCTTGTTCTTGCCGTCATTCCCTTTCCGTTTTGAAAGGCTGATGTGGTTGGAGGTGGAGACGTGGAGTGCTAGCTGTTAACTTTAATGGCTTGCGTTCAAATTAAAGAAGCCAACAAATGAGTGAAGAGATTTGCAACTGAGAATATTTTAGATTTTGTTCGATCTCCATATTAAAAAAATAAAATTCAATGAAAAGAACACAACATAATAATATTTTTTTAGTTTGTGGACCTATGTGAATTTTGGCATTCAACCCCAAGAACTTAGATGTAATTAACCCTAATAAATTTGAAATGTTTCGCTTAACCTTTCTCGGGAGAAGTTATTGGGTTCGGACGGCGCACTGTCAGGAACCCAATCAGAGGGCGCCACGTGTGTCATACAGCTGGGTCCAAGCACACGTGGCGTCATCTGATTGGGCGTCCGAACGGTGCGCGCGGCGCACCCAATAATTTTTCCTTTCTCAGCTCTTTGTCATAATATACTGCAACAACAATAAACAAATCTTAATCTCACTAGGTGGGGTCAGCTATATGAATCATTTGTTTTCTTTGCTTTCTATCAAGTAATAAATTCTTATTTAAGTCTAATTAAGTAAAATCACTTTTTATAGTTTCTTGTAATATCTTTTTTGATCTATAGCTTTCTTTCTCTTTGTACATGAGTAAGATCTAATATCTTGATTTTTCTAATTAAAGTTTCAATTAGCCTACGATTTATATGAAAATATACTAATAAAAAAATTCTTAGGGCCTATTTACTTGTAAAATTTAATTTTAATAAGTTCAAAATTAAATGTAAATGAAAATAATTTTTTATTAAAAATTATGAATGATATAAAATAAAGTTAGTTATTATGTTAAAATATGTGAGACATGTGATATTTGTTTGTGAAATAAAGTTAATCTTTAAAAAAATAATCATATATTTTATTTTATAGAAATTTTAAGGGTAAATTACATTTAAGTCCCTGAGTTTACCGCTTAATAACACACATATTCAGGTTTTTAAAATTATAACATCGGGATTCTTGAGTTTTAATAAATTATGAAATAGTTTTTTTTTTATTATTATTAATTTTTTTTAAAAATTACTATTATACCCCTATCTCTCTCTCCTTCTGATCCCTGCGCAAGCGCGAGACCGCGCGGCCTCCAGCAGTCCGCGATAGAGCTGCGTGTGCGGTCCACCGGCGGTCCGCGCAACCCACCGGCGGCCGAACACACCTCGCATCCTCTCGCATGCGCTGGGATCGGGAGAAGAGAGAAGATGATGGGTATAATAGTAATTTAAAAAAAATTAATAATAAAAAAATAAAAAGAACTTATTTGATAATTTATTAAAACTCAGGGACTCCGATGTTATAATTTTAAAAATATAAATCTGTGTGTTATTAAGCTTTAAACTCAAAGACCTAGATATAATTTACCTTTAAAATTTATATAAAATAAGATATATATAGGGTTATTTTTTAAACATGCTAGAGTACTATTTTGGAGAAAAGTCCATTTTGCTTACTTAGGCTATCTTCAATTGGAATATCCAACTTACTTTATCTTTATTTTAATACCCACTCATTAATTTGTCCATTCTATTTATTATTATAATATTTATATTTGCAGAGTAAATCTTTTTTAGCAATAATTTAAATAGCACTATAATTTTGGCACGGTGAGAAACCCGATGGACTTCGAACGATACCTTTCGTTGGAAAGAATTTCAATTTTTAAGTTATTTATTTAATTTTATTATGATTTCATGTTATCAGGCTTTTATTATATTTAAAAATTATGATTACAGTGTCACTCAAATCAAAACTCTAGATCTCAAATAATTTTTTTTTATTAAATAAAAAAATATAATATTTTTTATATTGACATAATTCTTTAAGAAATACTAGTCAGAGCTTAAACTCGTATTCCCACTCATTTCATTAGAAGAAAGACCTAATGCAATGCTAATTAATTGATCGTAAATAAAATCATTTATATTAATTAATAATTATCATCTTATGATCAAATTTTCAACAAAATTCTTTTCTTGTTGAACCCTTTGATTTTGATGACAACAATTAATTTAGTTGTTATAGACTAATCCTCTTGTTTAGTGTGTTAACAGGTTGCATTATCTCATTTGAGAATTGAGTCCAAATTAAAGTCCAGAGAAAAGATGGATCTCACTGAAATTTTTATTGTTTTCTTTTCTAGGACTATTATGTAAGCATGTGCATATTTGCCAAAGTTTTTACTCGAGTTTTTCCTTTTGGTTTTCTAGTCAAGAAAACCTTATTCTTTCTTTTTACTTTCTTATTTATTGTGATTGGTAGTTTAAGCAAAAATCTCTTCAACCTATTTATGTTAAGAAACCTGAATTGAGAGTGTAGCTCACTCAATCTATTGATTTGAGTTTGAAGCTTAACTCAATGTTTAATACTTATCATATATTAGGATAAAAGTTGATTTAGCTT
>JAEMOT010003726.1:0-46385 GCA_019297695.1 Apostasia ramifera | reverse complement strand
AAGAGGTTGGCACAATTAAATGCCAAAGCACTCAACCATCTACAATGCGGATTGTCTCCAAGTGAATTCAATCGCATTTGTAATCTCAATATGGCTTATGAGGTATGGTCTAAACTAGAACTCACCTATGAAGGTACCAATCAAGGTAAGGAATCAAAGATTAATATGTTAATTCATGATTATGAATTATTTGAAATGCACCCGAGTGAATCTATCAAGGATATGTTCACTCGCTTTACTAACATTACTAATGGTCTTATTTCTCTTGGAAAGATATTTACTAATGAAGAACTTGTTAGAAAAGTTTTGAGGTGTCTTCCTAGAGATTATGATACTAAAGCAACGGCCATCGTGGAAGCTCGCGATCTTTCTACTCTAGAACTCGATATGTTGTTAGGATCACTAACAACATATGAGCTAGAAATGAAAAGAAAAAGAAAGAAGAATGAGGAAGATGAAAATGCAAAGAAAAAGAAGACTTTAGCACTAAAAGTCTCTTCTCCTACCTCAAGTACTAGCGACACCAACTCAAGTGAAAATGATGAAGAAAAGCTCAAAGATAAAATTGCCTTAATATCAAGGCAATTTGATACTCTCATGAAGAAAAAGAGATACTTGTTTCGACGATCACAAAGAAAGTCATTCAAAAATAGAGAGAACAAAAAAAATACTTTGAAGGCTAAGGAGGATGATGTCATTTGCTACAAATGCAACAAACCTGGACATATAAAGCCAAACTGTCCTCTCCTCAAGCCAAAGAAATCAAAGAAAAAGAAGGCCCTTGTAGCCACTTGGAGCGATTCAGATGAGAGCTCATCAAGTGAGGACAAAGAAGAAGTGGCCAATTTATGCTTTATGGCTGACGTTGAAGATGATGAGGTTGAATCTACCAATTCGGTAAATGAACTTCCTCTTACTTATGATGAATTAGAAGAGAACTTAGTTGATCTTATTCATGGTTATGAAAAATTGAAAAATAGATACTTTCTCTTGAAAAATTCTCATAGTTCTTGGGAATCTCTTTGTATTGAATTAAAAAAGAAAATTAATGATCTTAGCATGATTGTTACTAAAGTTTCAAAAGAGAATGAAATACTTAAATCTAAGAACATCATGCTTGAATCTAAGTGCATGCTTAAGGTAAACAATACCTCATGTGTTAGAAATAGGAAGCATGCTAGAAATGATTTTCTAAATACTTGTCAAACTCATGAGCATATTCCATCATATGTTACTTGTAATTTTTGTCAAAAGCATGGACATGTTGCTTATACTTGTAAGATTAAAAAAGCCATGTTGACATCTAGAAATTCATCTTACATATGGATTCCAAAAGGCTTATCTCAAATTGATTATCTTGCTACTACTAATCTTATAGGACCTAAATTGGTTTGGGTACCTAAAGCCAAAATGTGAGATTTTTTTTTGTAGGTATGTCTCCACACTAGGACCAGTGGAGGCATGTGGCTCTTGGATAGCGGATGTTCCCGTCACATGACTGGAGACAAATCTAAGTTCATCTCGCTAAAACCAAGAAATGGAGGGCTTGTAACCTTTGGCGATGATACCAAGAAATAAATTATCAGAATTGGTAAAGTCGGTAAAGATTCTACAACTTTCATAGATAAGGTCCTTTTTGTTGATGGTCTTGCATATAATTTGCTTAGCATATCCCAATTATGTGATAATGGTTATGATATTTTATTTGATGCTTCTAATTGTCTTATCAAGCAAAATGATATTGTTATGTTTGTAGGAAATAAATATAATAATATTTATCAAGTTGATCTTGGTTCTATTACTTGCAATGAAATAAAATGTTTAGCATCTCATGTTAATGATTCATGGCTATGACATAGAAGATTAGGACATGCCAGCATGCATACCTTGCATAAAATCTCTAAATTAGATTTGGTTAAAGGTCTTCCTCAAATTGCATTTGATAAAGATAGGCTTTGTGATGCTTGTCAACTAGGAAAATAAACTAGGGCTTCATTTAAGTCCAAGTCTGCTATCTCTTCATGCAAACCCTTTGAATTGTTGCATATGGACCTATTTGGACCAATTAGAATACTTAGTCTTGGTGGTAAGAAATTTTGTCTAGTGATTGTAGATGATTACTCTAGGTTTTCATGGACATTATTTCTTGCATATAAGCATAATGCTTTTGACTGCTTTAAATCTTTATATAAGCGCATCATGAATGAAATTGGTCTCAATGCTTTATTTATCCATAGTGATCATGGTGGCGAGTTTGAAAATGAACGGTTTGAATCCTTTTGTGAAGAACGTGGTATCTCACATAATTTTTCGGCCCCTCGAACACCTCAACAAAATGGGATTGTAGAGAGGAAAAACCGAACACTTATTGAGATGGCACGGTCCATGCTTCATGAGCGTGGTCTTCCAAAGTATTTCTGGGCCGAAGCGGTAAATACGGCCTGCTATGTTGTAAACCGTGTTACTGTTCGCTCGATACTGAAAAAGACCCCTTATGAATTATAGAAAGGTCGAAAACCGAACATTTCTCACCTTCACGTATTTGGTTGCAAATGCTTCGTGCTAAATAATGGTAAGGATGATTTAGGTAAATTTGATTCAAAATCCGATGAAGCTATTTTCTTGGGATACTCTTCAACTAGCAAAGCGTATCGTGTTTACAACACGAGATCTATGTTGGTTGAAGAATCCATTCATGTTTATTTTGAAGAATCTAATGCCAACTCTCCAAAGAGAGATGATGATCCTATTGAAGGTATAGGACTTGAGAAGCTAAGCTTGGAAGGCAGAGAAATAAAAGCTAAAGAAGAATCTCATCATAAAGGTGTTCGCACTCATCGCAAGGAAGAAAGTGTGAATGAGTTGAATTTACCACTAGAATGGAAGTTCAAAAAGGCTCATCCTCCGGAATTAATAATTGGTGATCCATCACAAGGAGTACGCACTAGAGCTTCCTTTCAAGATGAGGTAATCCATTCCACTTTTATCTCTCAAATTGAGCCAAAATCTTTCGAAGAAAGCCGAGAAAGATGAGTTCTGGATTCTTGCCATGCAAGAAGAATTAGAACAATTCTCTAGAAATGATGTTTGGGATCTTTTATCTCATCCCAAGGGTCACTCCATAATTGATACAAAATGGGTTTTTCGAAATAAGCTTGATGATTCCGGTAATATTATTCGTAATAAAGCCCGCTTGGTTGCTAAGGGTTTTACTCAAATCGAAGGGATCGACTTTGAGGAAACCTTTGCACCTGTTGCTCGGTTAGAAGCCATTCGCCTTTTGCTTTCATTTGCTTGTTATAAAGATTTTCGATTATTTCAAATGGATGTCAAGAGTGCATTTCTTAATGGCTTTATTAACGAAGAAGTTTATGTCGAGCAACCACCTGGTTTTATCGATTCTTTTTTCCCGGATCATGTATTTAAGCTTAAAAAGGCTCTATATGGCTTGAAACAAGCACCCCGTGCTTGGTATGAGAGATTAAGTAAATTCCTTGTGGACAATGTTTTATCAAGGGATAAGTTGATACAACACTGTTTACAAGGAAATATGATAAAAATTTTATTGTTGTACAAATATATGTGGATGATATTATTTTTGGTGCTACTAATGAATCCTTGTGTGAAGAATTTTCTAAATGTATGTATAGGGAATTTGATATGAGCATGATGGGAGAGCTTAACTTCTTCCTTGGATTGCAAATCAGACAACTTCCCAATGGCATCTTCATTTGTCAAAGCAAATACACAAGAGAGCTTCTCAAAAGGTTTGGCATGGATAAGTCAAAACACATTGGCACTCCCATGAGCTCATCTACAAAGTTAGAAAATGATGAAAAAGGTAAGAGTGTAGATGAAAAGCTCTATCGAGGTATGATTGGATCATTACTTTATTTAACCGCAAGTAGACCAGATATTATTTTTAGTGTTTGCATGTGTGCCCGTTTTCAATCGTCTCCTAAAGAATCCCACTTAACTGCAGTTAAGCAGATCTTTAGATATTTAGTCGGCACTCACTCACTTGGTCTTTGGTATCCCAAAGAAAGCACATCAAATTTGATAGGATACTCCGACGCTGACTTTGCAGGTTGCAAAGTTGATCATAAAAGTACATCTGGCACTTGTCAATTTTTTGGCAATGCTCTTGTGTCTTGGTCTAGTTGAAAGCAAAATTCTATTGCGCTATCGACGACCGAAGCGGAGTATGTGGCGGCAGGTAGTTGTTGTGCACAATTACTCTGGCTGAAGCATCAATTACTTGATTATAGTATTGATCTAAGCCATATACCTATCAAATGTGATAACACCAGTTCCATTTGCTTAACCAAGAACCCTATTCAACACTCACGAACTAAACACATAGAAATTCGACATCATTTTATTCGTGATCATGTTGAAAAAGGTGATATCTCTTTAGAATATGTTCCCACTAGTTTACAACTTGCTGATATCTTTACTAAATCATTGCATGAGGATAGATTTAACTTCATAATTAGAGAAATTGGTATGCTAGATAGTTCATGTCTATAGAACTCTTGCCATGATTAGCCATTGCATTGATATTTTTAAGTGATATTAAAATGCATGAATTATTAAGTTTTCTTACTTTCACCAAAACCTCAGTATTGCTGGATTTTTCTTTCCCCTCCAATTCATTGTTGCATCAACCTTTGATTTTGCTATTCTTTTGTTTAAGCTATTTTTCTCATCTCTCAGATTTTTTTTTTCCAGAGAAATTCGGCCGATTTTGAAAATCAACCTCAAGAGGATTCACCCAGTCCAATTTTGAAAATCCGTCGTTCCTCTCGGGAAATTGGTGTCCGACGAGGCAACTCTACTTGTTTGACCCATTGACTGAGTCAACGGGCCAAACCCATCGGGCCAGGTCGACCCGCGAAATTTAAATTTCGGGCTGACCGTTTCCTTTCGGGTCAACAGGTAAGACCTGTTAACCCGGCAGCTCACTGCATGCGAAAATTGGGACGCGCGCCCCGGCAGCGCCTCTTCACGCTCGGTTATCATTTCCCATGTCTCTTTCTCTCTTTATCATTTCTCTCTTTCTCTCTCTCTCGTCTATGTCGTTTCCTCTTCCTCTCCTCCGCACTTCGCCTAACCCTAAATTCTTCTGTTTCATCTTCTTCATGGCTCCCACGAAGAAGAGAGCTGCTCCCTCTTCCATCTCTTCTTCCTCTGAAGCAGACTGGACCTCAGCGCCTGAATCCACAGACTCAGACTCATCTGCTGGCAGTCGCATCAAGGCGCTTGCTCTAGCTATCGTGGAACCCTCTCCCATCTGCTTCCTTCTGCCTGAGGAGGCTAAAGAACTCAAAGGTCCTTCTCCCTCCTCCTCCAAAAGGATGAAGAAGAAGCTGGATGCCACGGCTTCCTCCAAAAAGGTGAAGGTGGAGATCCCACCGACCAAAGCTGCAATGAAGAAATTTGTACCTGCAGAGAAAAAGAAGAAGAAGGCTGAAGGTGAGCCTTCAACAAAAAGAACCAACAGGTCAGCCGCTTCAAAGACGTCAATGCCTGAACCTGCTCCCACTACAAGTAAAAAGGAAAAAAAACTGCATAGGCAAGGTAAATCTTCTGCTGCACCTGCTTCTGCTCCTCCTTTCACCTCCAACAGGAAACAAAGGCTAAGGCCTAGGTTTGGGAAGACTGTCCTTACTGGAAGAAAACCCAAACCTTCAGCTTCGCCCCCTACTGTTGAGATTAGTAAAGAGGAGTCACCTGATTCTTTTCGTCCCTCTCCATTTTCTGGTTCTGCTCCTTTCTCCTCACCGAAGGTGAAGAGAGGCAAGCAAAAGACTGTCTCTCCCTTACCTTCATCTAACTCTTCACCCTCCATCTCTGCTGAACCCTCACCCTCTTCATCTGCTCCTCCATCCCCTAAAATGAAGGACAGAAAGAAGAAGGGGCCAGCAAAACCTTCTTCCATTTTCTCTCTTCTTCTAAATGCCAATACTCGGAGTTATTTTAAAATGGTTGAAGAAATTCCTATCTTGAATGTCAAGCCCGTTAGTTTGAAAAAAGTTGATCCTTTTATCAGAGAAATCATTGAGAGGCAAGGCTGGAATAAATGGCTCTCATGTAATATCACTGTTTATCCTCTCATTGTTCAAATTTTCTTTGCCAACATGAAGATTGATTTTGAAAATAGGACTCTGGAAACCTCAGTTCAAGGGAAGTCCATCACCATCACTGGTGATGATCTCACCTCATTCTTTGGTTTCAGCACTCCTACTGATCTTATCACTGTCTCTGATCTTCAAGTTGAATCAAGTTCTTTTTCTGATATTGAATCACCTCTTGGCTTTGATCTTTCCTTCAACCCTCCTGGCATAAAAAGGCATTTAGCTGGCAAAGTTAAGAAACTGTCAGCCTGCAGTGATCATGCCAAAACCCTAGGTAGAATTCTACAAGAATGCCTGATCCAAATTTGTGGACACAAGAGTGATTGGACTAATATCCATCAATCTGCTGTCTACTATCTGCTGAAGGATAGGGTCCTTGATTCTGTTGGCATTATCTTTCATGAGCTTGATGGCTGCCGCAATATTCTTTGGAAATTTTCTTTGGAAATTTTCTTCTTATAGGAGCTTGCATTATGGTAATATCATCTGTTATTACCTAAGCACCAACTATGAGATTGATCTTTCCTATGAATACCTGGTGCTAGATATTATTCTCTCTCAATGGACAGCCTTAAGCTTCGCCAGCCTAAACCCTCTTACTCCTTTCAACCATCCACTTCCACATCTGATCCGGCATCTATGTTCACTCCTAGATTTGACCAATTTATTGTGGATGCCCTTCAGGAGCTGAGTTATCATGTCCAGAAGCAAGATCTTAAAATTCTATCTCTACAGGCTCAGATTGAGAGACTTACGCGTGTAACCTCTCAATTCACTGATTTGGTTTGCCATAATGGAACCACTCTTGAGATCCTTGATCTTAAGATTGACTCTATTATGGGCCGTCTGTTTCCCAGCAAGAAATGATATTGGTTGAGGTGGGTTTGCTAAACTTTTTCAATATATTAAACTTTATTTTTTTTCTTCCTTTTGGTCATCTTTTTGATGATGCCAAAGGGGGAGAAAAGTAATTTGCTATGCTCTTTATGCTTACTATAGAGAAATGTAGTTTGCTATGCTATGCTTTTTATGGACAGATTATAATTTCTGCATTATCTCTATAAATGAGTATTTACATGCTATGCTATGTGTATTATCTCTTCAGATATGTTCAAATAGAATGCATTGATTTAGGGGGAGCTTTACTTTTGCTTAGTCTATTAAAAATCCCTCTATCTTATTTTGTTATTTTTGTCTCCTGCTAAGGGAGAGTTATCATTGCATTATCTGTTTAAATTGCCTTAGCCTTCTAAATTAATTGTCATCATCAAAAAGGGGGAGATTGTTGAACTCTTTGATTTTGATGATAATAATTAATTTAGTTGTTATAGACTAATCCTCTTGTTTAGTGTGTTAACAGGTTGCATTATCTCATTTGATAATTGAGTCCAAATTAAAGTCCAGAGAAAAAATGGATCTCACTGGAATTTTTATTGTTTTCTTTTCTAGGACTATTATGTAAGCATGTGCATATTTGCTAAGATTTTTACTCGAGTTTTTTCTTTTGGTTTTCTAGTCAAGAAAACCTTATTCTTTCTTTTTACTTTCTTATTTATTGTGATTGGTTGTTTAAGCAAAAATCTCTTCAACCTATTTATGTTAAGAAACCTGAATTGAGAGTGTAGCTCACTCAATCTATTGATTTGAGTTTGAAGCTTAACTCAATGTTTAATACTTATCATATATTAGGATAAAAGTTGATTTAGCTTAAACACATTCTTATGACTATGATAGATCCCTACATGGTCATTAATTGTTCCTCTATTTTTGGTATATGGCAACATATAACCTATTGGTTAATACCCATGTATTTTCCAAACGGTTGCATGAGCCACATCAATCCAAATCAAGAGCCATCATTCCTTCTCCTTGTAACTTGGTTTTTGTTTATCCCATGACATATTGGCTTGTGTTTTGATTTCTTGCAGCCTACCATTTCTTTTTCTTGAAAGCCTGATTTGTTATGATGGCCACCATGTAATATATTGAGGCATGCTAGTTTTATTAATTTTTAATTCTTAATCCACTTGGCTTTGTCCCCTACATGTTGGCTTAGTGCTATAAGCCAACAATCACAAAAGGACAAAGTGGGCTGTTTTCTTCTCTCTCTTTCCAACGGAAATGTTTCTGCATTCTTAAGCCCATGCAATTTTTTCTCCAATCTGATTTTTTCTCCAACACTATTTTTGTTTCTGCATTTTCTGTTTTTGGAGAACAACAACTCACCTTCTCCTTTCAAGCTCTCATCCGGTTTTTGATCTCCCAAAGCCATACTTGCAAAACATTTTGAAGGAGACTTTAAAGAAGGAGATTGTGGTGTTTCTCAAGTGGAAAGAAGCTGAAATTCCTGGTTCTGTTTTTGTTTCCTGCTTCTCAAATTCATATAGCTGCTGTGTTTTGTTTTGGTTTACTGTGAATCTTGCTTCATGAGTTATTATTCCTTGTGATTCACTTAAACTCTGTGTTTTCTTTTGTTCTTCTGGTTGAAGGTTTACATTAGGTGATTTTTCTTAAATCATCTTGCTCACTGTTTTTACGTTAGCCTTTTCGGAATTATTCGAGTAGACCCTTGGCTTATTTGCATGTGCATAGAGTGCCTCATTGTAATATTGATTCTTATATATGCATTGTATTGTAAGCTAGCTAGTCTAGCAAAATCTTTACTTCCTTTCTCTATCTCCCTAGTGGAGGTGTGTAGGTTTGCTCAGCTTTGGTTCCTGTAAAAAGCTGTAAGATTGAAGGTTTGCTTGGCTTTGGTTCCTTGAAAAAGCCATAGAGTTGTATTGGGTTTGTTCGGCTTTTGTTCCCGTAAAAAGCCAAGTTTTTTAGTGAAATTCCCATTTGAGGTGCATGGGGAGTGGACTAGGCGGAAGGCCGAACCACTATAAATCTTTTGTGCCTATTGTGTGATATATTTCTACTGCTTGCCTTTTTCATTTGTTGAATACGTTATTTCTGCACTGAGTCCTATTTCTTAAATTGACCTCATTTCTGCACTAAGTCCTATTGTGCGAATTGACCTCACTTTCTGGTGGTATTCTCTGCATCGTTTGAATTATCTATTAGTTTATTGCCTTGATTTAAACTCATAAATTTTATTATTCCCAATTCACACCCCTCTTGGGAAGCCTTTGGGCCAACAATTCTGTCCCGCAGCGTGGGTTCCGCAGTCTCCGACGTGGATCTGTTTGAGTATGGTTCTCGAGTCCTCTTCGCGGATGCATTTGGCCAGGGGTGAAGAATAGCATCTCCTAAACAATTGACCTTGGGACATGATGTATCTAGCGGCTTTTACCCGGAGCCTGCGAGCCTTATGTTTGTCATTTGGGAGCTCGCCCGTCTGGAGGTAATGCTGGATGCCACCATGCAGCTTCCGGGGCTGGAACCGATGTCGAAGACTTCAGGGTCTTCGAATGAGGGGAAGAGCATGTTCATTGCGCCGGCCCTTTCTTCTTTGGCAAGCTCATCCGCCGGTGATTTCATCTCGTGGGGGATGTGAAATAGGAAAGCCTGGGCGAAATGTTGGAGGAGAGTTTTAGCAAGCTGGGAATACCTCTTGAGCACTTTGTTCTTTGTCTGGTAGGATCCTGTTAGCTGGTTCACCATTAGTTTGAAGTCGCTGTAGACATGGAGGTGTCGCGCTCTGAGTTTCTTGGCGAATTTGAGCCCAACAATGAGGGCCTCGTATTCGGCCTGATTGTTCGTAATGGGGAAGTGTATCTTCCCTGATTTCTAAAGTCGAATTCCTTAGGGACTGGTGAGGACGACGCTGATTCCTTGGATGCGCTTGCCGGAGGCCCAGTCCACATGGAGGATCCAAGGCTGTGGTTTTTCTGGAAGTTCAGGCTGTTCGCCTGTTGTCAGTTCGACGACGAAGTCGGCGAGCGCCTGGCTCTTCGTGGCCGTCTGTGGGAGGAAGTTGATGTCGAACTCGGAGAGCTCCATTGCCGACTTCTGCAACCTTCCGGAGATTTCGGGGGAGTGGAGTATTCTCTAGAGGGGCTGATCTATCATCACCTTGACGGGGTGAGCTTGGAAGTAGTGGCGTAACCTGCGGGTAGCAGAGAGGAGGATATCATTTCGGCGCCGTGAAGGATGTGGCTGAAATAGTGGATCGGGTGCTGTCGGCCAGCCTCCTCTCGAATAAGTACTGCTGACACCGAATTATCAGTAGCGCTGAGGTAGAGGAGGAGGTCTTCGTCTTGGATTGGGGCGGAGAGTAGCGGTGGCGACAGTAAGTACTCTTTCAATGACAAGAAAGCTTTCCCGCAGTTCTCATTCCACGCTTGGTGCTCACCTCGGAAAATCTTGAAGAAAGGGAGGCAGCGTTCGCCAGATTTTGATATGAATCTGCTGAGCGCCGTGACCCTTCCGTTCAATTTCTGTATGTCCTCAATTATTCGAGGTGGCTTCATCTCTTGTATGGCCTGAATTTTCTCAGGGTTCGCCTCAATGCCTCTAGCCGACACCATGTGCCCCAGGAATTTGCCGTATGACGAACCAAAAATGCTCTTGAGGGGGTTGAGCTTGATGTTGTAAATTCGGCAAGTGTCAAGCATTTCACGGAGGTCTTCGATGTGTTGTTTCATGCACTTGCTCTTGATTAATACGTCGTCGACGTATGCTTCTATGTTCCGCCCTTTCTGCTTTTTGAACACGGTGTCGATCATGAGCTGATAGGTCGCACCCGCGTTCTTCAAGCCGAAAGGCATCACCTTGTAGCAGAAAGTTTCTTGGTCGGTGATAAATGAGGTGTGCTTTTCATTGTCTTCGATCATTCGGATCTGATGGTAGTCTGAGAAGGCATCGACGAAACTCATCATTGAGTTCCCTGTCGAAGAATTGACAAGCCTGTCTATTTTCGGCAAGGGGTAGAAATCTTTCGGACAGGCTTTATTTAAATCTGTAAAGTCCACACACATCCACCATTTTCCGGAATTCTTTTTCACCACCACCACATTTGAGAGCCATGACGGGTAGGTGATTTCCTTGATGAATCCGGCGGCCAGGAGCTTTTCGACTTCTTCCTGAATTGCTCACTGTTTTTCGCCACTGATGTTCCTCTTCTTCTGTCTGACGGGAGTTACTCCCAGTTTGAGGCTTAGCCGATGTTCGGCTACTGCCCTATCTATCCCTGGCTTGTCACTAGGCTCCCAGGCAAACACATCAAAATACTCAAAAAGTAGGGCCGCCAGAGCAGCCTTTTTATTATCAGGAAAATCTTTGGAGATTAATACAGTTTTTCGGTCGGCAACGATTACATGATCATTTTGTTCGATTGGTGGTAAGGCATGATCTCTGGGATCCAGGTGGTCTGTGTGGAGGCGCGCATTTATTTCAAAACACTTCTTGGCGCCGGCCTTGTCCCCCCTGATGGTAGTGATGCCGAACGGCGTGGGGAACTTCACGCACAGGTGGTAGGTGGACGCGACCATCTTGAATGCCGCCATTGCAGGTCGTCCCAGGATTGCATTGTAATCGGAGGGGGCATCCATGATGATGAAGTCGATGCCCTTCACTAATCTTCTGGGGCCCTTTTTGAGGGCTATACGCAGGGTGGCATAGCCTGTGGGTCGGTAGACGTCGCCGGAAAAACTCGAGATTGTCATGGATGGGGAGAGGTTTGCACTGACCAATGTCCATCTCGTTGAAGGCGCAGAGATATAATATGTCGACCGAACTGCCGGTGTCGACCAAGGTCCGGTGGACATCACAAGCTTCGATCTCAGCAATGATGACTATGGGGTCATCGCGGTTGACCCCTTCTCTAAAAAGGTCCCCTGCGGTGAAGACAATGTCAGGCAAATGAAGGGGAAGTTCGACTGTGCATACCTCTTGGTATTTTCGAAGACCGCAGTCGTAGCCGAAGATTGACAGGACAGCCTTCTTGTCGTCGGCTTTCGACGTTACTGGCGTCGAAGAAGTGATCGCCAGGGGCTCATCGCGCAGAAAAAGCGGTCGTGCCGCTTTTGGCAGGGGCCCCTCGATCCTCTTGTAGTCGGTGAGGTAGCCATTCTCTATATACTCATTGACGAGTGCCCGAAAAGAGCGGCACTCGAAGAGGAGATGACCGTAATGCCAGTGGAACTTGCAAAACTTCGCGGGGTCCTCGCCAGGTTGGGGCGGCTGGCGCTCGCCACGGCTCTTGATGAAGCTTTTGTCGCTGAGGATTGAAAATATTTCTTCGATGATGTAGACCGACGTAGTAGGACGCGGGGAATTACCTTCGAACTTGTGCTTCCCATGGGAGGGGGAGAAATTCCGGTCTCGAAAGCTCCTTCTGGGAGTGTTGGAGTCTGTCTTCGGGGTCTCGCCCTTCTTGTCCTGGGACGAAGCGACCTCCTGCTTAGCCTTTGCCTTGAGGGCCTTGGCGTCCTCGAGATGGATCTGTTTTTCAGTGCGGGCCCTGGCCTCCATCAGTGTCTTCGGCATGTCATCGACTAAAGAGTCTTACAACTCCCCGAGGAGAATGCTGTGGATGAAGATCATGATCGATCTGTCGTCGGTAGAGTCTTTCGTCTCCGCGTTCATCTTCGAGAATCGGTCCACGTAGTTGCGCAATGATTCATCGGGAGCCTGCCTTATCTGCCAGAGCTCATGGATTGTTCGGGAGGTAGTCCTTGAGGTTCCGAATCTGGTACAGAACTGCTCGGAGAACTGCAGGAAGCTTTGGATGGAGCCTTGGGGAATTTTGTCGAGCCAATCCAATGCTAGGCCCGTCAGAGTATTCCTGAAAAGACGACACTTGTATGCGTCTGAGACAGGGTCGCTCGTCGCCAGGGCGTTCTCGAAGCGCTTCACGTGCTGGGCCGGGTCGGTGAGGCCGTCGTAGTCGCCGACCCGGGGAGTCTTGTAGGCGCGCGGTGTCGGCGCTGCCATTATGGCAGGCAAGAAAATCGTATCCACCGGGGGAGCCGGGGGATACACCTCGGGCCAACTTTCGGTGGCAGCGTGGGTGCTGGCCTCCTCAGTGGGTAATTCGACGCGCTCCGCACCCGGCTGTGGAAGCGGGCCTTCGAAGGGTAGAGTTAGAGGAAGGGGTCTTTGCTGCTGGAGGAGGGCTGGTAGGTTGGCAAGGAAAATGTTTATCGTTTGGGTAAGCGTGGCGACCGTGTTCGTAAGTGTTTGAAGCTGTCGGTAGTCTGCGGTAGGATCATTCTGGCGTAGGCGCGCTGCCTGTTGTTCGCCTGGTGGCGGACTGTTTTCACCATGAGTGTCTTCCATGGGTGTTTAAAGGGATCGAGTCTGATCCTGCGTAAGGGCACCAAATTATTAAGACGATAAACAATTGGATTTTTTACGTGGAAAATCGGCTAAGCGGAAAAACCACGACTCCTTTCGAGGAAGCTTAAAAAATCACTAGAATCACTTTTTTTTGGGATTATAGTATGGAAGTTGAGTGGATTTTGGGGTAGAAGTCTTTTCTTGGGTCTAGCCTCTCCGGCTCTTCCCGTTGCAGTGAGGTATATATATCCTGGTCTATTCTGTAAAGTCATTTCAGCAGAATGGACTTTAGCTCTAGTGACGGCCCATCAATGTCTGCAGAGGGGGCCACTCCCTGGCCCTTGCTGTACGATGAACGGATGGTACGATCTGACGGCGGGAGAGTTCATACCTCTTGAAAGCAGTATGGTCACCGATGCTTCGCAAGGCGCCGGTCAGCTCTGGTCCTTCTTATTCGTCTCGGTCTTTTCGGCGTCTGTTGTTCGGGGTGATACTTTCTTATGTTCGATGTCGAGCACTCGTGCCGTTGATGCCACGTAAGCTTCCACGTATGCGGTCCAGATGATGGAGCGTGGATCCAGATACAACATCTAGCTTAACTTAAATTTAAAATATTTTAATTTATTATAACTTTTTATTGTATAATTTATTCAGAAAATATTTTTAGGTTTAATTAAAATAATTTATTATAAGACAAACTATATCTAAAGTTTTATCTTCTTAAAGTTATATACAGCATCATGACTAGATTGTCTATCAAAAAAAAAATAGGAATCATTTTAAAAAAATGATTCGAATAAAAGCTGAATGGATTCTTGTTTTCAACAAATTAATTTTGGGGATCATATGAATTGTCGTATATACTGAATGGTTCTCTATTTATGGGCTCCATCATTGGAGTTATTCATACAAGCTCTTCTATCACATTGCTAGTTTGGAGCAGAGTGAGATTCCTGTTAGGGGTCTGCAGAATGGAAAAGCTTGCTCTGTTGCTAATCGGCTTCTTCTTCTCTCCGGCAGCAGCTCTTGAGCGGAGCCAATTTCCTCCAGGCTTCCTCTTTGGGACTTCCACTTCTTCTTATCAGGTCAAAAATAATCTCATTAATTAAAGTTCAGACAATATCAAAAGAATCACATTCTTCCAATTTGATCATCATCGTTCTTCTGATATATGTTCAGATTGAGGGTGGGTATTTGGAAGATAACAAGAGCTTAAGCAACTGGGATGCATACACCAGTATGCCAGGTACCAAGTTTATGATGAACATTGATTATTATGCAAGATTTACAAAGATTCTAATAGATGAAAACATTTCCATAGCTTCTTCCTTTCAAAAAAAAAGGAAAAAACTTTAAACAAAGAGCACTATAATTTAATTTCTTCTTCTTTTAAAACTTGCTTTGCTTACAGGTTTTAATGTGCTTTCATATTTGCCTTGCAGGGAAGATAAAAGATGGCACCAATGGAAATATTGCTGATGATCACTATCATCTGTATAAGGTGTGAGTCTTTTAATTTAATTAAGTTGGGCTTTTTGATTGTTTATATATATACCAATAAATTACACCATATTATCAATATCCTCAGACAAGTGTGCTTAAAAATTTTTAACCAGGAAGATGTTGAGCTGATGCACTCACTTGGGGTGAACTCCTATAGGTTCTCCATTTCATGGCCAAGAATTCTTCCAAGCAAGTTCGATCGCAAAATTTCTCACACATATATATTAGGAAATGGAACTTGTTACTTGCAAATTAACAAATTATTATTATATATGCTTTCCGTTTTTGTGCAGGAGGTAGGCTTGGGGATATCAATTGGAACGGCATCTTGTTTTACAATGACCTTATTGATATTCTACTTCTCAAAGGTACTATAATTTCTCTATCAATTATTCCATACTATGTAGTAAGTTTTACTGTAAGTTTACAATATTGTCTTTTCTGAAACAGGAATACAACCTTTTGTTACACTAAACCACTACGACATTCCTCAAGAACTCGAAGATCGATTCGGCTCATGGTTGAATCCACAGATACAGTAAGAACCATTAGAAAATGCAGAGGAGAGTTGAGTGTGCAAAACTAATATAAGCTAATTAATTAACATTTACATTCAACTAATATTATTATTAAAAGTGTCTTGATTATATATGAATGTGAAGCCAAAAAAAATCTTCTGTCCTGCAGAGAAGAATATGGGTACTTTGCAGATGTATGTTTCAAGACTTTTGGGGAAAAAGTAAAATACTGGATCACATTCAATGAGCCAAATCTCATGATTAAGTTGGCATATATGATAGGGATATACCCTCCAGGCCGCTGCTCACAACCTTTTGGAGATTGTACATTTGGGAATTCTACTGCAGAGCCATATATTGCTGCTCATAATTTGATACTCTCGCATGCTACTGCTGTTGATATTTATAGGAAAAAATATCAGGTATGTATAACATTCATATTTGTATGACAATAGAATATTTGGAAGGACAAGGAACATTCAGCATGCTCCAAAAATTATTTTTCCATTTAGCTGAGCGTGCTATTTAGTTATAAACAATATTTGGAGGTGTAGCTTGCTTCTTTGATCCTCTTTGGGAAAATAAAATACAACAAAATGACCTCCAAATTCTCCTACGATGTTTAAATGACCTTAATATGATTTATGGTAGAATTCATAACTTCATGCGTGATTGGTCAAGATAATTCTGTTAGTTTCATGTAGGGCTGTAGATCGATTCAGTAATTTATTTTCAGTACTAGCTATTAGAGAAATTTAGTCTCTTTTATTTAACACAATGATATAATATATTACAATCAATATATCATAAAAACAATATCTAAAATATCAATTACAAAATTTATAATAACGAAGTTCTGATGATGGAGGTTATGAGAGACTGTCTTATCTCATCTAAGTTAAAGAATTAAACAAGAAGAAAATATATAGTTTGTGAGGATTTGGTATGAAACATAGCTGAACTATTTGGATTCTGCAGTTTTGTAATTTTTCAGCTTCGACAATTACAGTTTTGGATTGATTTTGCTGTGTATTGTTGCTTAGCCGCAGCTGTTTTTGACCTCTTTTCTGATATTAATGTTGTAGGCAAAACAAAGAGGCTCTATTGGGATTGTAATGGCGATAGAGTGGAAGGAGCCCTTTTCAAACAACAAAA
Source organism: Apostasia ramifera (assembly GCA_019297695.1). Taxonomy (NCBI): domain Eukaryota; kingdom Viridiplantae; phylum Streptophyta; class Magnoliopsida; order Asparagales; family Orchidaceae; genus Apostasia; species Apostasia ramifera. The sequence goes on along the minus strand of JAEMOT010003726.1, from coordinate 29,848 downwards.
TGGACCGTTTGGGTGCTGCTCGATCTGTTGCCTTTGATGTCGCATGGTAAAAATAAATATAAGTTCATATATGTAAAATCATAAAAATATAAAAATATATTAAGGTCTATATATCATTATCTATGCAGGTTTTTGGATCCTTTGATTTTTGGCAATTACCCTTCAGAAATGAGAGAAATTTTAGGACCAAGATTACCCACTTTCTCATCTGATGAGATGAAAAAGCTGCAGAATAAGCTTGATTTCGTTGGAATTAATCACTACACAACAAGGTATGCCAAGGACTGCTTGTTTTCACCCTGCGATTCACTTACTGCAGAATTTGAGGGGTTCGTGATTGGAACTGGTGAAAAAGATGGCTGTTTGATTGGTGCTCCAGTAAGAAATAGAAATATTTCTATGATTTTTAATTAATTAATGCATATCATTATTTCTTAATTATCATGTAAATGTCATTATAATATTTTTATGGCAGACTGCAGTACCTGGGTTGTTTGTGGTTCCAAGTGGTTTGGAGAAGGTAGTCCTTTATGTCATGCAAAGATATAACAATATCTCTATGTTCATCACAGAAAATGGTAATTATATATAAGAAAGAAAACATTTAATGAGAAATTAGATCTAGTTTCTTGTTATATTTTATCAAAATAAATATGATATCTGACTGCGATCAGGATTTGCACAAGATAGTAGAAGCGATAGTAAAATGGAAGAGCTGCTCAGTGACAGGGAGAGAGTGGAGTTTCACAGGAGCTACCTGTCTTCACTCTTGAATGCTATGAGGTGATCCATCATAAATTTTTGAATTTGATTTCACTCCTCCATTAATTATTATTTACATATTTATTTGGTATCTTATATTGTGATTTCATAGGAAAGGGGCTGATGTTAGGGGATATTTCATATGGTCTTTAATTGATAACTTTGAATGGTTATTTGGCTACACGAAAAGGTTCGGGTTGTATCACGTGAACTACGACACGCAGGAGAGGACTCCAAAACTATCAGCAAAATGGTACATGAAATTTCTCCAGGGCTCCGGAATTCAATCCAAAGCAAATAATTGTAACAGTTTGAACAAAGATCTATCAGAATAGATGTTGAAGTCATTAATTTGACTTATTTTATATTTTCTTTTTTAAGTTTCACATTTGCTCGTGCCAAGAAAAATAGCAAAACAACTTGGAGTGTGACGTCTCAAATGTGTTAACACTTGGCCTTAGAGAGTTATTTGTGCCCACAATTTCCTACAAAGTCTGGCAAATTCTCCCACTATATTTAAAAAAAAAAAATCTTCAACAATTTTTAGTCAAATTCTGAAAATTTTGTCTCAGAGTCCTAGAAATCTTGTCCAAATTGATAACTCAAATTCATATTTTTTTTTACCAAAAAGTTTTAAAGGCCAGGTGATTATTTTGACTATGATAAACACATGATCAAACTCATATCTAATTTGCATTAGCCATTAAAATTTGACTTTGGTTTTTTCTTACATTCAAATATAAATATAGACCATTTATTTTACTATAATTTTTTTCAAGAAATTCATAGAATATTTGCTTCAATAATATATATATATATATATGTTTTATTTCAATCATGCATGAAATTCATCCAAAGTACAAATATCCCCAATATTAGACATTAATTACAACCACCATGAAACAAAAATAATTTATATATAAAATCTCGGTCAAGCAAATGAAACCAACAAAGGACTCCTCACTATATGCTTATTAGAAACCCAAGTTATGAGGCCTTGGCCCACGCTCCCTCTCCTTCCTCCCACTTCCCCTGAGCTCAAATACACATTGTAGCTCATGCTCTGGTTCTTCTCCGAGAACCCCAACTTCTCCGGGTAAACGCTCGCCTCCACCCCCTCCGGTGCCCTGATCTTCACCGTATACACCGCCTCCTCCTCGCAGACATTCCTCACCGTCCGCGTCACCGTCTTCTCCATCTTCGTCCCCATCGCCACCGACACCGCTGGGTAGTTCAGATCCTCCGCCGACATGCTGTCGACCACCGCGCACTTCACCGCTCGCCGGCTAATCGCCGACACCTTTTATCGACAAAGATTTTTCACAATCCGCCGGTTAATAAATTAATGCTATACATGGAATCACATTTAAATTTTTAACATTACATATTAATCATAAAAAATCATATAAAAATTTTAAAATTAATTATCATAAAATTATATCTAAAACTATTTTAATATGTAAATTAAATATTATGTTTATACATTTATATATTTATGTATTTCAACATACATCATACATACCTTCTCAAAATATTGAAGCCTTAGCTCACTGAAATACAATATGTTTTATAGAATCAGAATAAAAAAAAAAATTAGCATTTAATCAGAAGCATAATTGTGCAATGGACTTTATCGATCATATGAAACGGTGCAACAAAATTTCAAAGTAGTTGAATACGGAGTTAATTAATTCACTTGCAAGCAGTTTGAATCAGATCAGTGAAAAATTCCTATTAAAACTCCAATGTATAAACATATTACAGCGAACTAAAGATTTATATTGAGAATAGTATATAATTATTATTATTCACGTTAATATATAAAATACATTTTGTTAAAATATATAGATATGTCAATAAAATATTCAATTTAATTTTGAAATTGTTATAATTAATATATAATATTACATATTTGAATTTCAAATATATAAGATTAGTGTTATTCTCTTATTATAAATTAAAATAATAATAAAAGTAATAATTGCAGTATTTTTTTTTTTACCTGCATGTCAGTGTAGCCCAGTCCACAAAGATACCGCACATAATCCCCAGGTTGTATGTCGTAGACCAGACCGGGGTCGTTCGCTCTGGTCGGATTCACTTGCCCAGCGCCGGCGGCGAGGTACCCAGCAACGCCGAGTGTCTCGTCGGCGATCGGCCCGCCATCGCGATCCAGAACATCAGCCGTGGTCATCAACGCCGATTTGATCTCCGCCGGCGACCACTCCGGATGCGAAATCTTCAGCAGGGCCGCCACTCCCGCCAGTAATGCCGCAGAAGCCGAAGTTCCCGACACCATGTTGAACGTTGGCGTCGTCACGTTTCCGACCTCAACAACCGGCGGTCCAACCGGAAACGGCCAAGCTGCCAGAATGTTCACCCCGGGGCAGACGATGTCCGGCTTCATGATCCCTTCATTCACCGCACTCGGCCCGCGTCCGGAAAACGCTGCCACCGCAGGCGCCGGCGAAGTTCCGTAGACCGTACCTTTAAACAGTATTATAGCCGTCGGGTTTTCCCTCGTCGTTCTGAGGTAAGCGATGATCCTGCCGCCGGCGGACGTGCTGACGTGAGCCGTCGGAAGAACGTGGGCTTCAGCCTCCACGGTGCACCGCCTCTTCTCCTCGTTCACAACAATCATGGCGACGCCGCCGGCTCTCATGACAATGGCGCCTTTTTCTATGCTGGTGTTCGTGCCGCCGGTGTGGCACAGCACGATCTTCCCCCTGACGTTTATCCGGTTCAAAGATCCGTCGCTGCAGGTCTTTACGCGAGAACCGCCGCGAGCGCCAGGGTAGACGATCGGCAGCAAGATGGAGGTGAACCCGATCGGCTGGTACGACGACTCGCCGTAGAACTCTTCGCCGTTGCCGAGGCGAACTGTGGCGAGAATTGCGCGGTCCATAGAGCTGGCACCGGCTGTGAGCATCCAAGGAGCATCGTTGCCAACTGTGGACCTCGCCGGACCCGAGTTTCCGGCGGAGGAGCTGACAAATATGCCCCTTTCGATGGCGGCGAGGGCCCCGATGGCCACGGCGTCGTCGTAAAAGGGGATGGCCGGACCACCGAGAGAGAGGGAAATAACATCTACGCCGTCGGCGATGGCCTGGTCGATGCCGGCAAGAACATCGCTAGCAAGGCAGCCGCCAGAGTGGCAGACCTTGTAGATAGCGAGGTGGGCCCTGGGCGCCGCCCCAGCCGCCGTGCCCCTAGCGTTTCCAAGAACGTCGGCGTTCTTGACTATCCCGCCGGCGGCGACGCTTGCCGTGTGAGTTCCGTGGCCCTCGAAATCAAACGGCAACCCCTTTCCGGCGTGATTGAAAGATTTAGCTCCCACAATCTTGTTGTTGCACATGGCCGGTTTGAAGTCACAGTGGCCTTTCCACTTCCCCGGCGGCGGCGGGTGAGCAATGCCGCGGTCTGTGAAGGAAGGATGCGTGGGGAGAACGCCGGCGTCGAGGATTCCGATGATCGCTCCCATGGCTGACTCGGTGTCGCGCATGAAACAGCTGTTGTGATTGATGCCGAGGAAATCGTTGACGTGGGTTGTATGGGGCGAGAGGACTCTGTCGGGGGCCGCGCGGAGAACACCGGGGATTTTCTCGATGGCTTTGGCTTCGTCGCGAGTGAGCTTGGCGGCGAAGCCGCTGATGGCGTTGTGGTAAGAGTAGATAAGGCGCGGCTCGCCGGAGGCGAGAGTGTGGGTGGGAAGGAAGGATCTGTGGTAGTTCCGGTGATCTTCGACGGTGAGCATATTGATGGTGGATTTGGGAGGTTTCTGCACTTGGATGATGAAGGTTTCATGGGTTGAATAGTTGAAGACGTTCAGTGGCAGAATTTGGGGGTGGGCTGATTTGAAGAAGAAGATGATGATGAAGGTGGAAAGCAAAATGGCTAACCGGAGGAAATTCATTTGGATCAACGTCGGATTAACAAATTAATATAGATCGCGAAGATCTAGCTAATTAATTAATTAATTGAGGGAGATCATGGATCAGGGAATATTAGAAGAGGATGAATTAAGAAGCTTAAGAGGATAGTGATCAGATTTATATATAGATAGTAGCTGGAAGAGGAGGTCATGAGAGAGGAAGAAGCATGAAGAAGGCATGAAGGTCGATGAAATCGATTTAGGGGCCGGGGCGCGCGGAATAAGTACTCAAAAGGAATCTGATCATGATCTAAAGCGAAAATCTGAATTAAAATGATCATCAACAACATTTTTGCTTCAAATTGTCGACAACATTCTTTTAGCAAATTATTTATTTATATATACGACCAAGATTGATTTAATTAATTATCTTAATTGTTAAGCCAGAAATATTTTTTAATTTGATAATTTTTATTAGCATATAGAGAATATTTTATTTTAAAATTTTAAAAATTTCAATTTTACTATTGTCCTCCCTCCTCTCTCATTGCAGTAGTTGTATGCCAGCAGCTGTCTCTCTCTCTCTCTCCCCCATGCAGGCGTGCACGTGCCTGTTTAGAGTGTGGCTAGTGACTACATCTGCCTCCTACACATGCACTTTCTCTTTCGTGTATGTCCGCACCTGCGTGGTGAGTACTCTCTTTCTTTTGGGCATGCTTGTGCAAAGGGGAGTGAAAGGCACGCGAGCACGCCTTCACAGAGGGGGTGTGGAGGCCACACGCTCCCCTCCCCCCTCTCTCTTTCTCTTTTCTCTCTCTATCCCTCTCTCTAAGATTGGGGAGGCAGCGGTGGCGAGGCGATGCCGATGAAGCGGGGACTGTGAGGCCAGTGACGTAGACGAAGGTAACGATATGGAATTAAAAAAAGCATAAAATTGAAAATTTGAAAAATATTAAAGGTAAATTTTAAAATCTATTAAAGTTAGTAGAAGAGCCTTTTTTGCAATATTACATGAATTGTAGGAAACGTTTAGTAAGTTTTTAAAAATTATAAACCAAATGATAATTATAGGTTAATTTTAAGGACCGTTTTCTATATTGTGCTGTTTATTTAGCCTTTGATTTAATGCTTGTGGTAATGTTTACTTAACAGGATTAATTGATCATTAATAATGAGATTAAAATTGCCAATTGTGGGTAAAAATTGAGAGAGAGAGCACGATCGATGCTAAACTATTGAGTGCTGGTTGATGGCCTTACGTACACAAAGGCCATGTCGAATATATATACATTGAATTGGACGACTCTGAGCAGAGCTTGGAATCCGAAGGTTAATGATCAAGTTCAAGGATGCCTAGTTAGGAGGGATGTTTTTCAATAATTAGTTTATCCAATTATATTAATGCTATGGAGTGCAAAATGCATTAAGAGGACGTTTGGTTCAATGTTATTTTGACATTATATTATGTTATTTAGAGAAAATAATTATTTAGTTTAATGATATCTATAAATAATTTTCTATAAGATTATAAAATTATTAATTAAAAAATGATATCTAGATATCATGGCATATAAATTGCATAATATAATATCAAGATAATAACAAATCAAATGCTCTTAAGTAATTTGTGATGTGCGTGAGATTCAAACTGCTCCATATATATAAAATAATGTAAAGATGCATGGTCTATGTAGTCCAAAAACTATATATAAAATAAACTTGCACTACAAGAAAAAGCATTATTAGCATCAACCTATTAGCGTCGGTCTTATGGTCGACGCTAACGACCTTTTTGGCGTCGGTTTGGCATCGGGCAAGACCAATGCAATCTTGTCCGATTCTAAGCCGATGCCGATAATAGTTATTAGCATCGGTTTATAAACCGATGCTAATAATGTTTGCCGCGTCGATTACAGCCTGACGCTGTTGTATTTTGCATATTGGCGGGAAAATTTTGCTTTCCCGCCAACGTAATAGCGTCGGCTAAAGCCGACGCTAATTAATGGAGATCAAGGTAAACCTCCTTCTGTCAGAGACTTCTCCTGCATTCATCAGCCTCATCATCTTCTATTGATCTTTTTCCTCCTCTGCTTGTTGTCTAGAGTCACGCCGCCTGCCGACCTCCTTGCAATATTCGTCGGCCTCCTCGCGTTGCCTGCCGGAGATCAAGGTAAACCTCCTCCTCCTCCTTCTTCTTCTTCTTCTGCTTCAGAGGAGGTAAGGAAGGTGGGGATTGGTGGTTAGAGATATGGTGGTTGAAGTTGGTGATGAAGTGGCTGTGATAGTAGATGGGTTTTGGGGCTGCCATAGGAGGAGAATAAGGAGGATCTGCAGCAGGAAGAGGTGAATTGAAGGAGAAGGTATGGTGATCAAAGTAACCTTTGAAGAAATTGGCATATGAGTCTCCCATGGTTGGTTTTAAACATTCCTTTTTTTATATGCATATGAAAAAGAGATTTCATGAAAATCAAAATGTTTAATACATTCCTCACCATCTGGTGCTACTCTCAATTCCACCATCTTGTATGCATGTAAAATGAGAGTATATGTGCACCTTAAATTGCAATAAAATATGAAATATTTTTAAAAAATAGCAAGTTACCCAATTGCTATCTATAGCTATTGATATGAAACTTTGGTCTGCAATGCAAAAAAAAAAAGGTTTTGTCTCATTAGTATCTCTGGACAGATCAATAGTATATATGCATGTATTAATAGTAATAAACTTTTTTTTAAATTTAATATATTGACTTATTGTTTTCACATTATTTAGTAGAACATGGATCTTTCACGTGACTGGATGTACAATCGGCGAACAATAGATCGTCATTTAACTAATGAGTTTGTAGCTGGAGTTCAACAATTTTTAGATTATGCTTTCTCACAAACTATACATGTGAGTAAAAATACCATAAGATGTCCGTGTTTGAAGTGCAAAAATATGAAATTTCACAATAAAGATGAGATCACGGTACATTTATGGAGTAGAGGTTTTATGCCTGACTATCATGTTTGGACATCACACGACGAGAGGAAAATAATTAATCATATTAATATTGCTGAGTCCTCAAATGCTGCGCAGTTAGAGCTATAGATGACAATCAACTTGATTCATTCACAATGATGGTTGAAGAAGCAATTGGTGCACGAGTACACGTCAGTTTTACTGAAACACAAACAGAAACAGAGGAACCGTCAGAGGAAGCTCGTAAACTTTATGACTACATTAATGACGGAAGGATTCCGTTATGGCCCAGTTGTCAATGACAAACAAAAATGTCTGCTATGTCTGAACTGTTGAACTTAAAATCAGAGACAAATATGTCAGATGCATGTTTTGATCGAATGTTAATGATCTTCAGAAATTGCATGCCAGAGGAAGCAAATATTTCTAAAATTTTTTATGAAACCAAGAAAATGATAAAACAGATGGGATTACCTTATGTAAAGATTCATGCCTACATAAATGATTGCATTATCTATTATAAAGAATACAATGACTTAAATTCATGCCCACTTTGTAAGCATCCAAGGTATAAGAATTGTTCAGAGAGACGCTCTACAATGGATCCATTTAATTGACTGCATTATCTTCCAATACCCCTAAGATTACAGAGATTTTATATGTCTAGTAATTCAGCTGAGCATATGTTATGGCATGCTAGAAAAAGAAATACTAGCAATATGGTTCATCCAACGGATGGTGAAGCTTGGAAGAACTTTAATATTAGACATCCTGATTTTGCATGTGATCTTCGTAATATACGTTTGGGGTTATGCACAGATGGATTTAATCCTTTTAGTCAGAAAGCGACACCATATTCTTGTTAGCCAGTTTTTAACAGTGTATAATTTACCACCATCAATGTGCATGACTAGGCCTTTTATATTTTTAACTCTATTGATGCTTTCAAGATGGAGCACTCATGGTCGGCTTGCATATCCATATTGCATGAAACGTACAAAGATTTTTTATATTAAGAATGATAGAAAAATATTTTTTTTTGACTACAGCAGACAGTTCTTGCCATCTGATCACTCTTTTAGGAGGCAACGTGATAAATTTCTCAAAGAAAAAATTGAGATGGATAGTCCTCCTAGGTATATTTCTAGCCAAGAAATACTTGAACGCATTTCAAAATTTGATGAAGTTTCTTTTGGACTGAATATACAAAAGCTTCCTGGATTTGAAATTTTACATAATTGGGTTAAGAAAAGTATATTTTGGCAGTTACCTTATTGGTATACCAATCTCATTCGACATAATCTTGATGTCATGCATGTAGAAAAAATAATATTTGATAATATTTTCAATACTATCATGGATGTCAAAGGTAAAACAAAGGACAATGCAAACGCAAGAGCTTACTTACTTCTTTATTGCAAACGATTTGATCTGGAGCTTACAGAGATAAATGGAAAAATTTTCAAACTACCAGCAACTTATGCATTATCTAAAGAAAAGCTTAACATTATATGTGAATGGATTAAGAAGCTTAAATTTCCAGATGGTTATGTCTCATACATTGCACGTTGCATACACTTGAACGATCAACGTATATATGGTATAAAAAGTCATGATTGTCATGCATTCATGCAACGATTGATACCCATAGCTTTCAGGGAATTATTACCATATGATGTTTGGTCTGCAATTACAGAAATTTTATTATTCTTTAGAAATATTTGTGCTCATACAATTTCTGAAGTCGACATGAAGAATCTCAAAAAAAGTATTGTAATCACATTATGCAAGCTTGAAAAGATTTTTCCACCAGCTTTCTTTGATTGTATGGAACATTTACCAATTCACTTGGTAAATGAAGCTAGAGTTGCAGGTCCCGTACAATATTGTTGGATGTATCCTTTTGAGAGGTAAAAGTTAATACAAGATTTTCAATTCAAATTTACTAAGTATATTTATAATCGTGTTTACTTAATTTTATCTTATTATACACACAAGTATATGTATTATCTTAAAAATATGGCACGTAATAAAGCTCGAGTTGAGGGCTCAATTGTGGAGGCATATTTAATCAGTGAGATCTCGACTCACTGTCCTTACTACTTCCCTCAAGAAATCCCAACGAGAATGAATCGTGTCCCTCGTAATGACGATGGTAGTTTTAATGGACCAGAGGATCGTCTATCTATTTTTGTTAGGGGAGTCCGTATGGTTCACGCCAACAGCTTGGAGTTTTGCCACAAAAAGACTTAGAGGCTGCCCATTTATATATTCTTTTAAATTGTGCTGAAGTTTCCACTTTTATGGAGTAAGTATAATATTATTAATATATTAAATAAATTTAATCATATTTTAATTTTGTAGGTTATTAATAGATGATTACTTATAGGAAATTTAACTATGAAACACGTTAACGTCATTCTAATTTGATGGAGGCACAACTCGAGAAGCTACGTGAGCGAGAATTCCAATATGGTTCAAGCGTTGGCTTGTAAGAGGTTGAGTGATATCAACAGGAAACTAGTTCAGTTAGCCTATGGACCATCACGTAGTATTGAATCGTACAAGGGCTACTTTATCAATGGATATAAGTTTATTTGTCAAAAATATGATTTACATTTGAAAACAATGAACAGTAGTGTGTGTGTAAAAGGTAGTTGTTATAATAATTATGAGATAGACTACTATGGTATGTTAACTGAGATAATTACGCTTGAATATTTCGGAAGGGGTAATAAAGTGATATTATTTCGATGTGATTGGTATGATACAGTAAAAGGTACAAGAATAGATCCGAATTACGGATTCGTTGATGTAAATCACCGTTCTAGATTGAAATCTAATTCATATGAGCCTTTTATTCTAGCCCAACAGGCGACACAAGTTTATTATACTACTTACCTATCTACTAAAAAAGAAGCACAAAATTAGTGGGCAGTATGCAAGACAAAGTCTACAAAAATAGTAGAACTTGATTATTGTCAACATACATATGATGTTCTTCAGGAAGATGATCAGAGTTTTTCTCTCGAAATTATTATACCATTTGAGACACACGAGCAGTCAATTATGGTACGATCAGATCCACCAGAAGAAGTTGAGCCAAATGAACTAAGTTCTTTTGACAAGGTAGGTAAAAAAAGAAAAGCTAATGTATATGAAAAAAATATTATTGTTGAGTGTATTGAATCAGAGGAGGAAGAAGATTTTAACTCGGAAGCCTCAAATGACACTTTTAGTGAGGAGGAGTACTCAGAAAGTGAACAATTTTATATAATTAAGGTAAAATTAATTTTCAGTTTATGACTATTATTAATGTGATGATTCTTCTTTCAAAGAATTATTCATTTGCAGATATGCCTCGAGGACGTGGAGGTCGAGCTACATCTTCTAGAGGGCATGGTACTATGGGATATTGCGCCACTTCTACATCTGAGAATATTGATATCCCATTCTCAGTTGCAGCTTCATCCTCATATACAGCGATGAATTTATATGATGATCATAATGAGCATCGTGCTGATGGGGATGACGAAGAGGTTGGGGATGATATTGTTCAGGAGGATGCTCACCCTTGACGAGGCAGGGGAGTTAATCGGGGTGCTGAAATTCCAAAAAGCCCAAGCGAGCGACTCATGATTACTCTCATTGGCGAGAGCAAAAGGTATGTATGTTATCTTTTACTATATATTTGCAGATTAAGTTTTCATTTAATTTTTTTCCTCGTTATAGAGATTTTAGCAGTGTACAAGCTACGCGTGATCTTATGCTTGACATGCGTAGATTTTGTGAGGGCGCATGGGCAGAGTGGAAAGATGTTCCTACTGACACCAAGCAGTTCATGTTTGAGAGATTTAGTGTAAGTCATTTTTGTTTTTATATGATTATATAATATTACAATTAGGTGATAAATAATAATGGCAATAAATTGTGTAAATCATTTACTTCTCGAAATAGGAAAGGAGGCAATGGCATTCTAGTGAAGTAGAGCTCATCTGTCGGGCATGGGACCGACATTTTAATAAGTGTTATAAGGATAAGTTAACAAAATCAAGAAGAAGGACAAAGATAAAAACCGGGACTGAGGATGTCACACAGACTAGTGGATGTGACCCATATTGGATCCCGCCGCAGCACTGGGATTCACTAATTAAAAAATGGGGCAATGACGACTATCTAAAGCGATTTCAGACTGCTGCAGTAAATCATCGTACAGAGCACAGTGGTTCCATGGTGAGGCATACAGTGGGCTCGATCCCTATCGCACAACATAGGGTCAATCTGGTAAGTAAAGTTTACAAATAAATTTCAATATATATATATATATATATATATATTAAAATTAGTAGTAATTATATTATACATATTGCAGGAGCATCATCTCGGTCGCCCACCAACTCAGATTCAGCTTTTCGAGCAAACACATAGGCGTGATAAGAGTAAAGGAGAGTTTGTCGATGGCAATTCTCAAACAGTCCACGTAAGTTATTACATATGTCTACTTAAATATTTAAATTAGTAAAGACTTATGTATCTTTTATTAATATAGGAGCAATACGTGAGTATCATTGACCAGAAATATCATGATCAGGATGACAATCCCACTCAGCATCCTGACTTTGATGCGCAAGCATGGTGTAAGGCGACTGCCGGGCCAAGGAAGGGTCGTTTGTATGAGTTTGGCATTATGAGCATCCTTCTGCTATCCTCCATCCTCCAAACACTAGCAGCTCTTCTCAATCAGTTGATCAAGAGGCATATCAGTTACTTCAAAGCCAACTTGATGAGCAGCGTCAGCAAACTCAGAATTTACAAGAATAGTTTGCTCATGTGTTGCAGTTTATGGCATCGCAAGGCTATCAATTTCCACCTCAACCACCACCATCAACCGATTGATCTTATTGGACTGTTTATCAAATTAGTACTTTTGGATTGATCATTATTATTTTAAATTTTGTACTTGTGATAATCATATATTTTGCATACTTGAGCAATACATTATGTGACTATTATGTGATATTTGTTTAAATGCAATATGTTTACTTTAAGATAATTATAGTTTGTAATGTTAATTGTTAACTTATTAGGCTTACTGGTTTTTAATAAATTTGTGAGTTTCTGTATTTTTTTTTTATTACTAGAATTTTATTAGCGTCGGTTTGCGACGGTTCAGTGTCGGTCAAGTAAAAGAATTCCGACCAGCGTCAAGCCATAAACCGATGCTGATGTACTCATCCGCGTCGGCTATTGGCCGACGCTGAGGGAAACATTAGTGTCGGTCTTGTTGCGTCAGGCCATAAGCTGACGTCGCGCCGACGCTGCGCCGACGCTGCTGTTACTATATTATCAGCGTCGGCTCAGCATCAGTTAGCTTATTAGCACCGCCTAGCTTAGCATCGAATAGTGTCTCGACACCAACCCGATGCCGAAAGTAGCAGCGTCAGTGGTTCATTTTGTCAGCGTCAGGCGGCCCGGACGCTGATGTGTAATATTGTTGTAGTGTAATTGCTTTAATAAAAAATATATACTATGCTCTATTTTATTCATACCCAAGATGACCATAACTATTTTTTTAAAAAAATAAAGTTGCTTATAAAATAGTTATGTCTACTTGGGCATAGACCAAATATGGGCATAAATGTAAGTGCAAAGTGTAATAATTCGCTTAAAAAATACCTATTAATATTTATATATATATATTTTCTGGATTTAATATAAGTACATCTGTCATCTGAGGACTGTAAAATAATTGCTATATTAACTAAACATTCCCTGCAATCAGTTCAATAAAATATCTATATATATTTATTTCTCCTCTGACTTTCTCCCATCTTCTCACCCACTAACAGTCCCACCTTATTAAATTCACCTTTCGAACCACCAACTACCACCCACCAACGGTCCCGCCCTAATAAGTTCACCTCTCCTTATAATTAGGCCTCAGAACCCTCAGAAAGAATCACAACCTCTAGTTCTCCTCTGTGTCTTTAGCTCATCTTGGTACGCCTCACCTCCAGCGGCGAAACTCTGCTAGGTAAGAATTCTGGTCTTACTGAATTTAAATTATATTTGGTGATTTTTCTTGTTAACTCAATTTGGTTAGTGATTAACCTATTCAAATATATGTTGACTCACTTAACCTATATCAAATTCGATAAATCTGTGTCGACCCATTAAATCTCGAGTTAACCCGTTTAACCCAAGATGATTCGTGTTGATTCGTTTACAAATGAGTTAACTCATTTTAACCTGAGTTAACCTATTGAACATGAGTTAACCCGTTTGACCCGAGTCAACCTATTTGACCAAAGACAACCCATTTGACCCAATTCAACCCGTTTGACCTGATTCAACCCGTTTGACCCACTTCAACCTGTTTGACCCGTTTGACTCATTTGACCCATGAACTTGAACTAACTCAATTTGACCCAAGTTGACCTGGTCTGACCATTTGAACTAGTATAGCCTATATTAACTAGTTTTGAACTACTTGACTTGTCTGACATACTTAAGTCAATATTCTTTTTAACTTTTAAAGCCCAATAGTGATTATTCACACTGAACTTAATCAGGGAACACGTCATCCACCAGCAAATATTATCGTCTCTCGTTCAAGTAAGCGATTTTCACTGAATTTAGGACATTGTGATTATTACATTAAAATAACTTATTTATAAAATAATATCAATTATATTCTGTGAGCTATATTTTGCATATTCTGCATATTCTGTTTGGCATTATGCCGATACTCTGTTTAGCTTTATGCCGATATTCTGTTAGGCTTTATGCCGAAATATTATACTGGGTTACACTGGACCCATGTATCCTGAGATACACAATGATATAATAAGCTGAGATCCCGGTGGTTGACGAACCACCTTCTGGACGCGTGGCGTCGTGTGGGGGACGTACCTGCATCCTGTTATTCTGATGTCACGCTGGTGACGTAGCTGATGAATCTATTGTCACACTGGTGATGAACCTGTTTAATCTGATGTCATACTGGTGACGTATACCTGTAGTTCTTATCCCTCTTTATTATAAGATTTATACATATTGATATATATGCATCGTATAAAATATGACAATATTGACAAGATGATAATACAAGTTATTCTGATATCCTGATCTGTTGATAATTTGAGCTATAAAATCTCACCTGGCCTATGGTAAGGTGAAGGTCGTTTACTCGGTCTTTGTGACTGATTGTTGCTTTTCAGGTAAATAATCTGTTGCCAGGAGAAGACTGCAAAATTCCAAAAAAGATGTTTCCCTACATCCCGTATGGACCCACTGCTATTTACCCTTAACTAGTTTATTTGCTTTACCTTTCAGTTTTCTAATCTAAGATTACTTTGGGTGACCTGCTTAGTGTTCGAACTTATGTAACCCTGTTTAGAGATAAATAAAGATATCTTTTTCTTGTAATCTGTTCTGTGATTCTGATTGTAAGTCTCCCCTTACTTTATGGATAATTAGTCCTTAAAAATGAGGGTATGACACAAAGAGAGCCCCTAACTTTATATATGCTCATATTTGTTTGACAGTTTAAAATTAATTTGGTTTAATTTTAAACAGACACATCACATAACATATAAAATTTAATATTAAAAATTAACTTTATTACACATCCTACACACATTACCAAAATAATAACTAACTTATATCGCATCCTTCACATATTCCAATATAATAACTAACTTTATATCACATCGCTCACACATTCCAACATAATAATTACCTTTATTTCACATTATTCACAACTTTAAATAAAAAAATATCTATTTTAATCTTGTTAAATTTAAACCTTAAAAACAAACAGTCTCCAGATGTGTGCAGGCATATTCTCTAGATCAATAGCACATAAATAAAATTAGTATTTGAAACTACTGTTAGACCATCAATTAAAATTATATTTTACTTATTTTCCTAATTCCTAGAAGTCAAGGGAGTAAAAAATGGTGGCTAATGTGAATTTTTTACTTTAATTTTGATTATAGTCAAAATACAATAAATATCTTGAATTTTGATTGTATAACTATGATAGACTTTTTAAATTTGTTGAAGAAATGTGAACTTAACTAGCTAACTTAAACTTTACTTTAAATTTTTGGTTATAAATAAGACTTCGTGAAGATATAATCTCATCAAGTAGATTTAGCTTCGAAGAGAAAAGAAGAAGTAAAGAAAATTTTTAAAATTATTCTCTCTTAAATACTTTTCAATTATATTTTCTCGTTATGAGATTGAGATTATGTATTTCCTTTTTATGAGAATTTTTTTTTTAAATCTTCTTTTATTGTGAGATTGAGTATAATTCGAATCAAGACTGAGAGTTGGTGCGTAGATCTTTACACTTGTAATTATGATTTTAACAATAATTAATTTTCTTTCTTCCTTTCGAGCGGATGTAAGCTCAAAAAATTTTGGGTTGAATTACGTAAATTAATTTAATATCTCTTTATTATTTACTTTATTATTATTTTAATTAATCTTATTTTCACAATGCGCTCCAACTAGTTTGATGAAATTAGGTCCTAATGAAAACAATGATATCTCACTGGCACAAAGTAATATGCTAAACATACAAATTAAGAGATCTCTCACAATAGAATACTAGTTAAACAAGAAACACTAGTCTATAAAAATATAATTTTTCTGTAAGAGATTTGCAGAGTAAAACAACTAAATATAATTGAATAATTAATATCTAATATGATTAATAAAAATTAATTAATATATATCTAACATAATTAATAAAGATTGATAAACACATATATATATATATATGATATCTATATGAGAAATTAAAATTAAACATCATATGTGATGTATATTTAACATAAAATTAACTAATATATATTCACATTGAAATAAAAAAGTTTAATTATCCTTAAAAAAATAAAAATTTAATCATAAATATGAATCTAATACAAATTTTTTATTTAAAAAGTTTATTAACTTGCCTATAAACATCAACCAATATAGACATGAAATATAAATTTTTCAGTTCAACTAACATTTAACCGGTTCAATTGATTCTTGGACGTTTGACCGATTCAATTCGGTTTAAACAGGGTTTAATCCCTTGTTTGATTTTAATATAAAACCGAACTAGACTAAAGACCAGTGGTCAGACCGGTTGAATCAGCCAGTCCAACCTAGTTTTTTCAACATTGTAGGCGTTGTTCTTATGTTGGTATTCCTTTAATGTGCATTGCCTTGGCCCATTAACTTAGGAAGATTTTTATCATCCAAAGTGTGTAAATTAATTATGTGTTCTTTTCATGCTTGCTTTGCACTAGATCTAGTTGCATCCAATAATCCTTGAAAATTAAACATTATTTTCTCGACGCTCATCGTCTTACGGTTCCCCCACCCCCATATTAGATTAAGGCGAACTTCAATAGCTTTGTAAGATCTAATGGTGCTGTAGGAGCTGAAGTTATAGCTAGAGATTATGGTGGCAACTTCCTTGTGGCCGTTGGCATTAGATTATTCACCAGAGCAGCCTTAACGACTGAGATTAAAGGCGTATGAGAGGCGACTAGGTATGTTAGAGGATGACCTGGCATTTTAGAGGACATATGGCTGAATGGAGATTCTTTCATAGTAATTGCTGATATTCTGTAGGCTACAAGAGATAATATAATTCGATAGAAGATTATTTTAGATGTCCCTAATTTTTTTTTATTCTTTCAGAACTTACAAACTCTCACATGTTTATAGATCTACTAATTTGCTATTGATATTGATGTAGCATGAGAAGAGGTTTGTTACTCTCATAGAATTTTTTTTTTGATATTTAGGAGGATTTTGAGACTCCTTATATTTAATATACCATTTGTCCTTTTTATATATATATATATATATATATATATATAAAGTGAGAGAAAGATAGGGAACTAAGGTTTAATTTTAAGAAAAAAAAAATGTCTCTTCACAGCTTGATGAAGTATGCTATTAGTGCCTTTGTAACCTTTGTCTTCTCCCTATTAGTCAACAAAGTTAATTTTTTGTTTTATTCTAATGTAGACAAATTTTTTACTAGTGAAGTCTCCTCAACTTAATAGTTAAAATAAATTACATTTTCATCTAAATACTCTTCAATAACATTAGTTTTCTTCTTTGTCAAAGATAGAAATATAGATATAGAGGTAGAATATTAGTTAGCAATGTGTAGAAGATGAAGTAGAAATATTGTATTAGTTTTTTCTTTAAAATGAAATATTGTAGTAATTGGGTGAGAAATTAGTTAAAATTTGGACACTTTATCAAAAATTAATTGAATGTAATTTTGATACTAAATATTATTTTGAACTTTATATATAAATCTCGAAAGAATGATGTCGAATAGATCTATATTATAAAAAAAAATAAAAGAAAGGAAATGGGATCAATATACATATACATCGTGAGAATGTGTAGGAGAAAAATTATATTGCTCATTATTTTACTTCAAAAGCTTTCCCAATGGGCCTATTTATACACGATGAAAGGCTCTAAAGAGGCCAACTAATAATTATATGTTCTAGAATCTTCTGCAACTTTTACTATTGCTTTCATAAAAAAAAAAAAAAACATTTACTATTGCTCAACGTATATATATATATATAAAATAGTTTTTTTAACACATATTAGCAGCTACTACCTCATCAACCCACTTTTATTTCAACATAATAACCAAAAATAATAACGAATTCTGTTTAAGTACTCTTGACTGATTAGTTTGGCGGCTCAAATTACCGGCCAGTGGCCGCCGCAACACCTCCTGCACCGGTGCCAAACCTACCACCACCTCCGAGCCCTCCCCAACCGCCCACACCAACCGCCCAGTTCCTCGGAGCCCACCCACCAGCACCACCTCCAAACCCTCCAGTACTACTGCCAATGCCTACCTCCTAGCTAGGCTCTCCCTCCAAGCCCTCCCCCACTCCCTGCGCCTCCGCCACCGGCCGCCTGCACCTCCGGCCAGCACCGCCAGCACCACGTGGTCCACCTCCAAGCCCAGCCCCAGCTCCTGCTCCAAGTTTTCCACCACCTGAAGCAATTCACCCACTTTAAATCACACACAACGTGAATAAAAATGCCAATGAAATACACAACCACGTGAGATTAATGCATGATTCTTGTTCAAATAGAATTAATTAATATTTTATATTCATTTTTCATAATATATAAATTTTAATAATAAAAATTTAATTTTATTTCATATACAATACAAATGTTCATATTAAAATTAATAACACCATTCATTTCACATCATAATATTAAAATAAATTTATTTTTCTATTTATCCTTAAAACACCTAAAATATTTTCAAAAATTTCTTCCCTAGCTACTTAACAGGTCAAGTGCGTTCAATTTATATTTGAAAAATCGATAACTCTTAGGGGGCGTTTAGTTTAATGTTATCTTGATGTTATGTTATGTTATCTAGAGAAGACAATTATTTGGTTTAATGACATCTATAAATAATTTTATATTAGATTATAAAATTATTAGTCCAAAAATGACATCTAAATGTCATGACATCTAAATTACATAACATAACACTAAAATTACAACGAACCAAACTCACCTAATAAAAATGAAATTGAAAATTGAAAATTTCAAATTCATGGCCCAAATAGAAATTATTTCCACCAAGTCCTCCAATTTTAGCTAAAAAACTAAAAATAAAAGACACAACTCTTCCCTGAATAATAGGTCAACGGTCAACCAGGCGTTTTATAGCATAAGTACGATCTTCTTCCTCCCGAGATCCAAGCGGTGATACGTTTTTCCTACCAAGAGAAACAGTGAGGAAGCAGAAGGGAGGGAGAAGATGGCCGGCGTGATGAAAGCGGAGGTGCTTCTGGTTCTCTGCCTTCTCCTGACGGCGGCGCCGGCCCTCCACGCCGGCAACTGCTACCCAGACTGCTACGACACCTGCATCAAGTTCGACGCCTCCAAAGGCCTGCTTGGATGCAGCGTCACCTGCGGCAAAGCCTGCTTCAGCGAGGAAGGTGGCAGCAGCGGGTAATTAACCAATTAATTAATTAATCAACTTCAATTAATTATATATATATGTTATTCCCAAGCTAGAATAATATTGACATTCTATAAAACATGAATCACTTAATTAATTTCATTGTATTTTGTAATCGCAGATGAAGGTGGGAAGCATTTGATGCTGTCTCACAGGCCAGCCAGTACTATAACTGAGAGATGATCGCCATAATTCTATTATTTTCTTATCCATTCATATTTGTCTTTTGCATTTTTAAGCATGGGCAATTTGGGATTTATGAATATAATATATATATATATATGTAAAAGGACAGATTTTATCATTGTAATTGTCATATTATTATGGATCTTCTTATGGATGATTGATTCATCACTTGTATATATTGATATCCTCCTTTAAAATTTTCTTTGATTTTATTCCGTAAATTGTAACATGTAGCTACTATAAAAGTACTAAATATAAAATATTAAAATATATAGATCATAATATTTAAATAAGATAGTGTTAAATGTAAAACATCAGTCATGCATCTTAGCATAACTTCATGGAAGCTATAAATTAAGAAAAAACTTCAATAATTAAGATAACAATTAGAGATAAATAAAAATTCAGTTTGACTAAAAGTTATAATATACAACTGCAATAGATAAAAAAAACAGAAGAAAAAATGATATGCAATCCCCAAAACTAATTCCAAAAATTTTAAAATTTTTGAGTATTAGCTTTAGTTAATAATTAAAGAAATGATATAATATACTATCTACTCAATTAATAGATAAAACAAGTACCCAAAGTATTAGAATCTTTAGGGAGCTAGTTGTGGAAGTTATGTACGTAACATTATTCAAAAAAGAATCACAAAAAGTTTCACGTGCCGCAAATTAACCAAGATGTCCATCTATATAAAGCCTTCCTCTTTATGGATCGATAACCAATCAAAAGATTTCAGAAAGGTTACCAGCTGGAATATTAAGATCGTCTTGCTTTCGAGTTTCAGTTCCAGTGCAGATCTTCATGAATTTGAGAGACGAACAAACCCATATTTTACCACCATGCACTGTGAAATGCCAAAATCTAATTGGCCTGCAGATAAGGTGCCAACGCCGATTAAATTAGGATGAAGACTGTTTTTTGTTATTGTTGCAGTTGTTATCTAATAGAAAATTAAGCACTAATTAATTCAGGCAGAAATGTCATTAATAATAGAGCTGATCATGTTAACAATTAAAACATCAAGCAGTAGAATATATAGTTATGCTAAATAGCATGCTGGATCCAGAAAAAAGGGGACCCAAATGACGTCTACAAATGATGACTCCTTTCATTTTTTTTAAAAATAAGTTGACCAAAACTTGACTCTGAATATGAACAGCAGTTGACCAGCATATGAACACACATATATATATATACAGTAAGTAAAATTCCATGCAGTATTCTTGATCGATGATAAAGAACACACTAGCTTCCACGAAGATAATTTGATAAAGAGATAATTAAGTATCTGTAAGCTTTAGAGAAGAATTGAATTGAGAATAGCAACGAATGAGAAGTTCGATATATTGTGAATGCAAGATTGAGAATGGGCTCAGCTTTTTCCTTATTCGACACTTAGGCCTCGTTTGGTTTGAGCTTTTTTTTTAGACATGAAAAAAAAAAATTTATTTTTTAAGTTTAATGGAAGAGAAATTTATTTTACTATTAAAAAATATGTAAAATGTGAAATACTTTCAATTCTAATATTCGTATTTGTATTAGATGTGAAATAAAGTTGATTTTTATAGTTGAAATTTGTATTGGGCAAAAAACTCCCCTCGAACTAAACGAGGCCTTAAGCTCCTTTTTCTTTGGCAGTTTAAAATTAAACAGGTATATCACATCAAACATAAAATTTAATATTAAAAATTAACTTTATTTCATATCCCACATACATTACCAAAATAATAATTAACTTATATCATATCTCTCACATATCTCAATATAATAACTTTATATTACATCTCTTATATATTCAATATAATAACTAATTTTATTTTATATCATTCACAATTTTCAATAAAAAAAATATCTCTATCTAAGTTTACTTTTAACTTTGTTAAATTTAAACTTTACAAAAAAACAAGCCCAAAGACATTAATGGATTTCAATACTGATCATTTTAACTTCAAGTTTGCGCTATCTAGCTATTACTTTTTATCTCGCATCATGATTAATTTTAGAAATAAATTTATTGATAATGTTATAGTTCTTGTGTCTGTTATCTTTTGGGCTTGCGTGTGGTTGTTTTGACCATTATTGGGTTATATATGTTTTTCTTTCTTCTTGTGCATGGGAAAATTCACTTGAGTTCAATTTTGATCAAGAATGTGTTGGGGATTCCTATATCATACATATATACATACATATATACACACACACACATATATATATGTATGTATATATATATGTATGTATGTATGTATGTATGTATGTATGTATGTATGTATGTATGTATCTCATTCCTTGATGTATGTTGGCTGTCTCTAATTTTTTAAAAAAAGAGAAAAACTATTTAATAGAAAAAATGTTAGGAAGCATGAATACAACACACGAGAACATGGCAATATATATGACTTGCTTTGTTAATATAGTAATTTTTCAAATTACACGATACAAACATGTAAGACCGGTAAAATAATATAATAATTAATAATAAATACTTATAATTTATTATAGCTTTTGCTTAATACAACTACAGAACAATTAAAAAGCACGGACATGATACAGGGACATAGAGACACCAGCACTCGGCGCAACATTACATAATATGGTGAGATGTATCAAAATATTCGTTCTATGCTTTCTCGAGAAAATGTTGCCTACAATGTTAGATAAAAACTTTTGCCTCAGAGAAGCAAGCGTTCGCCACTAGGCATTGCAACAACAACAAATCCTTGGAATCCAAAGCAAAATATTAGTGTACGAATGGAAAAACATGCAAACAAAATCATCAAATGCATGCACCTTTCTCCAATTTTGCTAGAAAGAAATTGACGAATGCTTATATATCCTCAGCACAAAAAGATGAAATCTGTCTGCAATTCATCAGAACCATGAAGTGCAAGCAAAATCAGAGACAAACCAGCCAGATGCCATGAAACTCAGAAGACTGGGAGTAGACCTTCAGAACAAAAACAAAAGAGAAATGTGATAAGAGAAAGCCAAAGAGATCGATTTTTTTTCATTCCCCTCGGTCCTTGCCTCCATATAGTATCAAAATCACTCGAGCCTCGCCAGATAGAGATCTTTTGCCTCCTAGAGCTATAAATAAGTCAGATACAGGACTCTATATGGGTCATTGTTGGCCGTTGATCATCTGGATGTTAAGTTCGTCAAACAGTGATGATGAGTAGGCTGAGGGACAATTATATGTAGACGTACAAAGTTTATTCTTGATCTAGCTGCGACTGCTTTTCTATCGCTTGATGCAACAATTGAAAATGATTTATTTCATTACAACATAATCAGTTTCCATCTTATTGTTATTTTTTATAACTACAAGGGAGTATTTAATTAACCAAATAAAAAAAGAACAATAACATTATTCCAAAAAAAACTTTAAAAACAACAACAAAAATATACAGAAAGAGGAAAGAACGAAAGACAGTGAAAAATTTTAGTCGTTAATATAAGTATTTTATGTAAAAAATCTTTATAATCTTTATAAATAATTTTAAATATTGAATCCAGCTATAAATATTTTTATATGACAATGATGTCACAAATTTAGTCAAAAAAACAAATTTGTATTTGTTTTTCAATATTTGACGTTATTTATGGGAGATATGTATAGTTACTTTTTTTTTTGGATATTTTATGTTAAAATATGGACTATTTGTCCTCCATAACAACTAATAAGAAAAGTTAATGCTTTTTAGTGTGCTATGACCTAACTGAAAGCTGCAAATTTACTTGAAAGCCCAAATAAAGTTTAGGTAAAAAAATTAAGTCTATTAAT
This sequence comes from Apostasia ramifera, assembly GCA_019297695.1. Classification (NCBI taxonomy): domain Eukaryota; kingdom Viridiplantae; phylum Streptophyta; class Magnoliopsida; order Asparagales; family Orchidaceae; genus Apostasia; species Apostasia ramifera. The sequence continues at coordinate 6,243 of JAEMOT010003726.1, read as the reverse complement.
GAATTGGATCCGAGTCCAGTCGACTCCAACCCAGATTTGTATCCATGACATCTTGAATCGCATTACACATCAGTTTAGGTCATGAAATATACTTTACACAATCCCACTAAGGAGAGTAGTAAATAAATTAGAATGAAAAAAAGAACATAAAGAATTTCTATTTTTATGAAATTGAGTTGTTTAATATAAATATCATAGTATTTGTGTGATATATATATATTCGAATATCACATATTATTGTTATTATCCAATTAAATGTATGTATCATAGTGCTACTAGGATTAATACAATCCTATATAAAAAGAAGGAATAATACAATCGACAATGCATTGAAATTCAAAGAGGGTAAAGCCTGAAAAGTTACAATACAACGTAGTGAGACTCGCTAAAGTGTCATTATACATGCAAAAATTCACTTTGAATAATTAAAGAGAAGCATCGTTCAAGCTTGTGCTCGAAAGAATTATTAGTTCATACTGTCTACCAAAATAAATTAGAAATATGATTACATAAGCGAGCGAGTTTGAAGTAGATTGTGTTATCAGTGACCTACATCTGACCTACATCTGATCTATTATGACCTGACCGACTGACAATATTAAAAAATACTGGGAACCAATTGTGATCAGTAGAAAAATTGGGTAAAAAGATTCATATAAAATGGCTTTATAAACATGGAACTATAATGTAATTAACCCTTTAGTTTAAGATTACCCTCCTAGCCTGAGGAGATGCCGTGACGGTGAGCGGTAGACTCCTCTGACCGCTTCCTCTCCATCGATCCTCTCCTCTCGTTCTCCCCAACCGCGAGCTATCTTTTGTCTCTTCATTTTCGTTGCTCCAATTGACGATGGCCGCCGGCGAGGACGCGAATGAAGCCGCTGGACCATCTTTTCTTGTTAGCTTGACAGGAGAAGAAACCCTGGAAGACTCGTATCGTTCCTCTTTCCAATGCTGCATATGCTTGTAAGTGGCCCGTCAGACTTATCGAGCCCTAACCATTTTTCCCTTTAACTCCTCTCGTCGTTATCACATATATACTTAAGAATATATGTTTAATTCATCAACTGTGATGGGAGCTTTGCCATCACTAGTCTCCAGATAGGTTGATATGGGGGTGTTTTATTAATGATTTGTTGTTAAAGGTCTTCGTCTCTCTTGTTTATGAATGCTGTATATACGAGATTAAAGGATCTGAGCGTTCAAAAGGATAATCGTTGTTTGTATTTGCTATTGCATCATGAACCGAGCTCGAAAGTTTTCTTTTTGATGTGTTCCTTTACGAGAGAGGGGATACTTGGTGCCCATTTCTAATTATCGGAATTATTGACTGAACCTGCAGCCTATTTCCATATAAAATGGTGAAAATTGTCATCATGTGCGTTGCACCTTTCAAAAATCTCCTATCACATCGCATCAAGTAACTTGGAAATGAGATGGGTCTTCGTATTTAAAATCTCCTTTAGTAGAGATCATGTTTCTCCATACTTGAAATCTCCCTAGTAGAGAGCTTAAGTGTATTGATGCTGACTCTTTGTTAGGTCAAAGTCAATCATGTTTTTATCTCTCTTAAGGGTTTGCAGCTCACACTTATTCTTCACGATCTCTTGTGGCATAGAATTAATCTGGGAAGTAAAAAAAAAAGGGAATTAATCTGGGAAGTAACTTGAATGCATGAACCACAAACCATAGAGCTTGATAACGCATGGAATCCTCTAAATTGATGCTGATCCTTTCAACACATTTTTTAATAGAATGTACAGTGTGTCCCTAGTACAAAGGATCGTTCAATACAGTTTACCACAACAAATTATTAAATGAGCAAGTGTTGGCACGAAAAATTGACCAACTAAGATCAAATGTGTACAACAGAAATGCAATTGAGATAATCATAGAAATAAAATAGAAGTGGCGATTTTTACATGGAGTAGAAGGGGTACAGAAGGTTTAAATCCATTAAGTAAAAGAGGGGGTACAAAAGGGTGTTGTTGGAAAGTGGTAAAAATGAGAAAATGTTACAGAAGAAGTGTCAAGCTTCGGGTTGCCTTTGGAGTCAAGGGAGAGTTCAACAGTCAAAGCCAAAGGAGGCTAGGGAGCAGAATTCCTTGAAGATTTTAAAATGGGATCCTCATTATTCATCCCCCATCCATTTATTTATATCCTGGAGGAGGGGAGTAAAAATGATGTTGCCTGCAATGGGCTGCTATAACTCAAGTTGTCCAATTGAACTTGCATTACATTTTAGAGATTTTGGTGGCTCTGTTAGACCTTTATTAGCACTAGGAATATCTTTTGTAATGAAACGAGTCCAAATAATTTGATGTTACAAACAGCTATTAACATGTCTAAATCCCCTGGGGTAGATATGTTTGGGTTCCTGTTCAGGGGCTTGTGCAATATGATTCTTCATCAACAAATGCCCTCCCTTTAATTTGGTTCACATATAATTTCATGGGTGTTCGGTTGTTTAATGGCTGAGAAGACCTAATAGTTTCTTAGTTGTCGAAGCTAATAGTTTGAGGATGTTGAAGAATAATTGTTTAAGGCTGATGAGAATTGAAGCCTAATAGTTTAACGCTATTGAACGGAATATTAAAGGCTATTGAAGTCAAACGGGTAAAGGCTATAAGCCTAACAATGTTGAGGGTGCGGAAGAAAATTTGTTAGAGGTTGTTGCAGCTGAACTATTAGAGGCTATGGAAGCCTAGCAGTGTCGAAGTTGTGGAAGCCAAATTGTTAGAGGTTGTTGAAGACAAACTTTTAAGTCTTGTTTGGTTGGAGGATAAAAAAAGATAGTTTGAATAAATTTTTTGACTTTTTTTGAAAGATATGTGTGATGTGAAATCGAGTTGGTTATATTAAAAATTGTATTAAATGTAAAGTAAAGTTGATTGATTTATTGAGAATTGTATTGGATATGAAATAAAGTGATTGTTTAAAGTTAGAATTTGTATAGGATGAGATATAAAATATTTTTTAAAAATAAATTAAAGTTTTTGGCTCTTGCTATTTTAGTCATGATTTTTTTTTTCCGCAAATCAAATAGGGCTTTAGAGGTCATGAAACTCAAACTGTTAGTTGCTGTCGAAGCCAAACTATTATAAGCTATGAAAGCCTAACAGTGTTGAGGTTTTGGAAGCGTAATAGTTTGGTAGTTGAGATGGCCTAACTGTTTGGAGGCTATGGAAGTGGGACAGTTTGAGGCTGTTAAGAGATTGTGGAAGCCTAACAATTTGAGGTTGTCGAAGCCGAATTGTTTGAGGCTATCGAAGCCTAATAATGTTAAGGCTATGCAAGCCAAACTTTTAGAGATTGTTTAGTTGAACTGCTAAAGACAATGCAAATCCTTATAGTGCTGTGGCTGTGGGAAACAAATTGTTAGGGATTGTGGAAGCCAAACTGTTAGGGATGCTGGAAGAAAAACTGTAAGGGGTTGTTGAAGTCAAATTGTTATAGGTTATAGAAGATTAGCAATGTTGAGATTGTTGAAGCTTAACAATTTTATAGCTAAGAAGGCTTTACTATTTGGAGGCTATGAAAGCTGAATAGTTCGAGGTTGTGGAAGCCTAACAATTTGAGGATGTCGAAGCTGTTATGGAACCTTAAAAGTGTTGAGACAGCCATAACCAAAATGTTAAAGGCCGTAGAAGCATAACATTGTTGAGGTTTTGAAAGCTAATTTAAAGGCAATGAAGCCAAATTGTTTTAAGGCTATAGAAGTCTAAAAGTGTTGAAGCTGTGTAAGTTAAATTGTTGAAGCTGTTGTAGCCAAATTCTTAGGATTGTTGAGACCAACTTGTTATAGGCTTTGGAAGGCTAATAGTGTTGAGGTTGTGGAGGCCTAATAATGTTGAGGCTTGACACTTAAGAGAATTATGCTCTCTAGCTTCCTTTAGCTCTAATTGTTCACTTCGACTCCAAAGGATCGTCGCAGCTTGACACTTTCTATTTTAATCTTTTCTTATTTTGTCCACTTTGTAACAACATCCTTATGTACCCCTTCTTTTATTTGGTGGATGTAAACTGCTGAGTTTCACATTGTAGTTTTCTTCCAGACACTTGGTTTTCTATGTAAAAATTATCGCCGCTATTTTATTTCTCTAATTATCTTAATCACGTTTTATTTTATTCTTGTTTGATCATGGCTGATTTTTCCACATTAACAATAAGACAGACAAATTCAATCTAAAAGTGAATAGAACAAGACATTGTTTTGATTGCATTATAGGAATATATGTTGTTCCACGTTTATTTGTATATCATGATGAAGTTTTTGTTGTGTGGTTATGTTATAAATCTATTTTGTTTAAAATTTATGACATTTTGTGAAATCATATTTCTAGTGGTTATGTGTATCGTCAACTGCACATTCCTTGATGCTGACCTCTCTGATTTTACAGGGATCTACTCTACAAGCCTGTTGTTTTAGGTAAGTGTATATTAAGGATGAACTGATAGGGTATTTGGTTCAATATTATGTTAATATTATGTCATGTTATCCAGTAAAAATAATTATTTGGTTTGATAACGTGCATAGATAATCTTATAAAAAATTGTAGAATTATCATTCAGAATGTGATATATGTTAGGATATGTAAATAATCTGACGTAATATCAAGATAACATTGAACCAAACATATCAAAGATTATGCATCTTTACTGACCAACTTAACGAAGTTTATTATTGTTACAGCATGTGGTCATATGTCTTGCTTTTGGTGTGTGCATAAAGCTATGCACGGTTTGCGAGCATCCCATTGTGCTGTATGCAGAAAGCCGTATATTCATTTTCCCAGCATCTGCCAGCTGCTTCACTTTCTAATCTTTAAATTAGAACCTTTGGCTTACAAGCGAAGGGAAAGGGAAGTTTTAGGTGATTTGCTTAATTGTGAATATAACATTTCCAGCTATCTTTTTTTGGTCTATCATCCAAAATTCTAGTTTCACAATTGTCATCTACAAAATTTGTAGTTGTTTTAATTAACTGTTTTATATGTTGCATGAACAAATTACAATGTTTATAAAATGTTGAGGCTGATAAACTATTTTTATTAGCAATGATTATCAGAATGTCATAGTTTCCATTGCTTTTTATGCTTGTCATTGTAGGTCTTTGACTATTCATGCTAAATTTTACGTCCATGGGCACTTATGATGCAAAATAAAATTTGATATTTATGTTGGGATTTGGCTCACTTACGAAGTTTTTTTTTTGTGGACGATGTTAAATAAATGTATAATGGATTTTTTTTGGCATAGCCAAACTAATCCTTTATGCTCATGTGTCACTCTACTTCCAATTCATCGAAATTAACATTTGTCACATCATAAATTTCTGCCTCGTGTGTAGAGGAAGAGAGGCAACTTGATGTCTTTTCACCACAGATTGATTCTGTAATCTCTGAGAAGATTTGTACTGGTAAAAGTCAGGCCTCATTTTTCAGTTTCTTTTGTCTCCTTCTACAAATTTTGATTATTCTTTTTCTCTCATCATAAATTCAGATGGGAAAAGGTCAGGTGCTATAAGAAACGTTAAAGATTCCTATGGTTATCTGGAAGATAGCAGGCCTGATTCTTTAAGAGATTTTAGCTTTCAGCAAAATGGCTGGAAATATGAGGTTTTAAAGAATATTTCTCTGGATGACGTTCTCTGTGGTCTGTGCAAGGAATTGTTGTTTCAGCCGATTGTTCTTAATTGTGGCCACGGTGAGGGACTCAGAATTGACATGTATGCTATTTTCCTATCTCTGCTTACTTAACCGATGTAAGGAGCTCCTTGTTTATTATTTTGGTTCCATGCAGTATTCTGCGAATCATGTTTGGCTGGAGAACGCAGTGAGGGCCTGAAATGCCATGTTTGTGAAATCCTACATCCTGGAGAATTTCCAAACATTTGCTTGGATCTGGAACATTTCTTGGAAGAGCAGTTTCCAAGGGAATATACATCGAGGAAGGAGATAGCGCAACAGACCGGAAAAGTAAGGTATAGATGTAGAGAACCGTCAGCAAGTAAGCTCTTCTTCATGTCATAACTACTAATGCGTTTCATGCTTTTTATATTAATGTTTGGTTATGCATGCTTCATTTGAGGTGAATCTGTTACTTGGGTGCATTTATTTCTGTGAGAACTTTGTTTGAATTGCTAGCTAAAGGCCAATGCCATCCACAGCCTAAATCATGTTTGGTGGGGACACAGATCAGCATCGAATCGGATGGTTAGGATGACGTCATGCGCTGAATCAA
>JAEMOT010003725.1:299613-323768 GCA_019297695.1 Apostasia ramifera | reverse complement strand
GCTTCGCAAGTTGAAAGTGCCACAATCTGTTGCTTCTTTGAACTCCATGATATTGCATTTTCTACAATATTTTGACTGAGCTAGCACAATTTGCAAATCAGTCCATTGTGCATGAATTGCAAATGGTGAAGCACTATAAAAAAATAGCTCCTTTACATAGCTTTTTAATTTGATGAAACTATTTCATTTTGATTGAGTTCAGCCTTCTAATGCAACGGCTAGTGTTCTATTTTGATGGTGGCGATTATTTTAATTTTCGGATTTATATGATATGTCTTATGGATTCGAAGGCTGATTTTGATTCTAGATTACTACCTATTGATAAAAGAAAAATACTACTTTTGAACATTAAGATTAAGATGTTTAGAAATTCCATGCTAGATAACTTAATCTTTGATACCATGCGGAGGGATTGTATGACAAATGTCCCATGCAAAGGACGTGTATTAAGGCTTATTTTGGAATGGATTAAACATTATTCAGCTGAAATTGTTTTTCAAAAATAGGATAACATCATTTGATTTCATTTTCTCTACTGATTTATTTGGGCTTGTTGGTGGAAATTTGATCTTCTCTTGAAACCTAGAAGGTTAGAAAGGGAGGAAATTCTATTATAGACAAGACGAAAGATTTGATTTTGATGACCACTATTAGGTAGACAAATCTCATACATATAAATTTAAGAATTCAAGATTTAAATCTAGTATTTTGAGTAAATAAAATACATATTATTTGTGAATTGAATGATTGGTTAATGCATGCAAAGTGAAGTTTTAAAATTAATTATGAATTCTGAAAGCTTTATAGATATTTTATTTTGCTAAGAAATTTCTTTTGAGATTCAAGTTTATATAAATATATTCTTATGTTAAATGCAGAAATGTTGTAGCAGTTTGCTATCATCTTACTTAGTTGAATCGATAGGCAAAATATATCTATTTTTTCTAAAATTTGGATATGTTTTAGACTAAGATGTCTATTTTAATTTCTATAACTGGAGCTATGATTTTGGAAACCGTTTTGTTAGGCTATCGTAATTTAATTAAAATCTGTCACACTTTAGTTCAAGAAGAAAAAACAGTATCAAATAAAATCAGATGTTTATGAAACTTAATTTGCTGTTTAGAGAACTTCCATACCTACAAATCAATATCTTATATCTTGTCAAACTCATAGAATTTAATAGCTTTCTAAATATTTTAATCTACCTTACAGAATCTGTCCAGATTTCTGTTTTAATACATGCTGATTTAAATTAGGTTTTGAAGTACTAAATGATGTCCAAATATTGCCAAAAAATAGCAATTATATAGTTCACTTAATTTGCTACAAAATTCATGTATTACTTACTCTAAAATTAATTTTAAATCTGTGTTTTAACTGATTGAATATTATAATTGAATTATTTCTGCTTTAATTAGCTAGTATAATATATAAATTTACATATTAGTCCATTACTTAATCAATCACTTTTATTTTGGCACCCTGATTTCTTAGTATATTGCCACTCTGCCCAGATCAGATGGAATAGCCCTCAGTGACTACTCAAAATAATATAATATATATCAAAAATCATTGTCAATCATACTCTTAATGGTATATTGAAAATCAGTAACAGTTTATGAGTAGCCTTCAACAACTATCACATAAAATCATCAATGCTCTAATTGGGCAGCTGCGTATACCTCAAGAAATCTTAATCTTTATCAGTTATCGCATATTAAATCTTTTAATTTAACTTACATTTATTTCACATCCGTTAGACTTGGTCTTCTCAATGCCACAAGCTCACTATGTTGCCTAGCAACTTTATTTAGTATAACAAACTTATAATTGATCAATTAGTAGCTTAATTCTACATCGTGTTTTGAACAAACCTTTAACTACATTTGAATACATAATTTTGAAACTTGAGTTACTTTCTGATTTATACTTATCACTTCTTTTGATAACAATTGTTTATGTTAATAATTTCAAATATCCTGTCATTGATAACATTTAACCTGAGGCTTGAAAATTATTGCAAAAAAATTGTGCTGATCAATATGCATAAATAGTATGTCATATATATGTTTAGGTAAAATTTATGCAAATTTATACGCAGATGATTACAATTAAATGCATCATGTTATATATCATGTTAAATCTTTAATTATTATCTTATAATAAATATCTAAATTTCAAATATTTTGCCATTGATAACATTGCAGTTTTGTAATATTATTTGTGATTACAGCTGTGTTCAATATTACATCTAGGGCTTGAAAAATATTACAAAAATTTGTGTTGTTGAATATGCATAAATAATATGTTATATATTCAAATAACATTTTATGCCATTTTAGACATAGATCATTATAGTTAAATGCATCATATTATCGTGTTAAAAAAATAATATGAGGACAAATAATTGAAGTTAATATGGTAGCAATTTTACAGTAGAAATGCTTTTAAATTACTAAGTTTTCGCTTTGAATTCTTGATTTTAAGCTCAAATTATATCTAAAATTTAAATAGTTTGTAGAGATTTATTGTATTAATGTGATTGGCAAACTGGATTGGTTTTAATTTGCTTTTGATGACTCAATGAATATGTTTTAAAGTAATTATAGAGAAATTATCATTATAAAGTCGATCTTTTAGAAATTGAACTGCTTTTGCTTTCGATGACTTTCTCTAAATTTATGCTTATGATTGTTTTTATCAATGCAAATTTCAAATTAATCTCATGGCTCCAAAATAGTTTTAGATTTATTGTTATTAGTTTGTGTATTTTGGCTTAGGATTATTATTTGTTAATTGGGAATCAGAATATTAACTTTAGTTAGTTGTATTTGCTTATTTTACTGTAGACAAGATGAGTTAATTGTAACAATGCAAAATAACTTATGGACATCACTTTATTTATTTATTTTCATTTATTTTGATAACATACAACAAATGATTCATTTTCGTATCAGAACATTCACATTGGAATTAGATTGAATTTTAGATTTTTCTGCAATATTTAAGATGGATTGAATTTAGTTTAATTTTGATGTGAAAGTTAAATACTTGGATAACAATTATTCTGTAAATTATACAGCATAAAAATCAATTAAAAGATCACACATGAGACTAGAAATGAAAATTTTTATTACTAATTAACTTAATTTTATAAAATACTTATCAGTAAAAGAACTCTTTGTGCTTATGGTAGTTAAGCATAATCATTTGATTGTTAGATGTTTATATATTGTCAACTGAATCATGCAATTAAAAAATGAGATAAATAGCTAGCTATATAGACATCTAAATAATTTTATCAATATCACTTAGGTTATTGAAGAAGGAGGCGAGCTTGTCGATTGTTGCGGTGATAGTAATATTTTATTCGACAGATATTAGAGACAAATGAAATGCCGCAATTCAGAGTAGTGATTTAACAAGCTCTTAGGGTTACTGGAAAGGTTTTCTGAGCATCTCGTAATAAATAAATCCCTGATAAAGTTGTAGAAATGAATCCCGAATGTACAGAAATTTAGCTTTGTATTCGGAAGTTCAAGCATAAAATTTCTTCAGATAATTTTTAGTAACTAAAGTTCAATCTATATTGATGAAGTTGTAAGTATCATAATTATGAATGCAAACTATTGAACAACATGATTTTGTTTGGTTGTTATGTTAAGCTAGAGGTTACTCCTATTGAAGGTGAAATATTGAAGTGATTACGCAGAAGCAACAAAATAAAATTTCAGTAAGTGCACATGCTTTACATAAGTAAACTCCTCATGAATCATCCTTCTGTAGCTTAAAGATTAAGATAAGTGCATTATAAGTATTTTTTTTTAATATTCTAACAATTTACATGCAACAGCTAATTGTTTTTAACATCTTTAATCTTCTAACTGTAAGTATATGCTATTCTCATGTTGATAGTCACTTTCTGGTAATGTAACATTTTAATTTGAATTGCAATGCATTCGTTTGCCTTTTATCATTAAGCCTAAATTTTCTCGATCTTCTTATTTGTTTTAAATTTATCTATCTTATAAATATTTATAGCTAAGGGTGTGTTTGTTTGTAAGGTTAAATTTAAGAAGGTTAAAATTAAATTTGGATAGAAATATTTTTTTATTGAAGGTTGTGAATGATGTGAAATAAAGTTAATTATTATATTGAGATATGTGAGAGATGTGATATAAAGTTAGTTATTATGTTGGAATATGTGAGGGATGTGATATAAATTAGTTATTATTTTAGTAATATGTGTAGGATGTGAAATAAATTTAATTTTTAATATTAAATTTTATGTGTGATGTGATATGCGTGATTAAAATTAAACCATGTTAATTTTAAACTCCTAGACAAACGGGTAATTATTTTATTTATAAACATTCTCATACCTATGTCTATTTGCTAGCCTAAGACTTAATTCTTTATTAAGACATTTTTGTTGAACATCAAAAAAATCTTTTTTTACTTAAAATTCAAAAAATTCCTATCATATATTGATTATTTCTATAAGAATAAACTATACAAGAATATTTTTCTCATATAAAAACATTAATGCAAACTTAAAAACATCATGCACTAGTAATAAGAATAATAGCAAATTGGAATCCTAAGTCCCACCTTTTACGCCAAGGGCCTCAATTATTTATGAATTTACAAACTAGTACAATTTCATTTCATTACCAATTAGAAATTATAAATTTTGTGTTGATTAACTCTGAGAATTAAAATTTTAAACATTAATTTCAAACTTAATCCAACCTTTATGAAAAATTTTTAAATATGAACTTGGATCAAATTCACAATTTCAACTCAATTTTTTACATTAAATTTTACCCAAATTATGACCCAGGGCCTAATTTTAAAAAAAATTATTGATTTAACTACGACGTAACGCCATTACTGTCACATTGATTCATGTCTTTGCGACGGGACTCTATTTTACATAAATTGTTTTTGTCGAACTACTTCACATAGATTTACAAAATTCAAAAATCCTCCTATTTGATCACTGAATTTCGTTAAATTTGCATATTTATTCTTTTCATTTAATTGCCAAGTTACTCTTAATAACAAAACTAATTTATATTTACAATTATGCTAATTTAAAATTTTTAGAATCAATTAATTTTTCATAATTATTTTTTTGATAGGATTTTTTTTCTTAATTTTATATGTGTGAAGGATGTGACTTTAGATACTGAAATATTAAAGAAACTTATATATATTTGATGTAATTTTGTAACTTGTTTGATCATATATATATATAATAATAATAATAATAATAAATAAATATATATACTTATAGAATATTACTTTAGATATTAAAATGTTCACCATTTTATGAAACTAATGTGAAAAAAAATAGAGTTTTGGATCAAGAGGGGAAGCAAAAGAATTAGGCTAATATCTACTATATTTTAACTCAGTCTCAAGTCTATAACTTGTTATTCTTTTTTAGGATGAATTTATTCTAAATAATTTGTAGTAGTAGTTATTTTTTCTTATAAATATTTTTATTCGATATAACGATCAATCTCCTTCTCATTCCAAAGTCTTTTTTAAAAATAAATTTAAGTGTTTTTATATTTATATTTCACGTTATTTATCATTTTATTATATGAGATATAATTATTAATTTATATGCAAGGTGTGACTACCTAATCAAATTTATCTTGAGGGCCAGTTTATATTATGAGATCTGATATTGAATCGAATTTAGCATGAATTGGTTTCAGAATTGGTTCAAAAACTGGCTGGAAATATTGAGTTTGAGATTAATTTGAAACTAATTTGAAAGGTTTTTATGGCAAGCTAGCTGGTTTTTTTTTTAATGGTGGGAAAATATAAAAATGAAATTATAATACTAACTTTTTCTTTACTCTCTTGTGAGTTCCTTAAATTTTTGTAATAAGTGGAATCCATCAATCCACAATACATTTTCTTTTAAAAAGTCACTAAAATGAGAATGTGTTTACATTTTTAAACTACTATTTTTCAATATATTTTTTGAATGTCAGATCATAGAAGTCCATTGTCTTGTCACAAGTTATTATAAATTTTTTTCTTTATGTTTGTATAAACTGTTAGAATATTTTCTAACCCTCTTGTCGAACAGCTGCTCAATAGCAGCCCATTACCTAACAGCAGCTCAACAGCAGCCTCTTGCCGAACAGCAGCTCAACAGCAGCCCCTTGTCGAACAGCAGCTCAAAGAGATATCACAAAATCGTACCCTCCATACTACTGTGTCAACTCAGCATTTAAGACAGCATGGGAGCCCACTCCCTAATCGTCCTTTGCAGGAGTAGGTGTCAGATGTGGCAGACTAAACCTACTATGTCCCCTCCTCTCCAAGCTATAAATAAGGGGGGATGGTTCTCTCTAAGGACATTCTCTCTCTAGACCCTTTGGTGGGGACACCACGATCGACCGTCGATTCATTCCTGGCAGAGTTGATCGTCGACGGCCGAGATCTAGCCATGCTGCTTCGATCTGGATTGATTGTCTATTAGGACAGATTGGGAGAGATGGATGTTGCGGATTGCTGACTCGATGGATTGAAAATCTCCTATTCATTCTGATTGATTGGAGATTCTATTTTTGGGATGATTTTATTTCTCGTATTTATTTTGTATTAATTGTTTTTATTTCAGTGATTATTATTTTAGGCATGTTATCTAGTGTTTTCTCGTTTGTGTGAGGAATTTATTACATCATGCATTTTTCTTTTTTTGAGTCAGTCTGTATGGAGGCCTATATAAACGCCTCCCTGTTACTCTTATTTTCGGAATGCTGAATAAATTTGAGTTGATTTATTTTTCCGTTGGGGATTATTTGATTCTGGAATGAATCGATATCCTGGATAGGAAAGGGCTTAGGCCTTGGGTGAGAATCCCTAAACTCCACCCACCCCAGCTCTTCACTCCGGACTCGATTCCATTCATCTTGTACCCTAAGCATTCGCCTCGACTCATTCTCATTCACTCTGCCTGCTTGTTTGAGTTCTTAGATCTAGCTCGCCGGTTCGATGTGATCACGTCGTCAGGTTTTCACATCACCGACGACGCGCCTGCGTCAACACCTGCGCCGACTACAGCGACGGGAGTACACGGCTTCGCTTGACGCCGCCGATCGCGCCCAGCCTGCTGCCCCACGCGAAGTCCTGCGCTCACTGATGGCTGACCGGTGCACGCNCGCGAACGCGCTCCCGCCTTGCCCGAGCCCGCGCTGTCGTCGCGCCCGCGTGCCCGATTCGCTCGCTCCTGCTCACCTGCCTCCCCCGCCTTGCTCGCGCCCGAGCGTGGGCTGCCCTAATATTTGGAAAAATTACGTCGTGGTCCCTGGATTCTCTGACTCAGGTACGAATTTCGATAAAGCCTTTAACCTAGTAAAATCGAATAATCCGGATTTCTATACTCGCTTGTGATTTGCTCGAAATTGTTCCACCTGTGCGACCTTTCATTACTGAGCGAATGTAAATTACTGTTGGTTAAATATTGTGAGACCCTCAATCCTGTTTCCTGTTTCTGATTTATTGAAAACCGAATTGCGCCCTAATCTGAATTGGTAATTTCTCAATTACCTTCGATCTAATTCATTTAAGATTTTAAAAGTAATTGATTTTTGCGGGCTTAATTAATTTCTCAGTCATCACAAAATTATTCTCTGATATTTAGCATTATTTTGTGAATAATCTGCTTTGACATGTTGCTGATCTCTAAACTGCATTGTCATTCACCTGTCCCGCATCACCCTTCCTTCCTCTCTCTCTCTTGGGCTGAGCTTCCCCTCTCTCTTTATCCCTCTTATACTCATTCGGTCTACATTTAGAGATCAAGTTTTGTAAGAGAATATTCGATTAGTGGATTCAAATCGCCTGGACGACGTCGTGGTTTTTCCCCCGGACACTCGGGTTTCCACGTAAAAATTATCGTCTTATTTCTCTCTGTGGTGGTGCATTTTTTGCATCAACAGTGGTGCCCTCAAGCAGGATCGATACCTCACTACGTGAGATCCCTTCTCTAAACCCCTTCTCGAAGTCCCGGCTCATGGTCAAGCCAGCTTGGTGACGGGCAGTCAAGGGCAATCCCCTTCTCGAGGTCCCAGCTTACGATCATGGCGCCTCGGTGACTAAGAGTCAAGGGTGGCCTCTTCCCTAAATCTCCTTCTCGAAGTCTCAGCTCAGCGACATGAAGTCAAGGGCAATCCCCTTCTCAAAGTCCCAGCTTATGACTATAACAGCTCGGCGACTGAGAGTTAAGGGTGGCCTCTTCCCTAAAACCCCTTCTCGAAGTCCAGCTTATGGTCAAGACAGCTCGACGACGGGCAGTCAAAGGCAATCCCCTTCTCAAAGTCCCAGCTTAAGACCATAGCAGCTCAGTGACTGAGAGTTAAGGTGACCTCTTCCCTAAAACCTCTTTTCGAACAGCAGCTTCCACAAAGCAGCTCAACTATGACGGGCTAACGACTCTGCAGGGAGTAATCTCTTCTCTAAAACCCCTCGTCAAACAGCTCTCTTCTAACAGCTCTTCTCAGCAGCTTCCCTGAAGCAGCTGAACCATGACGAGCTAACGACTCTGCAGCTTCCATGAAACAGCTCAACCATGATGGTCTAACGACTCTGCAGAGAGTAATATCTTCTCTAAAACCCCTAGTCAAACAGGACTCCTCTATCAGCTCTTCTTAGCAGCTTCCACGAAGCAGCTCAACCATGACGAGCTAACGACTTTGTAGGGAGTAATCTCTTCTCTAAAACTCCTCGTCGAACAGCTCTCCTCTAACAGCTCTTCTCTGCAGCTTCCATGAAGTAGCTCAACTATGTCGAGCTAACGACTCTGCAGGGAGTAATCTCTTCTCTAAAACCCCTCGTCGAACAGTTCTCCTCTAACAGCTCTTCTCTGCAGCTTCCACAGCAGCCCAACCATGTCGAAACTGATGACTCTGTAGGAAGGATTTCCATTGAGGTCCATCGAATCAGCATGATGAAAATTAGCACGTACATCAATGTACGTTATGCTCTGGAGGGGAACATGTTATAAGAACCTTCTCTAACACCCCTTGTCGAACAACTGCTCAACAACAGCCTTTTGCCAAACAACTGCTCAACAACAGACCCTTGCTGAACAACTGCTCAACAGCAGCCCCTTGCCGAACAGCAGCTCAACAGCAGCCCCTTGTCAAACAGTAGCTCAAAGAGATATCACAAGATCGTACCCTCCGTACTATTGTGTCAACTCAGTATTTAAGACAACATGGGAGCCCACTCCTTAATTGTCCTTTGTATGAGTAGGTGTCAGATGTGGCAGACTAAACCTACTATGTCCCCTCCTCTCCAAGCGATAAATAAGGGGGGGATTGCTCTCTCTAAGGACATTCTCTCTCTGAACTCTTCCTTCCTCTCTCTCTCTCTCTCGGGCTGAGCTGCCCCTCTCTCTATCCCTCTTGTACTCATTCGGTCTCCATTTAGAGATCAAGCTTTGTAAAAGAAGATTCGATTAGTGGATTCAAATCGCCTGGACGGCGTCGTGGTTTTTTCCCTGGACACTCGGGTTTCTACGTAAAAATTATTGTCTCATTTTTCTCTATGGTGGTGCATTTTGTGCATCAACATAATCTATAATTTTTTTTATCATATATATTGTATAACTAAAAATTATCATGAATGTTCTATCAAATATATATATATATATATATATATATCATGAATGGCCTTTTTATATATGTTAATAATAGTACCACGTAATATTTATTATCAACATTAAAATGTAACTAATAGTTTTGAGATAAATAATAATCATATTAAAAAGATAAAAAATAAAATCAATAGAACATAAATCAATCCAAACTAATTCAAAATAAATTTGAAAAAATATTGAAACTAGTCCAAACTCGCTCTCATAAAAAATTAGTTTGGATAATTTTTAATTAAATTGATAAGATTAATCTAAGATTCGATCCATGACAGTATGGTAAGAAACCCAACATTTATGATAGAAATAAATAAAAGGCAAACCATGACTATCATGAGTAGCATATTCTATATATTATATTCAAATATTTGTTAGTAACATCAATTGAACTAAAGGAGTTTGGATGAAGATGAGTCATGTCTGATTAATTCAATTTTATTTTATTGTTGGACAGTGTGGGATAATATAATTGTTGATTTTATTTATTAATTGCTAATGAAGGTGTCAAGTATTACATATCCAAATATATATGTTTTTATTAGTTGATAAGTACAAGAGCAAACTCCGTCCATCTTCTTCACCATTATATACGTTGGATATTCTGTCCATAATTTCTACAATTTTTTTGTGTACTTATTTTGAGAGTGAGGCATTTTAGGTCTGAAATAAATGAATAATGTTGAAAAAAATAGAATTAGTAAAATTATGACAATAAAAATAAATAAAACTGTTAAACTAAGTTATTATAGTTAAGATAAATGGGACAAATTTATAAAATAAGCATAATTAGTTAATCAGTTAACAATTTAATTACAAATAAAAGATTTATAAATGAACTTGCGTGTTTGCACAAATTAAAAAGTTTAGGTTTCTGTACTATTTTATTTTTGAGGAGTGTTTGGTTCAATATTATTTTAGTATTATGTTATATTATTTAGAAAAAATAATTATTTGATTTAATGATATCTATAAATAATTTTTTATAAAATTATAATTAAAAGATGAAATTTACATTATATTATATAGCATCAAGATAATAATAAATTAAGTGCACTCTTAATTAATAATGATTAAAATGTTAACTAAAATTTTAATCAACTTTTTCATGCATGATTCTGAGCTACGTTAATTGTGTGCTCGCTCAAGAAGGTGCATCATGAGTAAGCTAAATAACATATATTGTCTACATGGCCTACACAATGAAATCATAGAAATTCGACCATCAAATTGACCAACTAATAAGTTGCACCTCCCATAATTTAATTTGGTCAATATATTAGAATATTAGGATCGGACTAGTATTAATCAAGGATTTAAAACTCGGCCTCAATAGTTTCATATCGGTTTCGGTCAAAATTATTTCGAAAAAACTACCGAGTTTCAGTTTCAGCAGAAACTCGATCGATAGCTTTGGCTGAAACTACCGAAACTTAGTTTGAAATTATTGAAACTTTGATTAATTTCGTTATAAAAGCTAGTGAACTCACAATATATATAATCTTATATGTATATAGACACACGAAAGTAGTTCTGTTAATTGTGAGTCTATGAATCACAATATATATTACGTTACATCTAAAGAGCCTTTTTTAGGTTTCATGAGTAAATTACTTTTTTGGGGCAGAATTCACTTGATTCCTTGGAACTATTATGTTTCGAGTTTTTCGAATCACCAAATTACATCACTGTTTTAGGTACTTAAAGTTGACAAAATCTAACAATCTAATTAACCACACCAATAGCCAAGTAAGAGCGGACTAGATGCACTCAATTGAGATGTTTTAGTTGAGAGTCAACGCATATTCATAAAAATAATTATAACTTTTGTTATTAGTATCTATTTTTAATATTTTAACTCAATCCAAAAGCTGTCAAGATGGATATACTAGAGATAAATGTGTGATTTATTTTCGTCTCTCTATAGCCCCAATGTCTTTCCTTTCAACCTTGAAATTTTAATTTATTTTTTGAGTTATTTTTAGAGTGAAAAAAATCAAATTTGGAGTTAACTTTTAGTTTAACTAAAGCGATGCCATATCCGTTAACGAAGCTAGCTAACACACTTAATAAAAATTCTTAATCCATAAAGTAGGAGCAATTTTTTTGTCTGTTCTTTAGCTTCTATCCTATTTGCAATGTAACCAAAGGCTATGCACATTCTCTATTTGTCATTGTTTTTTCTTATTGTGCCGGCCAGCCAGCTGGCCGTATTATACTTCTCATATGAATTATAGTTTTGAGAAGTCGACCAATTTTATTTTTTCAAAATCCTATAAGTTGCGATTGAGAATGTTCATTTGAATTTTTCACACTGAATGAGTGCCCTATATAGGCATATTCAGCCTATATTCATTTGATGCAAGGTATGAGTTCTGTTTTCTAGCTATATATACAAATATGTCTATTTTCTCAAAAAGCTACATATTAAAAAAATTTCTTATTAATTTTCATACATTTTTATTTTAGGCCAGCTTTTGTTGATTGTAATGAGATTGTCTCTTTGTTTTTTAAGAATAAAATTCTAAATTAATTTTGTGTGAAGTTTATGTTCAATATTAATCTCAATTTTTTTGTACTTAGCTTCTATTTTCTCTCAAATTTAATAATGTGCGGCTGGAACTGGGTCATACATATAAATGTAAAAAAAAAAAAAAAAACACTAGTTTGAGTGTTATTTAGGTAAATGCTCTAACTTTGTGAAGGGCCAATAAAACAGATTTAGACACATAGATAAGTAATTTGTGATAAAGACCACACTTTAATATTTATTATAGCTTTTAGATATACATGAGAAATAGTAAACATTGATTAATTAGTAATTTTTAATAATTTAAGAAATATTCTCTCTTCAAAAAATATATATTATTAAATTACTTTTTGAAAAGAAAAAGTTATGAACTTTTCTATCACCTATCCAAGACATTATCAGACTGGTGGAGAAAAGAAAGTATTTTGTGATATATATTTTATGTTAATTTTTTGTCATAAACATGACTAATTAAAAAAAGGTGAAATCCAAACTTTTAATTAATTTAAATATAAATTTTCTTTCCAAGTTTGTTTACTTCATAGCAAACATAGCTGAAATGTCTAAAAGTTAATCTGACCAAGTTCTTTTGGCTTGAGGATTTGATTATATTGAAAGTAATTAATTTGAATTCAATTGGGAGTGCTAATCTTTTCTAAGTACTGTTGATCTGTGAATAGATGAAGGAGATCAACCTATGATGGATAGAGCTCTTTTAAGGAGGTGACTATTAAATTTTGGCGTATTTATTACTCAAATCTAGCTTGTTATATTACATCATGCACGCACATTAATTCTCTTTACAAAAATAACAACCACACATTATACATTTTGTAAAAAGAGTATAAGTAATACATATTATACTAAAATTTATGTGACATGCATATGAATGTCTTTTTTTCTTAAAATTTGATTATCAATCGCCTAATTCTAGCTCTAATATCAACTGACATCTTCAGAACATGAAAAATTAGAAGATACAAAGTGATCAGGAGCTGCCGTATTGGCGTTTATATACACACGTGTAACTCAATGCTTAGCAAAAGAAACATTTTTTAGTTGATATATATCAGGAGCCAGGGATGAAAGGAGAGAATTTTTTTTTACTCTTAAACACCATAGATTTTTTTGCACTCCTACATATTATGATTTAAACTTGAGACCACTTTGTTGCTAAACATGTAATTCCTACTAGATAAGAAAGCACCATATTTGAAAGGAAAGAGATTTACCTTCATCTAATGATCAATATACGATATTGCGCTCATCTTAGGCTTAGAAGCATCGGAATTTCGGGCTGCTAAGCTACGCCAATATACATCAATTGTCTCCCTGTTGCTTTCCACATCCCTCATTTTCTCTCTGCATGCAGCCATATTGCTGATGCTAGAGCTTGCAACAGAGGTGAGAGACTTATTGTTAAAATATTAAATTATTTTTAGGATTTAAGTTTTTAAATTAGTTGGTAACTAAAGATTTAACATTATATCTGAATCACATATCTCTTATTTGAACTCTAGTAACATCCAATTTATCTTAAGCATAATGTAGAAAAAAAAGGAAATATTTATGTTGAACTTTATTCTGCAAAATGAACAAGAGTGCACTTGATGATCGTGCATTTTAATTGTTAAAATATTAAATTATTTTTGAGCTATAACTTAAAAGTTTAAACTTTACATTAGTTGGTAACTTGATATCTAACGGTAAACGTAGGTATTGCATGTATATTAGTGAAGAGAAGAAGTGGTATTGACCCGCCCCAGCTGGCATTCCAGATTGATTTCAGGCTCTCAGCTGCCAGTGCCGGAGCATGTTTTGGCGGCTGATCTCCTCTTCATCTGCTGATTCTGCTCTCCCTTAAACCATGGACAATAATCTCTCTCTCTCTCTCTCTCTCTCTCAATGATGCCTGAACTCATACAACAAGCAAGATATATTAGAACACCATGAGAGACATAAGAAGATGATCTCTCTCTCTCTCTCTCTCTCTCTCTCTCTCTCTCTCTCTGTGTGTGTGTGCATATATATATATATAGCAGTGGTGAAGAGAAGAGGTGATATTGGTTGGGCTCAGCCTTTCCATACAGACTTTCAGCCAGCCATGCCTTTTAGATCCAACGGCTGAGCCGAGCCAATATCATGTCTCCTCTAAATCCGCTCTCCGTCAAAACCACGAAGCAGGCATGCACGGCCGGTGATCTCTCTCTGCTCATATGACGGTGCCTGAACTCAACGAGAAAGACGGTATCACCATGAGAGCTCGATATATATGTGAATATAGCAGTGGTGAAGAGAAGAAGTGATATTGGTTCGGCTCGGCCTTTTCATAGAGCTAATTTTGATCACCACTGCATGCAGTTGCAGTGCCTTCTTCGGCGGCTGAGCCGAGCCAATATCATTCTCCTCTCCATCTGCTCTCCCACAGTCACCTAGGCACGAAATTACTGATCTCTTTTTCTCCATATTCATCATGTGGATCAAGAAAACGAAGACATCTCCATGATATATATAGCAGTTGTGAAGAGAGGAAGTGATATTGGCTCGGCTCAGCCGAGCCGGTCTGATTTTCACAGCCGTTTCCGGCGGCTGAGGCGAGCCAATATCATGTCTTCTCTTCATCTGCTCTTCCTCAAATCTTGGAGGCACGAAGCGTTATCTCGGCCTGTGCGTAATATTTATAGATAACTGATGCTAGCTGTGCTGCAGCTGTCGTTAATGCTTCTCGTTCTCTTTTCTGCTCTCGACAGTCTGAAAAGATGAAATTAAGGCGAGATAACGCTTAATTACGATTTGAAATTTAATTAAAGGTAAATTACAGTCAGGTCTCTGAATTTAAGACTCAATAAAGCACAGATCTGTGTATCCCTGAATTTTAATAAATTATCAAATAGATCTTTTTTATTGAGAAAATTACATACATACCCCTTAATTATCTTAAATTATATATTAAACCCCTTATTTTTTAATTTTACAACTTAACCCTCTAAATTATCCAAAAATAACATATTTAGGTCTTTCTCAAGATTTTCAAAGTATATTTTGTTTGTTGATTTATAATTATTTGGATGTTTATTACCAATAATATATATATACAAATATTATAAATATATTTGTAAATACATGTATTCTACTAGTTTTTATTTTTGGATAATTTAGAGGGTTAAGTTGTAAAATTAAAAAATGAGGGGTTTAATATATAATTCAAGATGATTTAAAGGGTATGTATGTAAATGCTCCATTTTTATTATTAAAATTTTTTAAAATTGCAATTATACCCCTCTTCCTCTCTCTCCTCCCGATCCAGGCGCACATGCAAGCCGTGCGGCCTTGCGTGTGCATGGATCGGGAGGAGAGAAAGGGGAGAGGTATAATGATAATTTTAAGAAAATTTAATAATAAAAAAATAAAAAAAATTATTTGATAATTTATTAAAATTTAGTGACCTTGATGTTAATTTTAGAAAAATTTATACTTATGTGTTATTAAGCCTTAAATTCAGGAATTTCGATGTAATTTACCCTTTAATTAATTATTATTGATGCATGTTTTAAGATTTTAAGTTCTCCTTAGCCAACTCACCTGAAAGCTTATCTAAAATAATTTTATTTTACGGCGTTCTTATATATATTTTCATTATAACATAAGCTTATCCTTTAAAAAAAAAAAATTATCAGTATTTTTTTTTCACCTTGTGCTAAGCTAATTAATTGGTGGACACCATTTTTGGTACCAGAGAACTTTATCTCGTATATCATATTATTTCTCTGATGGTCAACTAAGAAATTAAATGTACGTTTAAACTTATAGTAATTTTATGACTCAAAATTAAGCAATTATTTTTTTGAGAAATTTTTTCATACTGTAGTAATTTCATGATTATCTCTCTCTAGATCTTTCTCTCTCTTCCTATAAGTAAAGACATTCAATTTCAAATTAATAATTAATTTGAATCAAATTTGACTAAAAAGTGAAATACTTCAAAGTTGAGTACCAGACCTCCAATTTGACTCATCATTAAGAGGTTGTCTCACTTGACAGAAATTTAACTTCCCATATCCACTAGTGATCACCCTGATGCCTTTGATCAATTATTTTTTATTTTATTTTAGATAAAAAATATTTTTTATTTGGTCAAATCAACTATGATTAAAATTTAAAAAATTATGATAAAAAAAATCAAAAAATACATACTCAAGTCGACTCAGCTCTCTCAACTCGAGTTGAAATTAATTATCCGGTCTAGAACACAATATGAGGTTGTGACACATCAGTTAAAATTTTAGGAGTTCTTCATTATATTTTCAATAATTTACAAATAAATTGATTAGTTATGATTCAAAATTTAATTCACTGAATAATTACTTAATTTATTGAATTAGACGTTGACCAGAAATTAATGCTATAAATTATGATTAATCAATTTATTAATCACATATTAGAATTCCATAGTACTTTTAAATAATAGAGGGAGATGTTCACAGCTTCGTTTGGTTTAAGCTTTTTTTTAACTCAATATAAATTTTAATTATAAAAATTAATTTTATTTCTCATCCAACATAAATACAAATATTAGAATTAACTTAATTTCACATATTATATATTTTTTTAATATTAAAATAAATTTTTTAATTAAATTTATAAAATAAAATATTTATTTTAAATTAATCTTCCAACGAAATGAGTCTAATAGTTTCAAGTAATTGTCTAGCATTACTGAACTTCCCAGCATGCTGGAGGTTTATTTTTTTACCATTAGCCCTGTTTATTTAGAAGTTTAAAATTAACCTGGTTTAATTTTAACCAGACATATCACATCACACATAAAATTTAATATTAAAAATTAAATTTATTTCACATCCTACACATATTACTAAAATAATAACTAACTTATATCACATCACTCACATATTCCAACATAATAACTAACTTTATATCACATCCCTCATATATCCCAACATAATAACTAGCTTTATTTCACATCATTCACAACTTTTAATAAAAAAATATCTCTATCCAAATTTAATTTTAACTTTCTTAAATTTAACCTTACAAACAAACACACCCAAGAGTCATACCCTATTTACATTTAATTTTAATTATTTAAATAGAAAAATAACTGCATGAGTTGTGATATTTAATTTCCTACACGTACTTCTAAATTTAATTTTACAAGTTTAATTCTTGCATATGAAGTATAATATGAACATGTGCCCCGTTTGTCTAGGAGTTTAAAATTAACATAGTTTAATTTTAACCAGGCACATCACATCACACATAAAATTTAATATTAAAAATTAAATTTATTTCACATCCTACACATATTACTAAAATAATAACTAACTTATATCACATCCCTCACATATTCCAATATAATAACTAACTTTATATCACATCCCTCACATATCCCAACATAATAACTAACTTTATTTCACATCATTCACAACTTTTAATAAAAAAATATCTCTATCTAAATTTAATTTTAACCTTCTTAAATTTAACCTTACAAACAAACACACAAGTTTGATTCTTTCCTATGAGTTTGTCATTCTATTATCGAGTAAGTCATTGATATATGACATAGAGTCAACACAGAAATGCGACGCATTAACATGATAAAATAAACTTAATAATAAATATTTATATAATTATATAATTTAATATAATTTTTACTCAATATTATATGAGCACCTATATATATATAAAATAGGTAAGGAAGAAGAAGACTCCGCTAACTCAAATTTATTATATATTCCTAAACATGCTGCCATACATAATCAAGTATACTACATACAATTTAGCAATCTGATCATCGATAAGGCCTTAAGCTTCAATTCCACTTAGCTTCGACAATATTTCAATGTACTTATAATCAGAGATTTATCCCTTTTTCATATTAGGAGAATATGAACTAAAAAATACATCCAATAGAACAGAGACTCATTGGCTCTCCAATTTCTCCCCTCTCTTTTTTGAAACTTTCTCCGCTCTTTTCCATATCTATATTGCATGGATATATAACTATAAGATTTGTTCATTAATGTGCGATATATATACACACACACATGTTAACTTTTGAGCTAATACTCTAATGGCATATGTCTATTAATAACTTTGAGTAATAGCTGGGGACTAATTCAGTCTTCAACTAGGTTCATCACTGATCGTTTGTTTAGTTCTGATCAGTACTCAACTTTAGCTCTATTGGTGCTGAGGCCTTGCGTTCCCGAGTTATCGAGTATTTATTCTCAGGATCAAGATTGGATCTTCAAGACCTAATTACTACCGTGTGGATCTTATAGACTCCTTGACTGAGATACATTCCATTGAGGTGTTGGATGTGTTTATTAATTTTCTCTTCTCAAGTGTTTGATGGAGTGGAGGGTTGATATTCTCTTCTCAAGTACTTCATGAAGTGAAGGGTTGGAAGAAAAGAGATGTGATAAAATAGATGACCAGTCGCCAAGCCTAGGCCATTTAAATCTAGCTATGCCACCAAGTTAGAAAACAAAGACCAATGATATATTGTGTTAATTTTGCTTTAATCGTACATAATTAAATACCAGGCTCATATATATGATAGGTAATCAAAAAACTAACTATTCACTAAATAGAATATTAAACTAACAACTCATTAATCAAGTCATTAACAACTAAGGTGATCACTTATAAGTGTCCTGTGAAAGTTGGGGAAGTGCTAGAATTAAAATGGATTAATATGTGTTAATATATATATATATGATTCCAAGATTAACATGCATATGTGATATGTTACAATTTAATATTACTGTAAAATATTGCCGTAGATATGATGTTATTATTGGCCTCTACAATCTCAACATATGTTCTATGCTGACATGGAGATTGATGTACATATATCAGGAAATATTGCTGAGATAATTATGATTTTGTAAAGATTTTATTAAGGAGGTATTTGGTTCAATGTTATTTTGGTGTTATGTGTTATGTAATTTAGATATTATAATATCTAGATATTATCTTTTAATTAATAATTTTATAATCCAATAGAAGATTCTTTGTAGATCCAAACAATTATTATTTTTAGATAACATAACATAACATCAAGATAACATTGAACCAAACGCCCCCTAAGTCAAATTGGATCCTTGATGGAGATGCTGGAAACCTTGAATTGTTGAGTTACGATAGATTCAAATAAGATGTAAATCAATTTTAACATGTAATTATGTGCGAATATGAAGGAATGGATTAGCTGCTGCATAGGCTTTGTCCAATATTATCGCACCAAGGAGTAGGTATAATATTGATTGGAAATTAAGTGCAATTCATTGAGATAAAAATAAATTGAAAGTACTGACTTTACAGTAGAAAAATGGATTGTTTATATGAGCTCCTAGCCTCCTACATATTAGAACATTGCCTAGAAAGATAGTGAATCTAGTTGTGAATCGATGATCATCGGGTGAGCTAGGCTAATCGGTATTGTTAAAAGCATGCATATATACGATGTATAAGATAGGATTGAAAATAAAGTTAATTCTAGATCATGGAAAATGGTGCCTTAGAGATAGCAAAGAATACTTTGACAACAATCTAATGAACTTCAGAAGGAGCTAGGCACAATTAATAGACATTTGAATTATTTAGTTCACATTTTATTGATTCTAATGTTGTTCCCTTTGCTTAGCAAAAGAAAATGTTGTACTCACTATATATGGTAAAGATTTGCAGAAATATTTTAATTTTATTACTATTCTATTAATCCTAGCATGCTAAGATTTGCATCTCTATCAATATCGATCACTCCGCTCCCGATATTTATTGTTAACCCGAGTGTGTGAATTAGCCATCAAAAGCCATGGAACTCAAGGGTGTGACACGCGTATATATTCTATTAGATGAAATGAATGGAATGAGACTAGCTAACATGCATGTTTTGGTAGATGAAGGCCCAATCACTACAAAAGTGTTCTTCATAGAGTGCAGCTATGGGATTGGTAATTTAGTCATATATACATCAAACATTAATTTTGGCACATTGAAAAAGGCTATGGACTTACTTGCTTTGAGATAGTAGTAGCATGCAAGATATTGATAATATATAGTGAATTCCTAATGAGTGAATACTATAGTAATGGCCTTGGGATTATCACTTGCTACTAAAATATCATTAAAATATATAAGAACTTAGAGCTTGGAGAAAAATGTACATCAATAGAATAAAGAATTGACTATTTGACCCATAAAAATTGTATGTTTGAAGCCATCCTTCTACATAGTTAAACCTAGTTTGAGGGGTCTATTTGTGGCCAGTTAAAAATTTACATGGATTGCTCACAAATTTAAAGTCGATATAATTGTGGATGCGTGAAACCAAGTGGTTCCTTTATATAAATAAATATATATAAATATATATATATACTATTCCCAAAGTAAGTTTGGCAAAGACTCCATTTAATTGAGCTAATGGAAATTAATAGAATGAAATAATCTAACTGCAATGACATTGATTAATGGACAAAAGGTATTTGTGTAGCTGAGCCCAAATTATTGGTGAGCCTTTTGCACCATTCTATGGATCAATATTCTACACGATGCTAGAATTTATGTGCTCACTTATTGCCCACCACATTCATAGACATGGTACAACGTATAATATCCTATGCACTATTAATTTTGAAATAGAATGGCTATTGCGGTATGCCAAGTAGGATCTTTCAATACCTGATTGATGCAAGTAGGTTTTAGTGTATGTGGATGGAGGTAAGCAAAGTAGCAGGAAGAGTGCTTGTTGGCCATATATGATATTAGATAGGCTTACCCATTGCATATGCTGAAACATGTCCATGCTAGCTAGAAGATAATTTCTTAGAAGTGGTGATGTAAATACTTTAAAGCTATCCACCCTTTTGGATGTGCTTGTCACTAGAGTTTCTTCATTATATATGATGAGATATAATAGTATCGGTGAGTACAGAGAAAAAGGAAGAGTGTCAACAGATGATGAGGATCAAAGAGGTGGCAGTACTTCCAGTAGAAAAGAATATCATATGAAAAATCTAAGACAATAAAGTTTTTATATATTAAATCTAATAACAGTATATTCTATGCATTTAAATATATAAGCTCTAGTAGAGAAGGTAATAAAGAAGTAGACAACAAGAAATATGATTTATAATTCTTTGCTTTCATGCATGAGTAATATTTTCATGACGTTGAAGATAAAGAGATAACAAAGATAAGTCATATTATTTCATTACTTCAATCCATGCATTTATGCATGCAGAATCATTTACTAGTAAGCAAAGTTTGGTGTTGTCAACATCTCCAACGAGATCATGAGGCCAGGCGCAAAAGAGAAAAAACTGTATTTTTCATAAAATATAGTTATTTTATGTCAATTTTAAAAATAAAAATGATTCATATTGGAAGATAAACACAAAAGCACATTGACATGTTAATTGTTCTGAGAAGAACTAATTGAAGGATAATGCGCACGTCTGTTGGAGAAAAACTGCTGGTGTCGGACATGATAATTAATGCGTGTCAATCAAGAGAGAGAGAGAGTAATGGCCGGAGAGAGAGTAGAATTATATATTAATTAATTATATAATTAATATCAAGGGTAGGGTGAGACATTATATTATAATAATATACTATGTGATGAGATTAAATATGTAGTTTTGCAGGATGCAGGCGGGCTCCTTCTGAATCTAAAGGGTGCCTGCAGGATCTCATGGCATCATGAGGAGTAACCCTTCGTGGATTTGAGAGCAAGAAGCAATAGTAGTAGCAGTGTTGGAGCAGCAACAACTTCAACAATTTTGTCGTCGCTGGTGCATGGGCAGTGACGTCGACAGCAGTAGCGGCAATGTGATCACTGCATGTGGGGGCTGTGCATCGGCTCTTGATGTCTTTGCTTGACGTGAAGGAGCCAGCGTGATGAGGATCGATCCCGTCGGCCGATAACATAGCTATCATACCGTGATAAGGAGAGAAGCAAAATTCTCTTTTCTTATATATATATCTAGCTAGTTTACAGTCGCTTGATCTCCTTTATAGATTAAGTCATTCAAACGAGGTGATCTTACATTTTAGCTTTAGATTTTCATGTTGGAGTTGATTTTGATTCGAGTTGAGTTACAATTATTTGAGTTTGTGTAAAATGCATTACAGGAGTAGGTATGTATATATTAATTATCTCAAATTCATATTACATAAGTATCATATAATATTTAAAAATCATAAGTTTAATCACAAATATAGAGTAGAATTCTAGTTTTGTTTCATGAATCTCATTTTGAGTATGCAAATTTTGATCGAATATATGAAAAAATTGAGTCGAGTTTAATGAATCGTGCTAAGCTCCGGTGAGCAAAACTTACAGCACTATTCTAAGGTTAAAATATAATTATGAGGATGGTTTCTACGTAAGCAGAAATCCAATAATATTTTATCGGGTATCTCGTAAGAAATTATATATCTAAAATTATAGAGAAACCTGAGTAGTTGGTTTAATATTATATGACATGTTATGAATTATATGATTATATAATATATGTTCTCATGAGTGCCAGTTTAAAATTTGTTCATGCATGGTAAATTTGCTGATTAATTTCGTATTTCTTGCTGGTTTAAATTAAGGAATTACTTGCCTTTCTAATTAATTAGTTAATTAGTCTATCAGTTTAACTATATTTATGAAATTAATTAGTTATCTTAAATAAATAATGAGGGATGCTTGTCACATATACAAGCATCAAGCATTCAAGCATTAATTTGTTATGTCATGTAATATAGATATTTTGATATCTATAAATCATCTAATTTTAAATGATAATTTTATAACTGTTTACAAAATTATCTACACATATCATCAAATAAAATATTTTATTTTAAGATAATATAATATCAAAATAATATAGAACTAAACACTTCTTAAATGTGATTAGTGGATTAATACAATAATTAAATATTTCATCAATCAAATTTGCACCTCATTATTAGTGGGATGGGCAAAGTACTATATCCCACTCGATTAGGGGGTGAAAGAGAGGAGGTAATTAGAGCTTGGTGGTAGCTAGGGCTCGCATTCGAAGTCAATTAATTTCGATTGAGTCTGCCTTAATTTGAAATTAAAATTAGTCATATTTCAAGTTAATTTTTGAATTGGATTGAACTCAATTGCTAGTTGTATATAAATATGCATTAAATTAATTTTTATATTAAAATATATTATTATAAATATATTTATATAATTTAATTCATCTAAATAGATCATCATCACTAATTTGTTAGGCATAAAATAATATAATTATATAATAAAATTGTTTAATATATTTGATTATATGTATACCGAGTTCATTATGACTTGAACTAATTACTTCAAATGACATGAAAATAGATCAGATAATTTAATTTGAATGAAATACAATAAGGCCGATTCGAGCTAAATTTCCAGCAACGAGGCCACTAGCTGAAGGAGAGAGAATTAAAGGGATGTAGAGGTGATATGATAGAGAAGAAGAAGAAAAAATTTTCTCTTCAATGTCCTTTCAATTATCATTGCTGAGTGGTTGCCCTAGAGGAAATGAAGAAGGGGAGGAGAAGAAAGACCACGAAATTAACAAGATAAAAGAATGATAAAGATTTTCACCCTAGAGAGAAGTGCTCATCCGAGATAATTAGGAACGCAAATTTGATTGATTTTTTCTTGTTAGAATTGCAAGCATGCATGGTTTAATTAAGGTTCATGGTGTTATTAATTTAATTGATTGTTTATACTAATTGTTGACTTAAAATTTCAATAACAAATCAAATGATGATAAAAGGACAGTATAAAAGAAATGAATCATAGTGCAGATCAGATTTTATTCGTTAAAACTTCAAAAAAATAAAAAAATCAGAGACCATCGTGGCTAGCTTAAATCTATTAAGTATATATATATATATATATATATA
>JAEMOT010003725.1:267465-287946 GCA_019297695.1 Apostasia ramifera | reverse complement strand
GAGGCGGCGCGGGGCGGCGCGGCTGCCGGATTCGGTGGAGAGAGGAAGGGTAAGGGTATAATGGTAATTTTGTATATTTTTTAATAATAAAAAAATTAAAAAAGGACCCAAATGATAATTTTTGAAAACTTAGGGACCCTGATGATATAAATTTAAAAACGTGGACCTGTGTCATAATAACCCTTAAACTCAGGGACCTGAGTGAAATTTTTCCTAAAATTTTTGTAGAAGTTGCAAACTCAGGCAAAATAAATAAATATGTAGATCCAGAATCAAGTAATACTTGTGCAGGTAATCCTGAAATATAGATTGTACCTATGACGATCGAGTCGGATAAGGAGAAAACCCGAGCTTGAGTCTGTGGCCTAGAGTTTGAATGAGGCTTCGGTATCATTAGATAATCTTTCATAAAATGGTCTTTGTTACCACATCTAAAATAAGCTCTGGTACTCTTACGATATTTAAAAGTAGGATGATGACCTCTACAATTTTAACACTTCGGGCTTGTTTGGTTGGAGGATAAATTTGGGTAAGGAAAGAAAAAATATTTTATTTTATAGAGTTGATGAAAAAGAAATTTATTTTAATATTAGGAGGTGTGTAGGATGTGAAATAAAATTGATTTTAAGATTGAAATTTATGTTGGATGTGAAATAAAGTTGATTTTTAAGGTTGAAATTTATGTTGAATGTGAAATAAAGTTATTAAAATTTATAATAAATTTAAAATATTATTATTATATTTTTTACCTACTTTTGAGTATTTGCCAAATAAAGCCTCATACCACTATCTGTTGGCATTCCTTCTTCCTTCCTTTTCTTCTCAAAACTTCCCTCACATCTCTTAACTTGCTCATAACGACATTTTTCCTTTCACACCACTCCCGATCTTCATTAATATTTTGTTCTGCGATCAACGCCCTTTGATATAATTAAGCATAGTCGTAAATCTTCATAATATTTGTCTGTTTTTTAATATCCATTCGCAGACTATCCTTGAACCTTTTTGCTTTTTCACATAGATCGGCTACTAAATGATGTGCATAATCAGAAAGAGCAGTAAATGTAGCTTCATATTCCATGACAGACATGGAACCTTGCTTCAAATGAATGAAGTCACGTAATTTCTTTTCTTTGATAGCAGGAGAAAAATATTGTTGGAAGAAATTATCACGAAATTTTTTCCAAGGAATATGTTTAAGATATTTAAATTTAGTATTGAGTTGGGACTTTCACCATTTACGACCTTCACCGGTCAGTATATAAGAAGCAAAATCAGTCTTTTTGTCATCAGGACACTTAATAAATTCAAAAATTATTTCCAATCGATCAATTCATTCCTCCGCGGCCAGAGGATCTGGACCTCCCACAAACTGGAGTGATTTTTCCTTTCAAAAATGCATATACAGGGCATCTCTAGAGATCATTGTATTATTCTCTCGATTTTTATTTGTTTGATTTTGTAGAAAATCAGCTTGAGATTCCATTTTCACCTGGTAAATAATATATATAAGTACATAAAACTAACACTTTATTTAGGAAATACTATTACATGCCAGAGAAGTAGACTGTAAAATTCTCACAATTGGGTTTGGGTACACTAAGATTTTGAAGATGAGGCAGGGCTTGGTTAAGGATTTTCTTCCGGTTGGGTAAAAGGACTCTTGATGAGAGCTGACGTCTTCTTAATTTTCTTATGGGGAGTTAGAGTTGTAAGAGTTAACTCGAGGTTTGTTGGCTTTGAAAAGCTGCTTGAAGGTTTGGAAATGATAGGTAACATTTGGTCTGTGTCCATCTGGGTTTTTCTTGGTTCTAGCTCCACTGAATCATTTGATGGCTCATAGTGGCAGAATGTAGACCAATTATCTCGATAATAGGCTTCCATGGCAACTAAGGCAGTGAATAGGTGATCCAGTCGAGGAATCTCAATCATTGAGGCCTTGATTCTATCCCAATAAGAGGGTAAGGCTGTCAATATACATTGTTTGGCCTCCTCAGGAATGATCTTACTTCCTCGGTAGTATCTAACCCATTCAAAAAGGAACTAGAATTAGTAAAGATTGGCAGCCATAGGGATGTTAGGGTTCATCTTAAACTCAATAAGGCGGGTGATTGGGTCTTTTCTGAAATCAAAGGCACAATGTCAATGGGTGAGATAAAAGTTTTAAAGTAGGTCTAAGGTTATTTATAACCTAAGCTCTGATACCAACCTGTCACACCCTCATTTTAAGGACCAATTTTTCATAAAATAAGGAGAGACTTACAGTCAGAATTACAGAACAGATTATAAGAAAAAGACATCTTTATTCATCTCATAACAGAGTTACATAAGTTAGAACACTAAGCAGGTCACCTAGAGTAACCTTAAATTAGAAAATTGAGAGGTAAAGCAATTAAACTGAATAAGGGTAAATATCAGTGGGATCATACGGGATGTAGGGAAAAATCTTTTCTGAGATTTTGCAGTCTTCTCCTGGCAACAGATTATTTACCTGAAAAGCAACAGTCAGTCACGAAGACCAAGTAAACGACCTCCACCTTACCATAGGCCAGGTGAGGTCTTATAGCTCAATTTAACAACAGATCAGAATATTAGATTAACTTGTAATATCAACTTGTCACCTTACGATATTATCATATTTCATACTATGCATATATATTAATATGTATAAATCTTATATTGATGAAAGATCAGAATCTACAGATATATGTCACCAGTGTGACAACAGAAGTAACTGATACGTCACCAGTGTGATAACAGATTTATTAGATACGTCACCAGTGTGACATCAGAAAAATAGGATGCAGGTACATCCACCACACGACGCCACGCGTCCAGAAGGTGGTCCATCAACCATCGGGATCCCAGCGCATCATAATATCATATATCTCAGGATACATGGATTCAATATAAACCAGAATAATATCTCGGCATATAGCCCACAGAATATCGGCATAAAACCAAGCAAAATATGCAGAATATAGCTCACAAAATATAATTGATATTATTTTATAAATTAGTTATTTTAATTTAATAATCACAATGTCCTAAGTTCAGTGAAAGTCGCTTACCTAGATGTGAGACGGTATTAGTTTGCTGGTGGATGATGTGTTCCCTGATTAAGTTCAATATGAATAATCAATATTGAGTTTAATAGTTTAAAATATTGACTTTAGTTATATAGGCTAAATAGGTTAGATAAGTCAAGTGGATTAAAATTAGTCAAACTAGTTCAAATGGGTCAGACCAGGTTAACTTGGGTCAAGCTGAGTTAGTTCAGGTTAATGGGTCAAATGAGTGAAATGGGTCAACCGGGTTGGCTCGGGTCGAACGGGCTGAATCGGGCCAAACGTGTTGACTCAGGTCAAATGAGTTGACTCGGATGTAACGGATTAACTCAGATGTAACGGATTAACTCAGATGTAACGGGTCGATATGGGTTATCTTGGGTCAGATGTGTTAACTCAGTGTTAATGGGTCAACACAGATATATCGAGTTTGATAAGGGTTAACTGTGTCAAACGGGTTAACTCAAGATTTAATGGGTATACAAATTTATCGAGTAAACCCAATTAAACCCAATTGAGTTAACAAGAAAAATAACCGAATGTAATTTAAATTTAGTAAAACCAGAATTCTTACCTAGCAGAGTATCATCGCTGAAGGAGAGGCGCACCAAGATGGGTGAATTTATTAGAGCGGGACCATTGGTGGGTGGTAGTTGGTGGTTGGAGAGGTAAATTTAATAGGGCGGAACCATTGGTAATGGGAAGGTGGGAGAAAGGCAGAGGAGAATTTTTCAATTAATATATATTTTATTAAAATAATTATTTTGGAGTTCTCAGACAATAAATATACTTATATTAGATTCAAAAAGTATATATATATATATGAATATTAACAGGTATTTTTTAAGCGAATTATTACATATATTTTTTAATTATCTCCATTTTAGGATAAGAATCAAGAACATCATTTTATAGAAAATTGCAGCTACATATTTTAAATAATTAATTAATAAATTAATAAATTATAATTTAAAATTCTAATTCACTTAATTAAATATCTATTCATTAGATAATTAAATAAATTAAAATATTAAATTATAATTAACCAATTTATTAATCAATGACCGTAGTAGCATTTTTCTTTATAGTATATATAGCCCCTAAATGCCCGAAAATAATGAGAGGGAGTTTTGTTTAATGTTATTATTGCAATACATGTAATATTAATCAAAGAAACTAATAATTTAATTTTTTGATAGGACTAAAAAATTTTAAAAAATTTTAAAATCACCGCTTTAAAATAATATTTAAATGCCACATTAAGTGAAATTGGAGAATAAGAATTAATAGCTTTATCATATGTTAGTGCAAAAATATTGAATAAAACAAACAATACTCACTTTGCAAAAAAGATTATTTCACAGTGTTCAAATTATAATAAGCACAAACATTAGCTACAAAAAGATGAATATATTCATTAAAAAAAATGAAACTATGTTATTGTATCCAGCAAGCATTTAGAATTTCGAAAAAAAAAAGAAAAATAATTTGTACATAAGAAAATTATTATAATGAAAAGTTCTAATACGTACACAAATTTACCAAAAGAAAAACTCATATAAATTCGAAGAGCACTTAGCTACACGCTTTTATGATGAGAGAGTGCAAGGCGATGAACACTCGTATAAGTAGATGAAATTAGAGTCAAATTTTAAAAATAAAAGGCAATCAAATACACTTATTTTCCTTCACCAATAAAACCAAGAAAATCATAGAGAACTCAAACAATGTAGAGAATCAGTTGCATGAAGAGAAAAGAGAAAACGAAAAAGAAAATTTGCAAGAAATAAATTAGTTCAACTTCTTATCACATTGTAGAGCACTTTAATCTCTTTCATTAATGATTTCCTTTAAGAAAATTTGTAAGTTCTTACATTGGAAAAGATGAGATGTTTTTGAGCTGGAGGAGAAGAGTTGCAATAGTAGCAGCAACACAGGAAAATATTTCCAGTGAATGTTATTTCTGAAAAAAACAGTGAAAGCTGTTATTGTTTTCAGCAAACTCAATTGTATCATGCAAAAAGTATAAAATAAAAAACGTAAAAGATATGCCTTAGCATGAAACATAGGATTAAGCCAATTAAGTATTAATGGCAAGCTCAAAGAAAATGAAAAGATCAATATATTACTAAATAAGATAAAGTGTGCTACCCATAATTGAATATAGAAATCCATAAAGTAGGCTTTAGAAAATTGCTTCTCTCAACTCAAGTATCAAAATGTGCTGCCATGAAGTACAATGATGGGTGAGAGTGTCAACAACAATTTATTTTTTATGAAAAAATAAAAAGGCGGGTTTTTCATGATTTAAGGATGATTTATCAAAGTGAAAACAAGCTATTTCCTAAGTATGACTAGTGAAAATTTTTTAATGAAAAAATGAAATACAACAAGAGCAATTGGAGAAGCTCCCAACAGTCAAGGAAGTAGTAAAGTAGATAGGCTTGATTTTAAGTAACATAATTATCATGATAATGTAAATTAAGCTCACAGGTGAAGTAAAGAAAAATTAAGAAGGAAAATAATTGAGATTATGAGCAAATAAATGAGAATGAATAAAATTAAATGAGCATATAGATGAAAATAAGAAAAATAGTCAAGATTAAAAAGTAAATAATTAAGCAGACTACTAAGACAAATAAAATCAATTTAGAGAAAGAATTAAGAAAACTTAATTCCAACTAAATTAAAAGTATTTTAGGAAAAATATGAATAAGAATTTTGGCAAATAAATGCGTGCTTAAAAATTAGTCCTAGATAAGAAAAATAATAAATGCAAAATGAAGATCATATTTTTTCTTGGACTTGGACCATATTCCTCAAGCAGAATAATTAATCTGATTACACACTGAACAAGAGGATTAATCTATTAATCCTAAAGTAATTGTACTTATCAAAATCAACGGGGTTCAATAAGTTAGACTTATATGGCAATCGTTCAATAGTCTAATTATCAATTTGAGTTAGAAAAAATTCCTTAATTACACAGTTGCCCTCGTCTCCACTAAACCCATCCTCATCTCTTCAAAGTACAAGCTTCAAGTCCTACTCATCGCACCTCACCATTGACTCATGTTGCTTCCACAGCTCCTCTAATTAGCTACGCACAACCTTGGCCACGACTTTTGCAAGCTGCAACTCCCATCACAGACCAGCCCATACAATCCTCATCTGGTTCTACCATCCAACAGCTATTCGTATGAGGCCAAGCAGGAACTTCTTGCCAATCATCACACCTTTATAATGGTTTGCAGCCATGATCTCTGCAATCCACTGTCTCTCGTGCGACCCCGCACAAGGATCCCTTGTGCGCAAATCCATAGCGCAACGAATCCATGCACTTGACTTGCGTAGTGGTTGTAGCACCTTTAATTGCCTCATGCATGTCAGCCTGCGGTCACCTCACTCCATTGTAGCATCCACCCTGTCAGTGCTGCATGGGGTGATCACCCATGTGAAGGCCTAACTGAACCTGAATCAACGAGTGCTCGTAGTTCAGAGCAACACAATAATTTCAATCAACTCATTCGACTTGATTCCCACCTTAACTTTTTCTAATTAAGATTTACCGTTTCAAATATGTCTGACTACTTAAATAAATTGAATTTTATCATTTCAAATATTTCCGTTAACTTTAGTTATTTGATTTGACTCTACTTATATGATAATAAAATTATCTAAGTGAAGTTTAATATTTGTATATATTTAGCAAAGAAGCCAGTATATTGTAAAAAAACTAAATTAATCGTTAAAATCTTGAATCTAATCTAATTGATAAATTCTGCTATATCAAACAATTTAATTTAATTTTAATTTCAGAATAATTTAATTTGTAGGATTTCAGAATCTTATTTATCTTGTAAATATTTTTGAAAAATAGTTGTTGCTTCTAATGCAATAATTTGACAGTAAAATATGCTGATTTTAAAATTCGCACCTTATTCCCTTTTATCTCACATCTTTAGAACCGTGGTGAGTTCTATGGCACCAACTAACAGGATGATTTTGAAATCTCAAGCTCAACCAGATTTGACTTTCCAAATAATATCATGTTGAACTCTTTGATTTTGATGATCACAATTAATTTAGTCGTTATAGACTAATCCTCTTATTTAGTGTGTTAACGGGTTGCATTATCTCATTTGAGGATTAAGTCCCAATTAAAAATCCAGAAAAAAACGGGATCTTACTAGAATTTTGTTATCTACTTTTCTAGGACAATTATGTGAGCATGTGCATATTTGCCAAAGTTTTTACTCGTATTTTTCTTTTTGGTTTTCCAGTTAAGAAAACCTTATTTTCTTTCGTATTTATCATGTTTAATTGTTTAAGCAAAAAATCTCATCAACCTATTCATGTTAAGTAATTTGAATTATGAGTGTAGCTCACTCAATCTATTGATTTGAGTTTGAAGCTTAACTCAAAACTCAATACTTATCATATATTAGGTTAGTAGTTGGTTAAGCTTAACACAATCTCATGCCTATGATAAATGCCTACATGGTCATTGATTGCTCTTCTATTTTGGTATATGGCAACTCATAACCTATTGGTTAATATCATGTATTTTCCAAAAGGTTTCATAAGGCACATCAATCCAAATCAAGAGCCATCATTTCATTCCCTTGTAACTTGGGTTTTGTTTCTCCCATGACATCTTGGCTTGTGTTCTGACCTTTTGCAGCTTACCGTTTTTGAAAAGCCTGATTTGTTTTGTGTGTGATGGCCATCATGATAAAATATTGAGGCATGCTTCTTCTATTTTTTTTTTATTCATCCACTTAGCTTTGTCTCTTTATGTTGGCTAAGTGCAACAAGCTTTCAAACACAAAGGACAAAAAGAGCTGTTTTGCTTCTCTCTCTTTTCAACGAAAAAATTTTGCATCTTCTTAAGCTTATGTGATTTTCCTACACTACTAGCTCTAACACTGTTTCAAAATATTCTGCACTCTCTGTTTCTGGAGAACAACAACTCATCTTCTCCTCTCAAGCTCTCACTCGATATTTACTCCCCTAAAGCCACATTTGCAAAACATTTGAAGGAGATTTCAAAGAAGGAGATTGTGGTGTTTCTTAAGTGAAAAGAAGCTGAAATTTTCCCTGGTTCTATTTTATTTCCTGCTTTAGAAATTTATACTGCTGCTGTTTTGTTTTGGTTTGCTGTGAATCTTGTTTCTTGAGTTATTACTTATTGAGATTCACCAAAACTCCTATTTTTCTTCTTGTTCTTCCTGTTGAAGGCTCATATTGTGTCTTACTTCTTTAAGCTCCCAAATTACTTTTACTCATTGTTTTCACATTAGCTTTTTCGGAATTATTCAAGTAGACCCTTGGCTAATTTACATATGCATAGAGTACCTCATTGTAATATTAATTCTTGTATATGCATTGTGATTTAAGCTAGCTAGTTTAGTAAAATCTTTCCTTCCTTTCTCCTTCTCCCTAGTGGAGGGTTGTAGGTTTGCTCAGCTTTGGTTCCTGCAAAAAAGCTGTAGGATTGAAGGTTTGCTTGGTTTTGGTTCCTTGAAAAAGTCATAGGGTTATACTGGGTTTGTTCGGCTTTGGTTCCCATAAAAACCTGGGGTTATAGTGAAATTTCCATTCGAGGTGCGTGGGGAGTGGACTAGGCGGGAGACCGAACCACTATAAATCTCTCGTACCTTCTGTGTGATATATTTATGCTGCTTGCTCTTCTCTTTTGTAAATTACTTTATTTCTACACTGAGTCATATTTCTCAAATTGACCTCGCATTCTGGCGGTGCTCTCTGTTCTAACTCTTTTGCAGACCTATTTGCTAAATCAACCTCTCAGCATTAATTGAATTATTTCTTAAATTTATTGCTTTAATTTAACTTGAAAATTCTATTATTCCCAATTCACCCCCTCTTGGGAAGCCTTCGGGCCAACATATCATTGATGTGAAAGGATATCACGTAATGAAATTTCTTTAATGGGGAATAAATTATATTCTCTTGCAATATAACACAATGTCAACTTCTTGTTACTTAATTCCCTTATCATGCTAGGAAAGAGAAGATGCACATACACCATGATATGAAACACACTAGAAAGAGACGATGCACATTCACCGTGATACGAAACACACTAAAAATTGTATGAAAAACTATGAAAATCATAACTATATAAATAAAACAAACAGTGAAGATCATACTGACATGCAAGCAAAAAAATGGTCAGTTTGGATGCAGGCATAAGTAGAAAGCATGATCTTTCAGATAGCTCTTTCAGAATTAGTTGCACAAACAAGACAACGATAATCAACGACCTCACCAGAAGCCTCGAGCTTTTCCTCCTGGCCTTCGATTTCATCAATGCTGCAGTATGAACAAACTTTAAAAATGTCAAAGCTAGGCAGAAACGACCACACTCAAATGCAATAGAAGAATGGTTTATCTTTGAATAGAAAGTAAAAGTAGGACGCAGAACCAATGTCATTTAAGTGTCAAACCACCCTTTTCTTTGGTTCTCTCATACATGCCTGTAAGCTCATTAAGAAATGGGTCTGACTACAAATGAACCTGATACAACAATACAAGGAAAACAATTCAATGGTATTTTGAGATAGTCTTCCATAAACGAAGAATAAAAAATTGTTGATCTAAAATAGATTAGCCAAAATTTCTGTGAACTTGAAGAAGAGTACTGTAGTAGAGCATTTTAAGGTAGCCATACTTTTTAATACACCACTTGCAAAACCTCAAAGATTTAAGTACAAATGAAGTAAAAGTCAAGAAACCAGTGATTCACGCTTTCTCCTTTACAACAAGAACAATAAAAACAAATAATAATGAATCCCACTAGGTTGCATAAATTATTTTTTTCCACTGAACTCTATGAAATAACAATACCATATTTAGCTCCAAGTATACAAAATCATTTCTTATAGTTTCTTGCAATGCCTTCTTCGTGTTTCTCTTCTTCTTATAAAAGAAAATTCCAATAATATAACTCTCCTTAAGCTTTTATTGGCCTACGATTTATATATCCAAACTAGGAGTGGCAAAATGGGTCAAAATTCATAACCCGAACCCGACCCGATTAATAAATGGGTTGGGTTAGCGGGTCGACCCGACCCATTTATAGAGTATTTATTGATAAATGCCCAACCCGAACCCTGCCCAACCCGATTATGTCCAACCCGAACCCGACTCATTTAATAAACGGATAAAAATTCATGACTCATACTCAAAATTTGCGGGTCAAGTTCACGGGTCGGATTATATATTGCCACCCCTACTCCAAACTATTTAAGACGACTCTTTGTGAGTTTATCTCAATTAATATCATTCCAACTTTCTCACAAATATAATTATTTTTTTTATGTATACTCACTCATCTATCTTATAATTTTCATCGCTATAATATTTATTGTGTTTATATATTTTTATTTTTTAGGTCAACATTTAAAACCATATAATATCATTGATTTTATTATTGTTCTATAAAATTTACCATCATTATTTTATCATTATTTGGTATGATTAATCTTTAGGTATCTAAACTGTACACTCAACTGATATAGCTTAAAAAACATTATGCATCCCGTAATCTATTAGAGAGCTTTTAAAAATATTATGCATCCCGTAACTCTTCTCGAATCAAAGAATATTGTTGTTTTAAGTTTCACACACTAAATTACATATTTTTCCTTCTTTTTATCAAGTTTCTCCATATAATTTCCAACAATGTGTTGTACATCATCACTTCAACACAGATATAAGTTTATCTTAATATTCAAATTTCCATGTCATTAATGTTTATTACTATTTACCTTTTAAAATGAATTCCCCAAATTAATTCTCAAAATTCTCCATTGCTTATTTAAGTTGTGAAATTAATATAAATCATCGCTTCGATCTCCTTCTAACCCTATATTGAATTGAGATTCCTAACATGCAATTTCATCAACAAAAGCAATCATCTGTAAAATGCCTAAACCTTAAGCTCAAAACTATCTACAGTGCCTTCTAGCCGTTACCTAAAAGCTTGATTCAACAATAATCACTTTTAGATCATCAAAATTCATAAAACAACAACTAGTCGAACAATGATAAGAGGTGAAACAATGGAGGCATACCATTTGTGCAAATCTCTAAGGAATGCTCACAGTCTGTTCGAGCTGGGATCTTCAACCACTTTGAAGCCCTGATTAACACCATTGCAACTAGCATTCAGGAGAGAATTTGTAACGACCTCGACTTTTACCTTGGCCGTTACTCAATTTCTTTTTTTTTTATCTTCAAATAATTTCACTATATCTTAATATAAATCTATCCTCAATATACAATTAGTACATTACACCATTAATAAATATAAAATCTTGAACACAAATAATCTAAGATAATCTTCTAATTGTCTCTCACCCATGCCTCTTATGCTTGTGCTAACCTGTAAAAATAGTGTCGAAAATGGCGTCAGTCCACTAACAGGACTCAGTAGGAGATATCAACTAGCTATGGGCTACATAAAATATTAATAAGATTTTTATGATCACAAATTTAATATTTTGAGATTTAAGAAAATTATTACATGCATACACAATAATATTTATGTACTTATATCAAATGAATAAATAGCATGATAGCAATACTATGATAATTATGCGTACTTGAAATGTATAACAGAAGATATCAAACAAGAATTCATAATATGAATACTATCAAATAAATGAGCATGTATATCACGAGTTTCTTATGAACAATTGAACAGTGTAAACGCATGATAGATAATTAGCATAATACGAATACTAAACATAAACAAGTGCACATGATAATTATAATGTACACATGATAACAGAACAAATATAAAAATATGATTAACGAGCAAGTTCCTGTTTAATTAATTTAATTTTACACTTTTGGGCCCGTGATTTCTCGTACTATGTCTCAGCTGCCTTTTACATCTTTAGGGATCGTCACCCCCCATGAATAGCCCTCCGTAGGCATATCCAATGGACGCCGTCGCGCCAAATATCATGTGAGGACCTCTAGTGGACACGTATCCACAGCAGACACGTATCCACAGCAAACACGTATCTGCTTTAGGGATCGTCACCCCCCATGACAGTCGGAAACTGCCAATGGACACCGTCGTGTCAAATATCATATACTCGAGATAAGGCAGGTGCGTAATCCCACAGAAATTACATTTAACTTTTAATCTATTATGGCCTTTAAAATCTTGATTATAAATTTAGTCAAACAGCAAGCTCATACACTCGCCTAAATATTATATTATATCTTTGAATGTGACGACAAGTCCGTACACTTGCCCTCCCGTAAGTGTCACAACCACAAATCAATATATTCTTATCGAATGTGACGACAAATTTGTACACTTATCCTCCTGTAGGTGTCACAAACACAAGTCAATATATTCTCATCGAATGTGACGACAAGTCCGTACACTTGCCCTCCCGTAGGTGTCACAAACACAAGTCAATATAATCACATCGAATGTGATGACAAGTTCGTACACTTGTCCTCCCGTAGGTGTCACATTCATAAGTCAATATATTCACATTGAATGTGACGACAAGTCCGTACACTTGTCCTCCCGTAGGTGTCACAGTCAGGAAAAGAGACATATCATTATATTATATATTTATCTCTTTATTGAATAAACAAATAAAGCTAGCAATTAATTCATAACAATTTAAATGCACTATATATTATTAAACTTTAACAATCCACCTTGTACCACATAACCTCAATAATTTAATTTTAAGTCATCTCTCCTATTTCAATTAAATTTATATAGTAATCCAACAATCACCAATAAAAATAATCATGATATCTTTAAAGATATTTTAATTTAAATTAATAAAAATCATTAATTCTCCACAAATAATTTGTAAAACCTCAATCAAAGTTTGATGAGAGTATAATTAGAGCTAATAATATAACTATAATCCACATTTGAGCCTCGTATTAAAATAAATCAATTTGAATCATAATCAATTCCAAATTTCACATTTCTGTCGCTTTACGATTATAAAAATATCATCACTATTAGAATCAAATCATCTATCAATAAATCTATTTAGCTTAAGTTTTAAACTCTAAATTATCAAAATTTAGTTAAATCATCAATCCTCAATATCTCATAGCATTTGAAATCGATTTCATAAGTCCAATTCTTCTAAATATAATAACTAATACCTCTGCCAAAGTAACTCAATTGTTTATACTTCTA
This sequence comes from Apostasia ramifera, assembly GCA_019297695.1. Taxonomy (NCBI): domain Eukaryota; kingdom Viridiplantae; phylum Streptophyta; class Magnoliopsida; order Asparagales; family Orchidaceae; genus Apostasia; species Apostasia ramifera. The sequence goes on along the minus strand of JAEMOT010003725.1, from coordinate 274,662 downwards.
ATAATAAAATATATATTTCCAGGCTAATTAATGAAAGCACTATATAAATATGATAAATAATCAAATAATCTAATAATCTCTAAATTCACATTTAATAGCAATCATTTAACATAAGAAATCTCCATTTAATCTACATGCGATGATAAGCTTTTTCAAATACAGATTTTTATGCCAAGTTCCTCCAGTAAACTCTCATCCAAAATAAACTTTTTAAAGGAAGATTTCTATATAAAAGTTGTAGTATAATGTGTCCCCTATCTTCATATAAAATTTCATATCAATCCGAATTCATTTAGTACACCAAATCTCCTATAAACTAAACTCGGTCAGAAAATTCGAATTTCTGTTAGATTTTACTAATGACACCGAAATCATACTTTGTATTCAAAATTAATCAAAATTTCCTTCACAAAAGTTGTAGGTACTTCAAGATCTAACTCCCCACCGATTTTCAATAAAATCCGAGATCATTTGATACCCCAAACTGATGCTACAAAGCTCAGATCCGAAATAGAAAAATTTCAGCAATATACAATCGTGCTTATATCTAAACAAATTTCTCTAATAAAATAATTAAACCCATAAACGAAATTTACAGCCATAAACATGAAAAAATATCAGCAATGAAATAAAATAAAATTTCATAAATATTTAAATATTAAATTTATTCAATCCTTATCAAATTATTATAAATCAAATTATACGAATTCTTATCTTTGATTAATTTAAACTGTAATAGTTAGAGAAATCTCCTACCTCAAGGAATCATGAAAATATCTCCTTTTTTTTCCCTCCTTTTCCTCTTGCTTTCTCATCCAAATCTTTGAAATTCTTCTTCCGTGGTTACCGATTCGAAGGAGAAAGGTTGTGATGCCTCGGATCTCTAATTCTCCCTTCTTTTTTCTCTCCCTCTCCTCACTCTTTTCTTTTTCTCTCTCTTCTTCCCATTTTTGGCCAAAGAGAGGGCTAGGGCCGGCAGTTATGAATCGGGAGAGAAATGAATCGATGTGTGAGAGGAGGAAAATATTATTTCCTCTAATAACTCAATCTAAGGGTAAATCTGGTAATTCTTCCAAGGCTAAAATTAAGGAATAATTAAATCTCATAAATTTAAAATTTAAATAATGATAACAAATCATCCTTTAACCCATAACCATATCCCTTAAATATCTCTAATTTTAATAAATATTCTCATAAGAATTTCAAATCAATAAATATCCAAATAAATTATGAGATATTAAATAAATTCAAATTTAAATCAAGAAAAGATTTTCCTAATATTTCTCTTAATATTTTCAAATAAATATTAAATTTTACAAAAATTATTTCTACATCCAATATTTCTTTTATCATTCTTTCTTGGTCATTTTTAGAGATCAAATAAATCAAAGGAATCACCCAAAATTTCTTCTATATTTTCTATGCCAAAATACCGTAAATATCATTTATCACCCAAATTTGTACATACAATTCTAATTTATAAAACACATCAAAATCTAAATTTTTGGGATGTTACAGAAGTCCTTTACTCTGCAAAAGTATTTTGTAACGTATCACGAATACTAAAAATAAGTAAATATATCAAGGCTTCATTAACAAACTGACCAACCATAGACCATAGAGAAGCAGGTATCTTTATATAATTGATTGATCAAACATGAAAAAAAACATCCCTATCCTCACAAGAAATAGAGTAGAAAAAAACCTATGAAGCACCGATATTTTGTGGGCCTAACGTATCTGTATCGTATCCATATCGGATATCGATACTCCCCGATACTCCCCGATACTCTACCGATACGTATCTGATACGTCACGTGGCGTATTAATTTTTATTTTTTATTTTTAAAAATCAGATACTCGCTAGATACTTACCCGATACTCCCCCAATACTTACCCGATACTTGTCTGATACTTTCTGATATTTCTAATTAGAGAAAAAATATTGAAACAGTTAGTTCGACCTGTATGATAAAAAATAAAAAATATCTTATACATAAAAACACAATTCTTGCATAAACTCTGATGTTAAAATTGAGATATACTGAACTCACGCAATTGGCATTGCAGAAAGCTTCAAGCACACTAGTATTTCGGTAATAGAAAAAAATTTAGTATCCGCAAGCAGTTGCATTATCTAATTTTTCTACCTCAACCGTACTATCTATGCTTCTGATAAACACCAACTATTTTTTTTATTTTAATTAAGGTTATATTATAAAAAAAATAGAACATTGACCTTTTTTATTTTATTTATTTATTTAGTTAGAGACTCAGAGAGAGGATAACATGTATCTACTTTGATCAGATCAGTGTATTTGAGTTTATGTCACATTATCTATATTATTTTTAATTATTTGTCATTTGCATTGAGCTAATTTATTTAGGTCAAATTTAAATTAAAACTGAAACTAATTTAATGATGTGATAGGTTGGAATCAATTAAATAAATTTTAAAATATTATTTTTAATTTAAGATTTTTTTAAACTCAATAGTTGTTGAAAGATATTTTTATTTTTTATAATTCAATTGTCTATAATATTTTTTTAGTGATTTCAATAATGTTTAAAAAAACATAATTAATTTGAGACAAATTAAAAGATATTTTTGAAAATTATAACAAAATGAATAAGTAATTATAATCAATCTTATATTTATATTTTAAATATGAGAATATGACGTATTACACACATATATAATAACCTTATTCTGACGTATTCGTATCGTACTTTTTTTAAGTTTCGTGTATTATTGTATCCGTATCGTATCGTCGTATCGTACTCGTGCTTCATAGAAAAAAACAAATAGAAGAAAAAGGAAGCACTATAGATAGAGAAGCCATGAGAGGCAAGGGCCACGAATAGAGAGGGAGAGGGAGAATGGATGAGGAAGGAATGTAGAGAGCAAGAAAAAAGGTGAGGAAGGAGAGTGAAAGAGAGAAAAATAATGGATGGAGGGGATAGGGAAATAAAATCAGCAATCAAGGGGAAGCCTTAATAGCCTTTCAAAGGGAGAGGAAATCCCGCCAAAGAAGCATCGATTACCTACAATGTGATTCACAAAGACGAAAGCAATAATACCAGGTGAGAGATGATTGAAATAAATCAATCTACTATTTAAGGACAATGACTGCCAAGAATATGGGCATGTTTGGCATGAACCTAAAAATAGGCAAAAAAATAAAACAATAATATTTTAAATTTATTATAAATTTTAATAATTTTATTTCATATCCAACACAAATTCTAATCTTAAAAATTAACTTTATTTCACATCCAACACAAATTCAACCTTAAAATCAACTTTATTTCACATCCTACACCTCCCAATTTTAAAAAAAAATTCTTTCCCATCAACTCTATAAAATAAAATATTTTCTCTTTCCTTACCCAAATTTATCCTCCAACCAAACAAGCCCATATTGTCATATAGATTCAAACACATTTTTAATCCACCCTAACATGTTCCTAAGGGGATGGGTAAGACCTTTAAAAGCAAGTTTGGGTCATATATAAAAACTGACGATAAGTGGGGCAAGTACGACAACACTAGACAGAAAATGGGCTTTTCAAAGCCAAGCGCTAAGGAGATATGACTCCACTTGGTTTGTTTAAGGTTTGATAGAGTGATATTTTCCTATTTATAAGGCAATTTAATGCTTGTGGCACTATCTACCGAGGTAAATCTGAATATGGGGAAGCATATTGCGGCTTTCTGTACAATGAATGCTACTAAGCTATTAAGCAAAGCTTTACGCATATCTCATGGCTATGGCAGGAGATGAGTGCGAGTCTACCTCATGGTTGGGGCACAAGACACGCCCGATACTTATCTCGTGGTTAAGTCATGCGATAGATCTAAGAACTAGCCTGGTTTCCTCCATGTCATTTTAATGTTGGGATTCTCGAGACCTAACCTGTGGGTAGTGGTCACCACAAGAAAGGTGTTAATGAAAGTTTAAATGGAATGACCATGCGATTGTTGACCATTTGACAAGCATGTCAACCCTTGCCACATGTAAGGTCTAGATTGCACGAATAAGTTTGCATCAACAAAGTTTGATTTTTAATACAGTGATAAATTTAGTTTAAGTATTGATTCCTACATGTTACCTCTTTGAAAGTTAATTATCATGTCCCCCTAACATCTCCACAATTCCACATCATCTGACAGGTGTTGCCGCCTATCTCCTCGAATTTAGTAGTATATTTTTATCTACATATCAAGAAATTTGATCATAATTCATCCATAGAAGACGAGTGTCCAAAAGAAACTCACAAAGTAGGGGTCGGCGGGTCGGGTTCGGGTCGAACTCGAATCCAACCCGACCCGAATAGCCTCAACCCGAACCCGACTCATTTATTAAATAGGTCAAAATCTATGACCTGAATTCGACCCGATTAATAAATGGGTCGTATTACCCGACCCGTTTATAGAGTATTTTTTAATAAATGCCCAACCGGAATCCGACCCGTTTAATAAATGGGTCAAAATTCATGACCCATAAATTTGCGGGTCGGGTTCGGGTTGGGTTCACGGGTCGGGTCATATTTTGCCACCTCTATCACAAAGTCATCTTGGTAGTTTAAGCTCTACTAATGTGAAAATGGTTACACAGGGTATAATTATTACAAGACTGAAAAGGGACAAAATTGAGTATAAGTTATGTAATCAAAGCACGTGAAGTTCTCTTTAGTGGGTGTCAAAAGTCGAAGAAAGCACGCTAAAAGAGAAGGGAAAGAACTACAGGTGCTTTTCTATGGGGAAATTGAATAGCCTTCCAGAGGAACCGCATCAAATCATTTTTCACAAATATTTATAATTCTAATAAAATGTAACGAAATTATGACCTAGGGTATTGGCCACAGCAAGTGAGGAATAATGGCCGGAAGTGCCTTTTAATGTGATTTAAATGAGATAACACCAGTAGCAGAAGATTTATAGATATTTGTCATCACTTAATTGGGGAGAAACGAGATTTGGTGGATCTTGTTCCTGAAGCCTCCAGCCACTAAGTCAAGCATATGGAGGCAAACAGAATTTATTGGTCTTTGACATTTTCGGCGTCAACCCTGCAATCTATGTAGCACAAAACAACAGCGAACTAAACAAGCCTCTAATAAATTCAGGAAAGATTTCTACTTGAGCAATTGGCTAACTAAGTGCCCTTCTAATGAAAGATAAATAATCATGTAATGCAATTACATAAAGAAAATATTGTAGAAAAAGATTTTTATACGTACGATCTAGAACAGAAGTCAGATCCAGCGCGGCTTCAGAGAAAGCAAACTTGAACGGCGGTCAGATCCGGATTCGGCGCGCTGGCAGCGATTCGATGACGGAGAAGCTGATAGACGGTAAGATCCGGCGCGGCGGCCACGGGAAGCAGTGCGGCAGTCCGATCCGGATCCGCGGCGAGGGAGAGAAAAGCAAGGCGGTCGGGGAGAGGTCAGCTACGGCGCGGAGCAGTCAGATCGGCGGTCAGGGAGAAGCAAGGCGTACTGGACGGCGAAGGAAAGAGAGGAACGGAACGACAACAAGGGAGAAACAGGAGCAGAGCGGCGGCAAGGGAATGAGAGGAGAGAGGCAGCAGTGAGGGAAAGAGAAGATCGGAGCTTAGCGACGAGCGAGGCGGCAGAGCGAGGGTTTGAAATTTGAAAAATTACTGCGGCCGGTGGTGGGCGGTGGGCCCCGCATTTCAACGGAGCGGATGGTCGGTCCGTCCGGTGAAGCTCCAATAGCGCCTGACCGTACCATCGGATCAGCTCGATCAGTCGTCAGATCATCTAGTTAATTGACTAGATAATTTATTTGATTATTAAAAAAAATAAATATTACAAATAAATATATATTAAAATATATATATAATTTGAAATAAGGTAAATATTAATAAAAGAAAATATGAGTATGTATGATACTTATTATTTTAAATATATATTGATTTGATTTCAAATTATATTTATTTATTTTTAATATATATACTTTTAATACTTATTTTTTAGTGGCCTGATCGGACTATTCGTTGAGCTCCACCTAGCCGTCCAGTTGGCTAACCAAATGGTCTCGGCCACCAAAAAAATAAGTATTGAAAATAAATATATAGAAAAAAGTAGATATAACTTAAAATCGATAGATATTAATTAGAGAGGATGTGAGTACATAAGCTCTGGGTGTACATCTGCTTAATTTTAAGCTATACTTACTTTTTTAGATATATGTCTATTTTTAATATTTACTTTTCTCGTGGCCTGATTGGACTGTCCAATGTGACTAGCGAATGGTTCAGACCGGACAGTCCGGTCCAACCAAGATATTAGCGCAACCGAACAGTCTAGTCTAGCCACAACCAGCTGTCAGTTCCATTTAGTTGCCGTGAAGCACATGGCCACCACGCGCACGCAACAAGCTGTAATTGGCAAATGAACCACAAATGTGAATTGCTTGCCGCATGCAATAATTTTTTTTGAAAACGAGAGTTATTTTTAGGCTATGTTTGGAAGAAAAAAAATAGAAAAAAATTGTGAATTTTTTTTTAAATATGTATAATTTGAAATACGAAGAGTTAATTATATTAAAAATTAGGTTAAATATAAATAAAAGGATTATTTAATATTAGAATTTATATAGGATGAATTTTTAAATTTTATTTTATTTTTTTAAAAATAAAATAATATTTTCAGTTGAAAAAAAGTTTAATCAAAAATTAAACTTTTTTTTCAACCAAATGGGCCAAAATTCAGCAATTCAATATATATTCACGCCCTGATGATTGTATTAGACTAGTTGGTGGAGTTATTCTATTTTATTGCAAATTATTACCTGAGTATAATTAGATCGATATTTAATCAAATTGTAATATACGGGTATATATTTAATAAAATTATTTTGATATGAAATAAATATTTATCTTAGAATACGAAATAAGTTGAATTATAATTATTTATCATTTATAATAATTATATTAGAGGACGTACCCAGATAAATTAATTTTAATATATTAGTGAATCTAAGCGCAAGTAAATTAATTCTTTAATTTTCTTTATAATTAAATTGAACTATTTCACCTTTCAAAAAAAAAAAAAATTGAACTATTTCAACATGCAGTGAATATATAATAGCTTCTAATTAAAGTGTGTGCATCTCTCTCTCTCTCTCTCTCTCTCTCTCTCTCTCTCTCTCTCTCTATATATATATAT
>JAEMOT010003725.1:192170-266492 GCA_019297695.1 Apostasia ramifera | reverse complement strand
CTTAGATTGTCTAGTTGTACAAAAACTAGCAAGCATATAGATTATTGAATTATTTTGATATATAGCGAACAATTATCTAAGTCATGTTTGATACAAGAACTAAAATGGAACTAGTTTAAAAAATAATAATAATAATAATTAATTAATTTTTTAATTATTATTTATAAATTTTAATAAAAAAATATTATTTTATTTCACACGCTTAATAATTTTTAATAAAAATATTAACTCTATTTCACATCCTAAATCAAAATACTTGAATCAGGTATTTTAGTGTAGGATGTGAAATAACGTTGATATTTTTATTGAAAATTATTGAGTGTGTGAAATAAAATAATATTTTTTATATTAAAATTTATGTAAAATAATTAAAAAAATTTATTTATTATTATTATTCTTATTTTTTAAATTAGTACTATTTTGATCTTCGCGCTTATAAATAAGGCCTAAAAGTGGGTAATTAGCTGAATTCATTCGATGTATAGTTATATCATTTTATTAAATAATGATATAATACTATGTATTTAGTTAAATTATCTTAATATATATATATATAGTAAATAATTATTTAAAAGTAAATAATTAATTGAATTATCATAATTAATTTTTAATATAATAATTATATAAAAGCATGAACTCAGGTATATTGCTCCAATATATAACAAATAGTCCTCTAAAAATAAATAATCAGTTAATTTTAATAATACATCGTTATATAATTATATAATAACTTGTAATTAGTTGAATTATTTTGATATATAATGAATAATTATTTAAGATTAAATAATCAATTGAATTACTATGATATTACGAGTAATAGTTATATAAGATCACATATTCAACTGAATTTTTTTGATATATAATGAATATTTACAAATGAATGTAATTGGTTGAATTTTTTTCGTATATATATTAAATAGCTTTATAATGATTAAATTAATTAGAGCTACTCGATATACACTATATGATTATTTAAAAGTATAAAATATATATCATCCAATAGCTGTATAGATTTGAGTATATATTATTTAGAATTACTATGATATGTAATAAATAATTATATAAAGGTAAGTAATCGATTGGATTAACTCAATACATTATTTAATAATTGCATTAAAGCATTATATTATATTCTAAAATTAAAGAGAATTAAGACTGTAAAATTTTTCAGATTGATAAATTTTTAAATGAAATTAAGGACCAAATTATTAAAATATGTATATATAACTCGACGTTAAAAATTTTAAATTATAATTTTGTATGATATTATATTTTAAAAGTTAAAGGCTTGAATATAATTTACTTTTTAAAATTTTATATTCAACTAATTATAAACAGTAGTGATGTATAAAAAGTACATTGAAAGTTTATATTTTATGTTAATTTGTAACAAGAAGTTGAACTATTAAAATAAAGAAGAGTGAAACAATGAAAAATTTTAAACATTTTGACTAAGTAGTTCTCTAGAGTTAGAGAAGTTGGAATTTTTATTATTTATTATTATATTTTTTTTGATAGAATTTTTTACAATACTATTAAAATTAATATCAAACTTCTCAAATTAAGTTTTTATTTTTGTCTTCAAAAACATTTTTAATTTTTTTTTTAATTTTACGCTTTAAATTTTCTTTAATTATAGATTAGATTGCAGCTAATAATTCAGAGAGAATAAATGAGAGGAGAAACAAAAATTCATGTCTATCCACCTTTAATTCTTAAAGTTATGCAATAAAAATTTACAATCTGATTCCTTTACTTTTTTTTGCCTTGCATTCTACTCCTTTTCCTCTGCTCCTTTTTCCTTATATTTTAATATAAAAAAAATTTTAATCTTATTTTAACCTAAATTAATTATAGGTTAATTAAAAGTACAATACACAATTAATTAAATAAGTTTAGTTTACAACAAATGTAGTTATTTCAATAATTTAAAACCAATCTGTCAGAACTCTCCCATTCTTATAAATATTTCTTCCCAAAATTTACATTTGGTGGGGTAGATCATAATATTTTACCGACTGCACTACTCTAATATTTTAATTTTTTTTCTTTTTGATTTAAATATATCATACTAATGTTCTGCTTCACTTTTATTTTAAAATTTTTAAAAGATTAATCATAATATTAATAAGAAAATTTCAAATGAATGTAAATTAAATATTATATAAATTAAAATATTATTTAAAATATATAAATTTATGTTTATGCATATTTTAATTTCAAGCAATTTGAGCCACTTGGTAGTTTGAGACTATAAAATACATATATTTTCATCAAATCAGATCAATTAGAAATCAATATATATATATATATATATATATATATATAAAGCTAAAAATTGAAGTGCCATGTGCTGATCACAAATTTAAGTATTAAATTCAGTCTAAACACGTGTAGGCATACTAAAAGAGCAGTTAATTTTATCCATAATGGGCTCCACTTAAAGATAGCAGATGATATCATATAGACAGATGATGCCATGTGCTGATCACAAATTGAACCATTAAATTCAATCTAAACACGTGTACGTAGGCATACTAAGAGAGCAGTTAATTTTAGTCATAGTGGGCTCCACTTGAAGATAGAAGATGATATCACATAGACAGATGGTTATCAACAGATAAACATTCACTTTTACACTTTATATTTTGAGAAAAGCAAATAAAATTATTGATCAGACGCCACAATTATATTCTTATTTTTTTATGTCTTTAAATAGTTGGAAAATAACATAGGCATGGGAGGCTTGGACTCTCTCTCCGAACTATTGTTCCCTCTTCCTTCACATTACTCACACAAGATTATCTCTAGCTACTCCAACAATTTCATTCCACACATAAGTTATTTTATATATAAAATATGTACTTAATTATCTTCTTTACCGTAATCTCTTTTCTATTTCCTCTATATTAATGTATTGTATATAACTTTATACAATCATTTTTTACATAGTAGATTTAAACCATCGCACGAGTTTAGAGTTGTAGTTTTTCTCCTAAACATGTACTTGGGTTTTCAAATAAAAACTTATTATTTTATTTATTATTTTGATCTTGTTTTATTTTATACATCAACATTTATAAATTTCTCAGCTACAGTACAACAATTTCATACTTCCTGATCATATTTAATGCATAGATATAGTTTAAAACCTAAGTAAACTTTCATAAATTGTGTTAAAAAATAAACAAAAACATGTCATATAGGGTTCAATAATTTCACTCAGCACAACATAGCTGTAGGATTCATGGTTGACGATGACCTCAAAATCTGATGCTGATATTGTTAGCGTTAATTTCTAGCATATTCTCTTAGTACGTACTTGCGTTGCTGATAATATACTGAAACTGATGTGAAATCGATACTGATAATATGATAAATCAGAAGAGGTGAAGCTAATAGTGTAGACATTATCATTAATGTTAATTTAGAGTTGAGACAATTAGAAGAGACATTAATGTTGGCATGAGCCGGCTGCCTCCCAATATCATCTTGTCTCCCTTTCTCTCCTCAACTGTAGTTCTCTTTATCTCTGCCCAGGTCTCAATTGCATGATGAATTACTATTAATGGATGGAGCTCAGAAAGATTGAGGAACCATGGAGGCATGAAGATCTCTCTCTCTCTCTCTCTCAATATTTTGTCATGGTTCAACATAATTTTTTTTTTTTAACTTAATACTATAAATAATTGGAGCTCTGACATGATGCAAGAAAATGACAGCATTGGTGAAGAGAAGAAGTGATATTGGTTCGGCTCAGCCATTTCAGGCTGAATTTGGCCACCACTAGCACGGCCTACAGTGCGTCTTCCGACGGCTGAGCCAAGCCAATATCTCGTCTCCTCTCCATCTGCGCTTATCCGCTCCCTCTCAAAGAAGATATATAACCCATGCGAGTTTTAAAAATATGATAGCAAATGCTAAAGAGAAGAAGTGATATTGGCTCGGCTCAGCCTTTCCAGCCTGATCATGTTCTCCACCGACTTCTATGATGGCGGCTGAGCCGAGTCAATATCATGTCTCCTCTCCATCTGCTCTCCCTCATAACCTGAAGCTCTGTGTCCTTCTATGCATATTTATAGTTGACTGAACTCAGCAGCAGCTATCAATGCATCTCTTTCTCCTTTTCACTTTTACGCCTTTTAAATGTTGGACAGTAACTGTGTGAAAGCTATTTAGGATTAAATTAGTTTTTTTTTTTTTTTTTTTCATTAGACGGCTATCTATGAATAGCAAATTGTTTATCTATGAACAACATTTTATATTCAATTATCAATGTTCTTATTAATTTGAAATAATAAAATAAAGAGTAAATTATTACATTCTCAGTAATATTATGTAATTTCACATTAATTTTGAAAATCTCTATTTTGAACCTGGGAGATTATTATGTTTTAATCTGATCACTGAGATCAACTTTAAGGGTCTGTTTGTTTATAAAATTAAATTGTAATAAAATTAAAATTAAAATTGGATAAAGATATTTTTTATTGAAAGTTGTGAATGATGTGAAATAAAATTAATTATTATGTTGAGATATATAAGAGATGTGATATAAAGTTAGTTATTACATTGGGATATGTGAGAAATGTGATATAAGTTAGTTATTATTTTAATAATATGTGTAGAACGTGAAATAAAATTAATTTTTAATATTAAATTTTATGTGTGATGTGATATGTCAGGTTAATAACTAAAATAATAAATAACTTATATCGCATCCCTCACATATCTCAATATAATAACTAACTTTATATCACATCCTTTACATATCTTAACATAATAACTAAATTTATTTACATCATTCACAACTATTATAAAAATATCATTTTTTAGAATTTAAATTTTAACAGAAAGTTTAAACAGGTCATGAAATAATAATTAAAAATGAAAGTAAGATAATACTGAAATTTACATAATTCTTCTATGAAAAAGCCTACTTTGTAGGAGAAAAGAAATTAAAATTCACCATTAAATTTACAAATATAATACACTTCAGAGGTTTGAACTTGCAACTTTATTTTATGACATAAATGGCATTGGAGCCATTAATTATCTCAAAATCTTAAACTAATAGGAATTAATCGCTAGGTGGACATAAAGGATTTCCTCCCTGAACTATCTTAGATTCCTGTGTACTGTTCTGGATGCGCATTACTCTCATTAAGGCCTTAATTATCAGGCTCAGCTCTCTGTGTACCGTTATCTCTCGGGACTCTCTCTCTCTTGGGACCCCCTACTTCTCACATCAATAGGAGCCCTCGGCCAAACGAGTATTTTACAGAGAGACGACACGAAATTCCATTAATAACTAGCCGTTTTGATCCTTTGCAGTACCCATGGAGGACAATCGTTTATATCAATAAACCTCTCTTTTACGTAATAATTTAGCTACATTCAATTTTTCCTACTCTAGTAGAAGCACACTCAATAATCTAAAGCCATAGACATGAGTTATCTGCCTTTGTAACTTTTTAATCACAGTAGAAGGTACACAAATCATGAGGGAACAATTGGTATTAATAATTTGATTTATTCAAGACTTAGACTCCTATTAACTCAAAAGATGAGATCAATCAATAAAGACTATTTATTATATATTAATATCACTATTTATGTTAAATATTTATTATGTGATAATTCTTTGTACAAATCTCAACATTAGAATATTTATTCTAATGTTTCCAATAATAATGTATTTCGATCAAAAATCGATATTTGGTGATCTATTAGGGACATTTGACTGAGTTTTAATGTAATACCTACAATTATATATCTTTTTATTAGTATATCGATCAATGTTAAGAGAATAGCCACTTTCAGGGAATGATTTATGACATATCAATGAATTTGAGTTGAACAATGAGTCGCTATTCATTGCATTATGTTGAATTCAAGTTGAGTACAAGCATTTAGAGTACGATTTATGCATAATAAGTTATTTTAGCTGAATAAAAAAATTGAGTGAGTATTCAATTAGTTTTTATTGTATTTGAATAGGATATATGCAATTTAATTTTGATCTTATCTATATAAAGGTTTTTAAAAATAATACTTTAATTACACACCTAATGTTTGCTATATTGATATATTTCAATTGAAAATTGATATTTGGCAATCGATTTGGGACATTTGATTGCGTTTTAATGTAATACCAATAATTACACATCTTTTTATCAGTATATCGATTAATGTTAAGAGAATAGGCTCTTTTAGAGAATGATTTATGACATATCAAAGAATTTGAGTTGAATAACGATGTTCTGGCAGCTATTCATTGTATTATGTTAAATTCATGGAGTACAAGAATTTAGAGTATAATTCATTGCATAATAAGTTATTTTAACTGAATACAGGTAATTGTGTGAGTATTCAATTAGTTTTTATTGTATTTGAAGAGAATATATGCAATTTGACTTTAATCTCGTCTATATGAAGGTTTTTTAACCTAATACTCTGATTATAAATCTAATGTATTCTATATTGATGTATTTCAATTGAAAATTAATATTTGGCGATCTATTAGCGACATTTGATTGCGTTTTAATGTAATACCTATAATTATATTTTTTTTATCAGTATATCGATTAAATTTAAGAGAATAGGCACTTTTAGAGTCTAATTTTTGACATATCAATGAATTTGAGTTAAATAGTGATATTTTTGCAGCTATTCATTGCATTACGTTGAATTCAAGTGGAGTACAAGCATTTAGAGTATGATTTATTGCATAATAAGTTATTTTAACAGAATACAAGCAATTGTGTGAGTATTCAATTAGTTTTTATTGTATTTGAAGAGAATATATGCAATTTGACTTTAATCTAATTTATGTGAAAGTTGTTTAAGATAATACTCTTATTACACACCTAATGTTTGCTATATTAATGTTTTTGAATCGAAAACAGATATTTGGCATCTATTTTAGAGACATTTGATTGCGTTTTAATGTAATACCTATAATTACACATCTTTTTATCAGTATATCGATCAATTTTAAGAGAATAAGCTCTTTTATGACATATTAAAGAATTTTAAGTTGAACTGTAATGTTTTTGCTGCTATTCATTGCATTACGTTTAATTCAAGTGGAGTACAAGCATTTATAGTTCGATTTATTGCATAATAAGTTATTTTAATAAAATACAAGTAAATGTGTGAGTATTCAATTAGTTTTAGTTTTTATTATATTTGAAGAGAATATATATGCAATTTGACTTTAATCTTGTCTATATGAAAGTTGTTTGATATATTACTATTATTACACACTTAATGTTTGCTATATTGATATTTTTCAATCAAAAATTGATATTTGGCTATCTATTAGGGATATTTGAATGTGTTTTAATGTAATACCTACAATTACACATCTTTTTGTCAGTATATCGATCAATCCTAAGAGAATAGGGTCTATTAGGGACTAATTTATGACAAATCAATGAATTTGAGTTGAATAGTGATGTTTTTGCAGCTTTCATTGCATTACGTTGAATTCAAGTGAAGTACAAGCATTTAGAGTATGATTTATTTTATAGTAAGTTATTTTAACTGAATACAAGCAATTGTGTGAGTATTCGATTAGTTTTATTATATTTGAATAGAATATATGCAATTTCATTTTGATCTTGTCTATATGAAGGTATTTTAACATAATTCTCTGATTACACGATTAATATTTGCTTTATTGATGTATTTTAATCGAAAACTGATATCTGGCATCTATTAGGGATATTTTATTGATTTTTAATGTAATACCTACAAGTACACATCTTTTTATCTTTATATCGATTAATTTTAAGAGAATAGCATTTTTTAGTGACTAATTTGTGACATATCAATGAATTTGAGTTGAATAGTGATATTTTTTTAGCTATTCATTGCATTACGTTGAATTCAAGTGGAATACAAGGATTTGGAGTACGATTTATTCCATAATAAGTTATTTTAACTGAATACAAGCAATTGTGTGAGTATTCGAATAATTTTTATTATATTTGAAGAGAATATAAGCAATTTCATTTTGATCTTGTCTATATGAAGGAAGTTTAACACAATTCTCTGATTACACGATTAATGTTTGCTATATTGATGTATTTTAATCGAAAACCGCTATTTGGCATCTATTAGGGATATTTGATTGTATTTTAATGTAATACCTATAAATACACATCTTTTTATCTGTATATCGATCAATTGTAAGAGAATAGGATATTTTAGAGACTGATTTATGATATATGAATGAATTTGAGTTGAATGATAATGTTTTTACAGCTATTCATTTTTATAATAAGTTATTTTAACTGAATCAAGTATTCGATTAGTTTTTATTATGTTTGAATAGAATATATACAATTTTATTTTTATCTTTTCTATATGAAGGTATTTTAACATAATTCTCTGATTACAAAATTAATATTTACTATATTGATATATTTTAATCAAAAATTGATATTTGACATCTATTAGAGACTTTTAATTGTGTTTTAATGTAATACCTACAAATACATAACTTTTTGTCAGCTATTCATTGCATTACGTTGAATTCAAGTGGAGTACAAGCATTTAGAGTACGATTAATTACATAATAAGTTATTTTAACAGAATGCTAGCCATTATATGAGTATTCAATTATTTTTTATTATATTTGAAAAAAATATAAGCAATTTGACTTTGATATTATCTATATGAAGGTATTTTAACATAATTATCTGATTACACGACTAATATTTGCTATATTGATGTATTTTAATCGAAAACTGATATTTGGCATCTATTAGGGATATTTGATTGCGTTTTAATGTAATAAATATAAATACACATCTTTTTTTTAGTACATCGATCAATTTTGAGAGAATAGGCACTTTCAGGGAGTGAGTTATGACATATCAATGAATTTGAGTTGAACAGTGATATTTTTGCCGCTATTCATTGCATTACATTGAATTCAAGTGAAGTACATGCATTTAGAGTACGCTTTATTGCATAATAAATTATTTTAACGGAATACAAGCAATTGTGTGAGAATGCAATTAATTTTTATTGTATTTGAAGAGGATATACGCAATTTGATTTTGATCTTATCTATATGAAGATTTTTATACATAATACTCTGATTATACTCCTAATATTTGCTATACTAATGTATTTCAATCGAAAATTGATATTTGGCGATCTATTAGGGACATTTGATTGTGTTTTAATGTAATACCTATAATTACACATCTTTTTGTCAGTATATCGATTAATGTTAAGAGAATAGGCTCTTTTAGAGACTAATTTTTGACATATCAATAACTTTTAGTTGAATAGTAATGTTTTTGCAACTATTCATTGCATTACATTGAATTCAAGTGGTGTACAAATATTTAAAGTGAATGATTGATAACTTCTGAGGCAATGTTTATTGCACATATTGAATGTTCTTAAAATAAAATTTCAATTAGCTTCCAGAAAAAATAATTTTTATTCAGTGATGTTTACTCAAATGTCACTTTTATAAAAAGTAATATTTATCCAAACATCATTCAAAATATTTATTTATTTTTTATATTAAAATATTTTTTTATTTTTTATTTAGATGCATATATTTATTTATTTATTTGTATAAATATTTATTTAAATATATATATATATATATACATGTTTGTCAGAAAAGATAAATGCATAAAATATAAAAAAGTGGCATTCAAATAAACACCAAGTTTAAAAAATATATACAAAAAATAGTAAGTTTTATGGAATACGTAGGTAAATAGTTGTTTTAAAAATGAGAAACAAAAAAAAAATTTTAATTATATTTTCTTTCATAAATTTTTTTAAATAATGTCAAGTGCTTCATATAAAAATTAATCCTTAAAACATACCTGCTGTAAAATTTTCTTCGTTGGAGAATGAAAAATAATTACATAAAAGTTCCTACATAATTGGCTGTTTTCTTGTTTACAATCGAATCAATTTTTTTATTAAAAAAGAAAAACTTGTCAGCATTTAAAATTATATATATATATATTATATTTATATATTATATATAAATCTTTTCAATATAAACAGCGTACAACATATTCATATACATAAAAATTTTAACATATAACCAAAAACTTTACACACATATCATTATATCATACCAAATTGATTATGAGTTAAATTAATTTTATTTTAAGTGAATTAATTTCAAGTAATAATAAAATTAAATCGAGTTCGATCGAAAAAAATATAAATAAGTTTTGATAGAATTTTGAGTAATTTGACTAAGATTAATCATAGATAAATTTCAACGTTAAATAAATAATATTTTAAATCTTATATAAAATTCAACATTAAAAATAGTTTTACTTCACATTCTATATAAATTTTTAAATATAAAATTAATTATATTTTATATTCAATATATTTTTTAATGTATAATTTTTTTGAATCTTTTATAAATTTTAAAATAAAAAATTATATTAATTTTTTCTTTAAAAAATAATCTCACTAACAAATATATTAATATTTAATGAAATATGCTCAAAATTTCCAATGCATGTTCAATTCTGGATGTTTGGCTGGTAATCAAGTGAGTGAAGTACCATTAGATAATATATATTGACTGATTCAAACTAAAAATGGATAATTAAAAATTTTGAATTTTGATAAAGTATAAACATCAAATTTGTTTATTATTACTTTTTAAAAAATAATAAACAATTTAAATTTTTTGAATTAATCCTTAAAATCAATTCTGAGAGAGATAAGAATGGTAATAAAAAATAATAATAAAATGGTGCTAGAATTTGAAGTATAATTTGAATTAAATAAAATTTAGGGTAAATTACATCCAGGTTTTTGAGTTTAAGGCTTAATAATGCATAGGTCTACATTATAACATCGGGGTCCCTGAGTTTTAATAAATTATCAAATAAGTTTTTTTTTTATTATTATTTTTTTAAAATTATCATTATACTCTTCCCCCTCTTTCTCTCCTCTTGATCCCCGTGCACGCGCGACTGACGGAGAGACTGTGCGACTCGTCAGCGGACGCGCTCTCTCTCCTCTTGATCCTCGCATAAGCGCGAGGTTGCGCGGCTGCCGGAGGTTCGCACACGCTGCGCAGCGGGCATGTGTAGAAAAGAGAGAGGATGATGGGTATAATGGTAATTTTAAAAAATTTAAATAGTAAAAAAATAAAAAGAACTCATTTGATAATTTATTAATACTTACGAACTTCGATATTATAATTTTGAAAATCTGAACTTATGTATTATTAAGTCTTAAATTTAAAAATCTAAGTATAATTTACCCTAAAATTTAACTACGGTGGCTTTCAACTTCGTACTCGAGTTTGACAAGGACATCAAATAAATTATTACAAATAATAATAATTAAAAAAAATAATATCCCAACAGAAGTTTGTTTAACCAAAAGTATGGGGAAATAATGTGCCGAGAAAACAAGTAATGTTGATTAGTGACTTTATTTTGTTGATTTTTTTAATAAAATATATTTGTTTAGGCCCGGAAGTGTTTCTAATTTCTTTCTAATTGTTTTTGTTTATAAACATTAATTTTAATAAAATTAAAATTAAATGTTAGTTGAAAATAACTTTTTATGAAAGTTCTTTATAAAATAAAATAAAATTATTTATCATCTCTAAGATCTATATATATTTCTTTAATTTATAAATTAATTTTTTATTTTAATATTTATATAAAATATAAAATAAAATTAATTTTTAATTTAAAATATAGATATGATATAAAATATAATTAAATTTTAATATTAAAATCTACTTATAATATTAAAATTAACAAATCTTGCTTCACCAATATACCAAAGTGATGAAGTTTCATAAAAAATGATATAATAACATGTAATATAGGGCTGTTATCGGGCCGATTTCGAGTTGAATTATCAAAAATTTCGAGCTCGGCTCGGCTCGAAATCGGTCCGAAATCGAAATAGGATATGATTCGAGCTGGCTCGGCTCGAAATGACTCGATTTCGAGCCGGCTCGAATTATGATTCGAATCAGCTCGAAATTGTAAAAAAATTATAGAAATGTTATGTATTCAAGAGGATTTGATCCCTAGACCTTGAGGAAAATAAGCCTTAAATCTCCTCTACTCTACCACTGACCTACTAATTAAATTATATAAAATAAGAATCAATTTATGTATATATTTATATAATATATCAATATTATTTATGCTATATATATAATTTCGAGCCAAATCGAATCATGTTTCGAGCGAGCTAGGGCCAACTCGAAATTGGCTCGAAATGAACTTCGAGCCCAAATTCTTAGCTCATGATTCGATTCAAAATTTTTGAACCGATTTCGAGTCGATTCAAAAATCGAACGAGTTCCGAGCGAGTTTCGAGTTTCGGATATTTTTAACACCCCTAATGTACTTACTATTTATCTTGTCACATTTATTATGAGGGTCGCAATTGATGATTCGATTTGTGAACTTGACCTGAACATGACCAGAGGGAACTAGATATAGGTTCGCGTTATGCATAATCGGGTCGGATTAGGCTTCGGTTACCTATTTATAAATATTTATTTACAAAGGGGTCGGTTTAACGCATTAACTTAACTTGTTTATGAATTGAGTTAACTGCAGGTCAGTAATTTTGACTCGTTATTTGAGTCAATTTTGATTCAAGTTCAGGTTCCTAACCTACCGACCCTTTTTGCCACCTCTAAATTTCAATCATTTTTTTTGAGTTGAGTTATTACAATTCGAATTTCTAAACGATTAATCTCGGAACAAAAATTTGTCATCCAATATTCCAAAAAATTTGAAAAAAAGAAAAACAACATGGATTCGGATCAGCAATGGCTGGACTCACTTAATGATCCTAGAAGCCTGGTCTTGTGTCATATAAACTGGTGAACCGGATTATATATCTGGGTTAGATTAGTCGTATGTCAAGTACTAGTCAATTCAGACTAGAGATCCGAATCTAACTCATTGACTAGCCTAACCTGTAACATCCCGTAATCCTATTATATATAAAGGTATTGTCCGCTTTAGCTTTTAGAAAAACTACATCTACTATTTGAGATCACGTTATTTATTTATACAGTTCAAGATCTCCTCATTTGTTTCAATGTGTGATGATTCATTTTTGTGCCCCTCTCACCACTCATTATTCGACCTAGAAGCCTGCTAGAAGCCACGCTTTACCTCAGTGATTTCTTTCTCTTAGGATATTACCCAATGATCATTCCCCGTCCTTTTCGACCACTGGCGTCACATAACCGCACTCATGATTATGTGCTAGCATAACAGGATGTAAAAGCGAGTTGATAAATTAGATTTAAATTTACCATTTTGTGCTTCAACAGTGTGTTAATTCAAATTGAAATTTCGTAACAAATGCATCAAAGATTTGAACAAATACCCAACAATTTTATTACTTTCTGTGTTAACCAAATCTGATTCAAGAAATAATATTTATTATGTAAAAAAATTTCATTCAATTAGAAAAGTGAATTTTTAACCTCAACTTTGTTGGTTGTTGCAGTTATAATATATGCATGTATGTGTATGTGGTTATAATTTTTTTTTTCTCTCTCTTATGGATAATGTATATAATGTTAGGCGATTAAATTTGCTCGAAAGTTAAAAGATCTCTTGAAATTTGAATCAGACGACCTCAAATCGAGTGAGATATTTTTTGATTTGAAATTTTTATCAATTTAATCTTGAGTCAACATAGGATCGAATCGAAATGACTCAAAATTAAATCATTTAAAAAAGTAAAAGATAAATATACATATATCTATATACAACTGAATTTAGTATATTAATTTTTTATAATAATTTAATAGAAGACTTTATTAGAGTTTTCTCCGTAAACTTTATTTAAACTATGTTTGTTATTGATTAATTTTTTTATTTTTATTTTTAAAGACTAAATTAAGATAAATGATCATGATTTAAGCTAATTGAATGAATAAAAATATGTATATATGAAATTTGGCTAAAAAATTAAAAATTAATCGAAAATTGGATCAACTTAAGCTTGGATTGAGCTTGAATAAATAACAAATAAGTCAGATCTAACTTGGATCGAGATCGAATTAAACTTTTCTCATTTATTTTTTGAATTCAATCAGCTTAAGCTGGATAAAAAATTTTCAACCCAATCTTAAATCGACATGCAATAAAGTCGAAATTGGACGGTGAACAGCCCTATATAATGTTATAATGAAATGTAGCCACCCAACGCTAGGTCCTTACAATTGGTTGGAAGAAAAAAAGATGATTTAAAAAAATTTTATGAAAATTTTTCAAAAAATGTGTATGATGTGAAATATAGTGGGTTAGTTATATTAAAAATTATGTTAGATGTAAAATAAAGTGATTATTTAATATTGACATTTATATAGGATGAAATATAAAATATTTTTTAAGTTTTTTTTAAAATAAATTTAAAGTTATGGTGATTGCTAAAATAAACTTGTTTTTTTTAGGATGAAGAGTTGGGCAGAAAGTGGGCCTTGGGCCTTCTGGGCCAAGGTTCCTGGGCCTATNTAAAGTTAAATTTAAATGAAAATATTTTTTATTAAAATTTATAAATAATGTGAATCAAAGTTAGTTGTTGTATCAGTATGTATAAATTATATGATATAAGTTAATTATTATTTTAATATATTTATAAAATATGATATAAGTTAAATATTATTTTAATATACTTATAAATTGTGGTATAAAATTAATTTTTTATTTTAAATTTTGTGTATAATGTAAAATATAATTATTTTTTATTATTAAATTTTATAGGTGATGTGATATACTTATTTAAAATTAACTAAATTAATTTTAAACAAGCTAAATAATATGCACAGTAATTTGTTTTTTTGATAGAAAGTGGATTCTTTTAATTCAATAAAGAAAAACTTGTCTAAATACTTAGGCCTTATTTATTTAACCAATTTAAAATTAATATAGTTAATTATAATCTGATATATCACATCACTTATAAAATTTAATATTAAAAATTAATTATATTTTATATCATACAAATAATTTAAAATAAAATATTCACTTTATTTCATATTTAATGAACATACAAATAATAACTAACTTATATTATATTTCTCACATATCTTAATATAATAATTAATTTTATTTTATATTATTTATAATTTTTAATAAAAAATATTTTATTTAAATTTAAATTTAATTTTATTTAAATTAAATTTTGTAAATAAATAGTCCTTATGCAGTTTTAGATTTAAATCACACTAACTGGAGAAATGTTTTTTAATTTTTTAAGGAGAGATGGAGAAAGATTATGGTGCATGAAAGGAAACAAAATTAATCCATCTTTTTTAATAATGCAAATAGGCAAGATAAAATTTATTCATTTAATGAATAATGAGAATGACTAAAAATTTTAGAACTTTTTGATTATTTATTGGTGTTATGTAGCGTTATTTAATTATTTTAAATATAAAATAAAATAAAATTTATTGGGTGTGACATAATTTTTTTTCTTTTAATCAAAGAGAAGTTTTTATCTTTCACTTCAAAAAGAAGACTTTTTTTTATAAATGATACCTTTAAATTAAATATTTATAAATAATAATTTTATTTTGAATATAAATTTATGAGCAGTACTCTCATACTAATTTTTATTTAGCATATATTATTTTAATATAATTATAATTAATATATATAACTAAATTAATATTTAGTTCTTTATTTAAGGATTAGATGCATTCTAGTTCATAAATGAAATACACTATATATGCATTTCATCTTTGTTTTTTTCTAAATATTTTTTATTTCAATTTTTATTCATATTTAAGATTTTTATTTTTTTCTATAATTTTATTATTGTGAATTTTCTTAAAATATATTAAATATTATCTTAATTTTATATGTTAATTTAATTGAGTTACAAAAATAGTAAATGAAAATTAGTATGAGGGCATTACATATAAATTTATATTCATAATATAAAATGCTGTTTGTAAATATTTGATTTAGAGAATTCTATTTGTAAATATTTGATTTAAAAGATAATACATGTAAAAAAATATCTTTAAGGTAATAGATATAAAAAAATTTTAATAAAAATTTTTTTTGTCATAAAAAATATAAGATTTTTTTTTAAATTCATAGCAATAAAGTCTTTTTTTTTTAACGAACATAGAGACCTTATTTGGTAACATCCAAAAAAAACCAAATCTAATATTATTATTATTATTTTTAATTTATTATAAATTTTAATAATTTTATTTTATATTTAACACAATTTTTAATATAAATAATTAATTTTTTATTTCATATTTAATATAAATTTTAACTTTAAAATTAATTTTATTTTATATTATACATAATCTTTTAAATATTAATTATATTTTTAATTGTTTTGATACGGTTGCATTGCTTTTTTGAAAGATTGAACACTCCATCTAATAACAATAATAACTAAATCTTAATCCCATTAAGTGGGGTCAGCTATATTAACGTTTTGTTTTCATTGCGCTCTATTAGTTACCAAATTTTTATTTAAATCTAAGTAACTAAGATCACTCCTTATAGTTTTTTGTCATATCTTCTTTGGTCTTCCTCTTCTTCTTTGTACATGGGCAAAATCCAATAATTCAGTTTTTTTAATTGAAACTTCAATCGGCCTACGATTTAGGTGTCCAAAGCATCTAAGCCGATTTTCTCTAAGTTTATCCTCAATTAGTGCAATACCAAAATTCTTTCGGATATACTCATTTCTCATTTTATTCTTTCGTGTATATCCACACATCCACCTTAACATTCTCATATCTGCAATATTTATTTTATTTGTATGTTTTGCCTCTTTGCAGGCTAGTATTCAGCACCATATATCATCGCTAGTCTTAATACAGTTTTATAAAATTTACCTTTGATTCTGGATGAGATTTTTCTATCGCACAACACACTAGAAGCATTTCTCCATTTACCCATTCTGCTTGAATTTTGCTAATAATGTCATTATCTATTTCACCATCATTTTGTATGATAGATCCAAGGTATCTAAAGCGCTCACTTTTCTTGATAATTTGATCACCAATTGTCACATCTTCAATATAAGTATTTCTTTCTTGACTAACTATGCACTTCATATATTCAGTTTTTGATCTACTGAGATAAAAACTTTAACTAGAGTATTTCTCTAAAGCTCTAATTTCACTTTAACTTCCTTTTTAGTTTTCTCAACACGGATAATATCATCTACGCATACACCAAGGCATCTCATATTGGATATGTCCAATCATGACTTTTATAATCAAAATAAAAAGATACAAACTTAAAATCGAGCCTTGATGTAGTTCAACTGTAATAGAAAATTTTTTAATCAAACCTCCTTATGTTCGTATACAAGTAACAGCTCTTTTATATATATTTTTACTAACTTAAATATAAATAATATAATTTTTTTTTAATTTTTTTAAAATATTTTTTTTGAGATTTTATCATAATTTTTTTTCAAATTAATAAAAACTAAATTGAGATTTTTTTTTTATTTTAACCAAACTGATTGTCTGATAAAGTCCGAGAAAAAGAGAACTCCACTTTTTAAAAAAAAAAAGAGAACTCCGTTCAGCATCAGCGCCGCTCCCCTGACGCCCGCGGGTTGCGATCGGATTCGCTGCCGCAAAACTGGGTACTTGTTTCGCAGATTTCTTTGCGGCTTGCTCCGCACCAGCGAGAAATTGCTTGCAATGGCGCCGAAGAAGCAGCTGCAGCGGAAGGGCAGTGCGAAAGCTCCTTCGAAATCGGCTCCCAAGCTTCAGATATCTGCCGAGAACGAGCGCCGCCTTCGCCGTCTCCTCCTCAACACCGACAGGCCGTCGAAAAGCGCCGCCGTTGTGGCGAACCCTGCCGCGGCCGACACCGTCGCATCCCGTACGCAGAGAGCGAAAAGGCTCCGCGGCGTCTACGACAAACTATCTCTCGAGGGTTTCACACCCGATCAGATTGAGCAGGCCCTTTCCGCCCTCAACGTTGGATACTTTCGTCTTCTCCGCCCCTTCTGAAGCATCGTACCTTGAATGGGGTTTGTAGCCCTGATTCGGTTTCTTTTTTAAGTTTTTGGATTTCTTTGTTTGATTGTAGGAGGGAACCACGTTCGAATCTGCTTTGGATTGGCTGTGTCTGAACATAGCTGGAAGTGAGCTTCCTCTGAAGTTTTCTAGTGGATCAACATCGTCTACAAAGGAAGGTACTTTCTTCTTTGTTTCCAGAGTGCTCCAATGTCATACAAATCAAGGATTTAAACGTATCTTGCCTTCTCGTGATATTCAGATGGATCAGTTAAAATCATATCTACTGCACGGGCAGATTGGGTTCCTAGTCAGCTTTCCATTGAGGAGTTGAAGGAGGGCATGCCTGGAGTTTCTGTCCGACTCAAAGGGCAATTTGATGAGGCTTCTTTGGATTTTGAAAAATCATCACAAGCCGAATGGATTCGACGATATATGGAGCAACAGGAAGAGGAGAAAGAGGAGGAAGTGATGGTAAAAGAAAAGGTACATGGAGAAGGGAGTAGCACTTTTCACTTTGGCTTCTCCAATAAAGAAGAAACATAATTGTCATATATTTCACGTTGATATGATTCTGTAAAAACCTTTTTAGGAATCATGACTTGTGAGAACAGTGTTTACTTCGAATTGGTGCTATTGAGGCCTTCTCCTTTTATTTGACCTTGTACTATATGTAGGATTGAAATAATCATCTAGTGGGGGTGTGCATAGGCGAAATGTAGGAATTAAAGTATTCACACTAAAAAAATATGTTATACTTAAAAAAGTTAGTAATATTAAGAGAATATAATAATGTAAGTACATTAAGAATAAAATATCTAGAAAAGTTAGCAAATATTCGTGGTTCAATGTTTACATCTATATGGCCTAAAGGCAAGAAAGAAAATTGATGCGGGATGATGGCAGAAAAGGGTCGCTAGAGTTTGAATGGAGGAAAGATGAGGGATATTTGGAGAACAAAAGATAACTAAAGTATCAAGGATTCTTACCTAAGGTTCATTACTCTTACTTTCTAGGATACCAATTTCTTTCAGAATCCCTAAACTAATCTATTTCAAGGACGATCACACATAACACAAATATTCATTAATCAGAAGTTTAATCAAATGTTCCGATATAATCCCGATATATAGAGAGGTTAATTTCATTCTAAAATTAAAAATAAGTACGTGAGATTAAATAAACATATAATTTTAAAATATAACAACAACAATAACCAAGCTTTTATCTCACTAGGTGGGATCAGTTATATGAATTTTTTATTTTCATTGCACTCTATCAAGTAATAAGTCTTCATTTATCTTCAAATATGTGAGATTATTTTTGATGGTTTCTTAACATGCTTTATTTGGTCTTTCTCTTTTAACATAGGTAAAATTTAATAACTCAACTCTTTTTATTGAAGTTTTTATCGGCATACGGTTTATATGTCCAAATCATTTAAGTTGATTTTTTCTGAGTTTATTCTCAACTGAGGCTACCTCAACCCTCTTGTAGATGTATTTGTTTTTATCTTATCTTTTCGTGTATACTCAATCATTTACTTTAGCATTCGCTTCTTTGTGATAATTATTTTATTTGTGTGTATTTGTTTTGTGAGCTAGCATTTAGCATCATATAATATTATTGATTATATAATTATTCTATAGAATGTGCCTTGAAATTTGAGTGTTTTTTTTATCACACAATATATTAGAGTATTTCTCCACTTTACTCATCTCATTTAGATTCTGTTGATAATATTGCTATCTATTTTACCCATTATTTTATATAATTGATCTAATGTATTTAATTTTATCACTCTTTCTGATATTTGATCATCAATTATCATTTCACCAATACAAGTATTTTTATTTTTACTAAATTTATATTTTATATATTCGATTTTTGATCTGTTAAGATGAAACTATTAGATTTTAAGATATTCTTTCATAACTCGAGTTTTGCCTTAGCCTATTCTCTAATCTTATCAATAAGGAGAATATTATCTGTGAAAAACCTACACTAAGGTACTATTTTTTGGATATATCCAGTCAGGGACTCTATAACCAATGCAAAAAGATATAGACTTAAAGCTGAGCCTTAGGGCTTGTTTGGTTGGAGGATAAATTTGGGTAAGGAAAGAGAAAATATTTTATTTTATAGAGTTGATGGGAAAGAAATTTATTTTAATATTGGGAGGTGTGTAGGATGTGAAATAAAGTTATTAAAATTTATAATAAATTTAAAATATTATTATTATATTTTTTTGCCCAATTTTGGGCATTTGCCAAACAAGGCCTAAAGTGTAGTACAATTGTAATTAAAATTTTTTAGCTAAACTAGTTTGTGCTTGAATACGAGTAACAACTCTTTTATACATGTCTTTGATAACTTGAATATAGGCAGCGTAAACTCTTTTTTTTCCCAAAACTTTCAAAAGCACCTCCATTGAAATTTTATTATAAGCTTTTTCGAAATTGATAAAAATTGAATATAGATTTTTTTCTCTTTGTGAACTTTTCTATTAAACTCCTCAACAAATGAATAGCTTCTATAGTGGATTTATCAGGTATAAAATCAAACTGGTTTTGTTACTCTAGTATTATAACGTAATTTCTGCTCAATTATTTTTTTCTAAAGTTTTAAAATTTGACTGATTAATTTAATACTTTTGTAATATAGTATAACTTATTAATTTAATATTTTTATAATTGACACAATCTTGTACATCATTTTTATTCTTATAAATTGGTACCAATATACTTTTTCTTCACTTTTTTAGTATTTATTTAGTCTTCAAAATCATATTAAATAATTTAGTGAGCTAATACACTCTTTTTATTTCTATATATTTTTAAACATTTATTGAGATATCATTCAGTCCAACTATCTTCTTACACTTCATCTTTTTTAAAGCCCCTCAAACTTCAAGTTACTAATACGCCGGATGTAACAGTCATTTCTATTCTCTTTTTGAATGTTAAATTGCATAAGATCAATTGTATTGTCATAACTATTATTGAAAAGCTTCTGAAAGTAATCCATCCATTTATGTTGGATATTTTCTTTCTTGAAAAGTACTTTGTAATTCTCATCATTAATGCATTTTATTTAAGTCAAGTCTTTAATATTCTTATATCTTATCTTAGTAAGCTCGTATATATGTTTTTCTCTTTTTTTGATGTTCAATTTTTTATATAATAAATAAAATAAAATAAATAAATAAAATTTCAATTCTCATAATAAACTTTTTAATTAATAAAATAAAATAAAATATAGACAATTTGCTATTTAGTTTGAATCATCGATTATCAAGGTGTTCTCATAAGAAACATTCACAACTCCTTTCACCAAAATCGTGCGAAGAAGCCCTTTTACCACACTATTCTCCAATCTTCTTCTTTTAGGTTCTTTCCTAGATCACTCAAAGGTAAAGCTAGTTAGGGTTCTTGCTCTGTTGATCAGTTAGCCCTCCATGATTACTCCTATCAATCACAGAAAGCACTAGCAACAATGAGTGATCATCTTGTAAGAGTATGAGCATGAACATGATTTACAATGATTTACAAAGGAGTACTTGTTTTTTACTAGCACACCACTTAGTGAATTTTCAGTCTAACTCCTCACAAAATTGATTTCAAATCATTCTTAGGTCTTCGGGATATTTAGGGCATGAAGCTTACTTCTAGAAATTTAAAACACTTACTAGAATAAGTAAAATTGACCCAATTGTTCTATCAAAAAAATTGACCCTAATTGAAAGGAACAGTGGCTAGCTGAAATTCAAATATCAAGGATCATTTCCAAATTAACTATGGTATCAATTAATTAATTGAAACCCATCACTTATATATCGTTGGAAAGGCTTCAAAATTTACTTTTCCAATGCAAAAAAATAATTTATCAATCTGAGGTCTATAGAGAAAGTTATGGTCAAAGTGCTGTGATGTTATCTTTCAAATACAAATACTAAGTTCAAAATTTGTCTACATAAGAAAGTTCAACAATTACTAACTTTGGTCAACCAGGATTTTATTCATTTTATCTTTGGTCGATCAATACTTGGTTGACATGAAATTTTCCCCTCCTTTGGCCTTTGTCGACTAAGCTCATTAGTCTGGTTAACTAACAATTCTAAATTTGCGTACTCATACTATCAATCTATTTCACTCCAAATTGAACCGGATTCAAACATAACTTTTACTAACACGAACTAATATGCTCAGGACCCATTCCATCATACACTTGTGGTTTCTAGTGATTAATTTACAACGATTCTAATATATAATGTAAAATAAAAGTCTTTCAATCTTGCTCACTTGACTTCCTCATCTTGATCAATTCATTTGCTCCTGACTCGATCTCTTAAATTCATCAACTTTGTATTGTATTGCTTGAGTTATGATATGTTTGCTCCAACCTTTCACCTTTTCATATTATCACAATTCCATCAATCATTTATGAGTTAACCGAAACCATTCTTACCAAATCATTACTACCAAACTAACTTAGACACGTTGGCCAAACATCAAAATCCTTAAACACAAGGTAGGAATCAATACTTTATGGATAAGTCTATTGTTTCTACTTATTTTTCCTATATTAGCAAAAGTATTCAATCATGTCAACCTTATTGTGAGGATAGGCTATGAGTTGTTTGCAATAGCCTTCTTTTGCATTGCATGTGGAGTTGTAAATGAATCAAGCTTTCTACAAGCAGCTTGATACGGGCTCATTTCTGTTCATTGATCAAGCTTAACGAATGAGTGTGAATGTATTTTTAAAAGCTAGACTCCTCATTAAACGAGCTTGAACATAGCAATGTTCGGCTCGTTTATGCTCATAAACAATGTATACGAAGATCATTATCATGCTTGTTTAAAGCTTGATTAGAGTCTCGTTAATGGGATTAATTTGTGATATTTTTAGTATTATGATATATTTGTAATAATATTCTTGTTGAGTGTTCTTGTCCAATAATAATAATAATAATAAATTATTTATCTTTTAGGTATTTCTTTCTTTAATTGTTATTTCAATTTATTGGTTGATGAATTATTCATAAACAAGCTTCATTTATTGGCTTGATATGTGCTCGTTTAAATAGCTCAATTATAAGCTCGATAACTCGCTTGATAGTTGGCTCAATAAGGAGCTTGATTATTGTTCATGAATAAGTGTGAATCTAGCTTGAGCCATCATTTTAAATGAACTAAGCTTGAACATAGTAGCCAAAAGCTCGACTCTTCTATGACTGAGCTTGAACTATGAAATCTAAAATTTGCTTGGACACGAACATGATCAAGCTTGGTTCAGCTTGGTTTGTTTACAGGCCTGATTGCATGGAATTGATTTATTCTGTTGATGTAGGTGTTGTATTGATTTCATTGTACAGGAGGTTGATCCAAGCTTTCATGCTACTTCAATTGCTAAAGAGTATTATAATGCAAGGCTGAGAGCTCTGGAAGCAAAACAGAAAGGGGACAGGGCAAGTCAGAAACTTTATGGTGAAATCATCAGCAAACTCAAGCCAGAGTTATGCTCGCTAGGTTTGGAACTTGAACGCTTTGATCTTTTACCTTCTATTATTTAGGGCATAAAGTCAACTTTATGACAGTTTTCCTTGATGTGATATGATGCAGGAATATCAGAGGATATTATGGAATCAGAATTGCACAATGAAGTTTCTAAGATTAAGATGAAAAATATGCTGCAGGACCTTCCAGATGCTGTATCATTCCAGTCAAATCTACCAGATGATTCTGTTATTTCAACTCATTTTACCTCTTTTGAGGGCCTAAATTCGGTTAGTGCACATGTAAATGATTCCTTAGAATTGGAAGAAGCTAATGATGCCATATGTAGCTCGGACAATCTTGTTATGCGGGGTTGTGAAAAGAAAGAGGAATCTGTGGAATTGGAACTTGATGGTCTGTTTGCAGAAGACTCCTCTTCCATTGGAGGATTACCTGCAGAAGTTCAGATACGACAAAAGAAAGATAAAATACCACACCTTGGATATAGTCATGCTATAGTTAACATTGACGAAATCTTGAAAAAGGTAATGTTGCATATTTCTATTCATTTTGATATTATTTGTAAGCATCCATGCATATCTCTCCATACATTGTCCATGCTCATATCTCTCCATACTTGGATATAGTCACGCTATGCTCAAACAAATGACAAAAACAGACTAATTTATCTAGGGAGTCGTGAGCATCCATGCATATCTCTCCATACATTGTTTGTTTGTGCATTTGCTTTCTTCCATGTAAATATTTGTGAGGTCAAATATTGTATCAAGCTGGAAGCTTGTTTTGATAATCTCAGTAATATCAGTTGTAGGGTCAATAAAGTGAACTATTTTGTATTGCTTTACTGACACAGTTAACCTTTATAACCAATCCTGTTCCTGCTGACAGGGTGATCCACGAAAAATTCCAAAGGCTTTACTGCAGAAACTATGCCAGAGGTTAGGATGGGAAGCACCCAAGTACAACAGATTGTCTGAAAAAGAAAATAAGTTTCTTTATGCTGTTAGTATTTTACGAACATCAAGTGGACGTGGAAAGAGCAGAAAAGCTGGAGGTTTGATTACCTTTCACCTTCCTAACCAAGATGAAGCTTTTAAATCCTCTGAGGTCGGTCATCTTACACTTCCTGAAGGAATATTTTTGTTGACTAGGAATACTAGTGCTACAATTATGGGTGGGATGTTTGATTTATCTAACTTTAAAAGCTACAACGAATTTATACAGGAGGGTCAAAATAAGATAGCTGCTTTTGCTTTATGCCAACTATTTCCTGATCTTGCATTTAGCCAGCTTCTGATCGAGCCACATGCCTCTTTTGTAATGAAATTGCAGGAAGGTAAATATGCTATTTGATTCCAACTACTCCTTGTCTGAAATTATTATTATTTTTTTGCAATATGTGGGTTTAACAATAAAATATTTGTTAGAATATAAAATTCTTCTTGGGCTATAACCTACAAGCTTAAGCTTTTAGGTCAATTGGTGACCAGGGATTAAACATGATATCAAAGTCAACGGTCTCAAGTTCAAACTTTGGTGACCTCTAATTATTTATAGCATAAGGTTAAAAAAATATCTATACTGAACTCCATTCTGCTAAGCAAATAAGTTTGAGTGTCAAGGGGTATGTTATAATATAAAATTATTTTTGGGCTATAATTTATTAGCTTAAGTTTTTAAGTTGGTTGGTAATCAGAGATTTAATATGGTATCAAATCTAGAGGTCTCAAGTTTAAACTCTGGTGACCCCAATTATCTATAGCATAAAGTTTTAAAAAGTATCAATGTCGAAATCCATGTAGCAAAATAAATAAGCTTGCGCATAAGCGGGCTTGTTTGAATATAAAATTATTCTTGGGTTATAACCTACAAACTCAAGCTTTTAGGTCAGTAACTAGAGATTTAACAATCTTAATTTCCTTTTGCAATTGTACAGAGGATGAAACATTGAACAACGTAGAAGATGAAGTAGATATTCGCAGAGCAGGTTTTGTGGATTTACTTTTGGCTTCTGGTACTAATCAGCCAACAGCTTCCAAAGATGACAAAGGAGATTCAGTTTGCGGTGAAATGCGTGGGAATCTTCTTGTAGATGATGCAAATTATGATTTGTGTAAAGAGAAAGAAAAAAAAAATTCTTTTAATGGTAAGGGTATTACTTCTTTCTAAGCTTCTCTTCTTGTATCGTTTTTGGGAATGATCACATTTTAGAGGGGATGCCAAAAACTTCAACTTCTTCGAAGATCATTCACGTGCATGTTAATACAATGCTTTGATAGCTACACTTTTGTTATTATCATTGGCATTTTTGAGTATAATAAGTGTGAATAATCTTTAAGCTTTTGAGTGTAATAAGTGTATGAATAATCTCCTCTATGCAATTATGTTTTGTATGGTCCTAAGTTTTGTGTCTTAATTTTGCAATGCCTATGCTCTATTTTTTTATGCCGTTGTGTTTGTTTGCAAAAATTAATTTTAATAACGTTAAAGTGAAATTTGAATGAAGATATTTTTTATTTAGAATTGTGTATGTTATGAAATAAAATTAGTTATTATGTTGCAATATGTAAGGGATATGATCTAAGCTAGTTATTTTTTAGTATTTGTAGGATGTGAAATAAAATTAATTTTTTACTTTGAAATATGTATATGATATGAAATATGATTAAATTTTAATATTTTTATAACACATTTAGATGAAGGATACCTTAATTATGAAAAATTATATGTTTCACCATCAAAGGTGAAATATTATACATATCCTAAATTTTACAAAGTTACAAAATTTATATAATATTTGGATAAAATTGCACTGTATTCCAAGTCCTGAGTATTAAAATCATAACTTATAATCCAAAATATTAAATCTTATGTTCTAAATTACTTTAATACTAAAACCTAAGCTCTAAATTTTAAATCTTGAACTTTAATATTACGCTCCAAATACCATTTATTTCATAGATTAATTATATGTAAAATTCACTTTAAGCTCAATCCAATGAGATGAAAGCCTCTAGCCCTCTATTATAGACTTGTGAACCATACACAATAGGATAAGATCTATAAAAAAGCATCAGTAATTTAACTCATAATGTTTTTCAAAAATGTTATGTGAATATGTAATTTTGTAAGATTTCGGTGTGATATTTGTAATATTTCATCTTTAACAGTGAGACACGTAATTTTTAGTAATTAAGGTGTTCTTCATGTAGATCTCTCTAAAATTTATATATGATGTGACATGCTAGACTAAATTTGATATGATTAATTTTAACTTGGCTAAACAAACACATCTTATATTTTGTTCCATTGTTCGGCTGTTATCTTGTTGCCAATGCTGCTCCCATTTCTCCCTTCCTTTCTAGTCTCAAGGTGCCTCTATCTGTATTGTGTTGGAGATTTTAAATTTGCATTTAGCTCCCTTTGGACCATCACATCATTTTAATTTTCATTTATAACTTTCTGTTTCTGCTTCTGTAGGATTTCCTGTTTGGCTTCTTTATATTTAATATTCTCCTTTATCTATTTCTACACTTGACTGGCTGCTGTTGCCATTTTTAGGGTTGAGCCATCATGAATGGATGGAGAGTAGTCTTTTGAAGGAAGAGTTAGAGAATAGAATGAAGCATCCTAAATATATGGTTACTTCTCGATCTTACTTATTTTTGCCAAAATAAAAAAGGCTCTTTCTTTTTCTTGATTTTACTTTTGGTTTCTTGAAAATGTAAATTGCTACCAAAGAGTTCTCATTTTTGCATTATATTTTTTGGCCTGATACCAGTTTATCTTTGCTTTTTAGCACATCAGTTATCTGCATTTGCAATGAATCATATTTATATTTAAAGGAATCCTAATGTAACATTTAATGCTCATTATAACAGGCAATGCTGGAAAACAGAGCTGCCCTTCCCATAGCCAAGCTAAAGGATAATCTTCTAAAACTGCTAAGTGAGAATGATGTGATTGTGGTATCTGGTGAAACAGGTTCTGGCAAAACAACTCAGGTGTGCACATTTTGCTTGGTGGATAATAGGATTGAAAGTTTACTTGGTTGCGGCATATTAAACTTGAAATGATTTAATACAATGAGCAGATTTGATTCAGCAATCTATCAATGAAATACAGGTTCTTTTGTCTATAATAAATAAATATCATAAAGTGTTTGACCTTTTTGTGGACATTCTTGTTCTGAAAAAGTGTGATTATTATTTTAATTTAATGATTAAGATTTATTTACTAGATGTTATTTTATCGTTGAGAAGGCTTTGTTTGCCTAATCTCAATTTGTATGTTGTTTGGGCAGTTTTCAGTTTGAGGCTTGGGGACTGGTATTTAGAACTTTATGTTTTAACTGAAAAGGCTTTGTTGAACGGTCACAATTTCATGATGGCTTTCTACAAGAAGTCTTAATTGTTTGTAATGAACTAGTCATGTTATTCCTACTGAATTTTTACAGGTTCCCCAGTTTATTTTGGATAACATGATCAGATCAGGGTTTGGTGGTTGCTGCAATATAATATGCACACAGCCTAGGAGAATAGCGGTATGAATTTGCACTTGGTCGGAATATGTTTCATTTATGAGTTCCAACTTACGTATTATGCCATCTAGACATTGGAAATTATTTACAAAAACTTGTTTGTCTTCTTCTTCTTTTCTTTTTATTTTCAACACTTTCCCAGTTAAGATAGTTTTGTTTGTGTATTATTAGTCTGATTGTCCTCTTTTATGTGCCATTAGGATTACTATATGAATTTTTGTTAATTTTCCAATGGCTTTTGAATGTTGTTTACTATCTCTCTCGTCTGATTCCAGTGTTACAAGAGTTACATTATTCATTAATTATTGAGTACTTGCAGGCCATATCAGTGGCTGAAAGGGTGTCAGATGAAAGGTGTGAACCCTCTCTTGGTGGTAATGGATCAGTAGTTGGCTATCAAGTTCGCCTTGACAGTGCAAGGTGAGATAAAACTGATAAAATAATTTTCTCCCCAGTTAATTGAAACTGAGACGCTGCCCAGATAGTTTGGACAGGAAATATGATGATGATGTGGACGATAACAGTGGGTGAATTTATTTGTACCTTTGCTTTTGCCAAATAGGACAAATGTGTAAGGGAAAGTGATAAATGGATATTTGATTGGATGAAAAACACAATTATTGGGGGCATGTGTTAAAATTATGGACTTGATTGCAATTTGTGTAAAAAAATGGGGTGCTGTATGGAAATTTCCTGGTTTTGTACTTTCTCCTGTCTTGTAAGCGGTGATGTTGTCATTCCTGTGAATCATACAGTAGAGCATATATAAATGTGTATTCTTGGATGCTGTTAATTGGAAAACTGCTGCAACCCTCTGCATATTCTCTTTGTTTTACATCATACACAACTTTCAATACAAATTTTAGTTTTATTTCACTTTCTTAACAATGGGTCTCGTTTGGTTGGAGTATGTTTTGGGGATATTTTAAGTTTTTTTGAGATAGAAATAGAAAAAATTATCTTAATGTTATGATGTGTGATAAAGTTATTTTATTATTGAGGATTGTGTTACATGTGAAATAAAATTGATTTTTTAATTAAAGTATGTGTAGGGTGTGAAGTAATGGTTGAGATTTGTGTAGGATGTGAAACAATATTGATTTTTAATGTTTTGAGATAGAAATAGAAAATAGAAAAACATTATCTTAATGCTATGGTGTGTGAAATAAAGTTATTTTATTATTGAGAATTCTGTTGAAATAAAGTTGATTTTTTGACTAAAGTATGTGTAGGGTGTGAAGTAATGGTTGAGATTTGTGTAGAATGTGAAATAATATTGATTTTTAATATTTGAGTTTGTATTTGGTATGGAATAAATATAAAATATTAATGAAAGTGCTTTTGGAGGAGTTTGAGAGTTTTTTGGGCCACAACTAAACAAAGACCTTGACAAACTAACATTATTCTCCGTCATATATGTATTTATCTATCCAATTCAAGCCAATGGCAAAAAAAGCCACATTAACGGGACCTCAAGTTTGTGGTGGATTGATTCGTTGTTTGGCTGCGGTGTGTGGGTGGGGGGTGTCTTGTGGTCTGTTGAGTGTGCTTATAGAGGGTGTTGAGTCTTTGAGCTTTTAGCGAAACAGCAGTTTTTAACTGGTCTATGAATGAGTTGCTTATGTTAACTCTGTGTAGCTATAGGTAGAGTGAGTTTAGATAGCTGAACACAAATTCCTCATTGATCTTTCTGATGTTTTCTACCTTTCTATTATATAGTCTTTGAGTTGTGTAAGGCAATTATTTCCTGTCATTTTCTTCAATTAATGCCCAAAATCTGTGAAGGTTTTCTATGATATCTAGTTGCCCGCGTCTCCTAATAGATAGCTCTCACATTAAGCTGGCTTTGTAAATTCTAGCTTGACCTAGTTGCCCACTTTGCTATCTCATCAAACTAGCTTTGTAGATTCTAGCTTGGCGAGTTCCTCAAGCTGAGATTGTCTAGCTATTTAGATTTTTATTATCTGATACAAGCCACATGTTTACAGTCTCCACTCTGCTCATAAAATTTGTTGCTATTATGTACAAATGATAAGTAGGCAGATGGAAATATATTAATGGATTGACCACGTCAAAGGATTATTCCAACAGTATGATATTGATTGGAGAGTGTTTCTCATGGTGGTGCTTTGTTGTATCTGTTGTTAAATTACTGTCTTGTCTTGGTTCTTTACAATTCACCTTTTTTCTGTTAAAATTTTTTTTCTAGCGCATTTTCATGCATCTTGATAAGCAATCTAACCTCCTGTAGTAAAGGCTTAATAATAAGGGAATGGTCTATGCAAATATCCTATAATCTGTAGCAATCTGTAAAATACTAAGACATCCTTGGTTTGGTTTCATGTTTATTTTATTAAGGGTGCAACAAAAGAAGATTATTTTATTCTCCATTGATTTTAATGATCTTATTATTCACTTTTACAAGTTTATTGGAAGTGGCTGAGAACAAACTAGAGAGAGGAGAAGACTGCATGACTTGGTTATGGCCATAAGACATGACCTTGACTCATGCTTACATGGATCATTGCTTTTAATAGATCTGAATGACCAGATGTCCATATAGGTGACCCAATTAGTTTCGAATCAAGTTTATTCATTGCAAGGAAAGAGAATTTTAATTAAAATGGCTGATGAACTTAGGATAGGATGTGCTCATGAGATAACAATTTGCAAACTTTCATTGTCACACTTGGTCTCTACTTCTGCTTTGTCAATGGTACATTGCTGCATTGCTGATGTTTTTGTCATAATATCAATTTTATACTTCCCGACGTGTGCGACATAGGAATGAGAAGACAAAGCTACTATTTTGTACAACTGGCATTCTTCTTAGAAAACTCGCTGTAAGTTTTGCTTCTACTAGAACTTTAAATAGTTTGACAAACATTTGTTATGTCTGTATCATCATGTCTTGTTCTATATGCGAATATTTTATTTCTTTCAACTAAGGACACGTGGATTCATTGGTGGGACAAGAGGAAATTAATTATTTTTTATTAAGGATATAGTACGAATAAGTTCATAATATTAACTAATAGGGTGGTTTAGTGTTCTATTTTTGTATTTGGTAGCTTTCAATATTATGTGTTTTTAGTCTTTATAAAAAAGTTTCTTTTTATTATCTAGGCTAATGTTGTAAAAACTGGAACGGCTTAAGAATCGATATACTTTTGGTTCATGGTCGAACTGGTTTAACCACTAATTTATTATTTTAATATTTAAAAGAATAATATCATCATAATTTCATATTATTAAATATTCACTATAATAAATTTTTCTTTTCTATTGATTCGTTACTGTCATAAAACATTTGTAATACCATAAAAGGAAGAGTCGGAATACCCCACCGATGGTTCCTTTAACGAGAGTTGAGAAGTCCCGTGAGCTATACGTGGTCGTGGGATGGGAGAGACCCAAAAACCCCTTGATTCATCAAGTTTGTGCATCTTTTGAAACCATGGAGGTAGAGCTGAAGCTTTAATATAGATCAAGTTTTGGTATTAGAGTATGGGCCTCTAGTCTAGGGTCTTTAATGAAGAATTCCTACAAAGCTTTTGGAGAGCACTTAGTTTTGTAGGAAGAAACCTTAGTGAGAAGAAGTTATATTGAGCCAATGGCGAACAATGGAGAAGGATTGAACTTGTACTATCCAACCAGGTTGTCGTACTTTAACAAAAATTGACTACATGATGGAGATACGACTGTATTGCCAACTGCCAAACAAACCATCGAAGAAACAATTGCTTGAGAACTGAACTGCTGCCCACATGTGGGTAAGATAAAGGAAGTACATTATGTAGGGAAGAAGGCCTGGATATC
The DNA here is from genome assembly GCA_019297695.1 of Apostasia ramifera. Classification (NCBI taxonomy): domain Eukaryota; kingdom Viridiplantae; phylum Streptophyta; class Magnoliopsida; order Asparagales; family Orchidaceae; genus Apostasia; species Apostasia ramifera. Next base: position 234,592 of record JAEMOT010003725.1, on the reverse strand, counting down.
CCTCAATCTTCCCAAGAAAGGCCAAGAAATTTCATGGTGAAGGGCATAATTGAGCTCCTGACCTATGATAGGAGTATGAATACTAAGAAGCTAGATGTTGTGGATGGACCAATTAGAGACTTTGTTCTTTACGGTTGTGAAGTGTTTGAGAAAGTGACTTTTGCGCAGCTAAGGCTCATCGACCATGCACTTGCATAGTTGAGTGGTGGTATGCCACTTTTCGCATGAAGGAGATGGGATCTTTTGGGACTGATTCAAGCGACTGAATAGGCGAGACAACTCTTATAAATAGGAGAGAACGCATTATAATCGGGAGCGATTCTCTTAAATTCTACACTCTCCTGCTTTTCCTTTTCTATGCCTCCTCTTCTTCCCTTATGTTAGTGATACTTAGGCAATGTGAGAGAGATAAGTTCCGTGAGCTATATGTGACTTTGTGAGGGGAGAGACCCTAAATCCCCTTGATTCATGAGGTTTTTGCCATCTCTTGAAACTCTTTGAGGTTAAGTCGGATCCTTAGTTCAACAATCTTTTTGTGCACTAAGATGAACTTGTTTTTGATATTGTTCATGATTTTACAATTCTCATCTGATCTCATGCAAACACAATTTAAATGAAGTAGAGATATTTTGGAGGGATGTGACAACATTTTGTTGAAAGAATTCCTCGTCAAATCCTGATTCATTTGTTGCTTCTATTGCCACTTTTGTTTATGCTATGCTACAATAACAATAACAATCAAGCCTTTATCCGACTAGATAGGGTTGGTTATATGAATCTTTTATTTTTATTACACTTTATTAAATAAGAGCTCCGCAATTAGCCCTAAGTATGTAGGGCCATTCTTTATAGTTTCTTCTTATATCTTTTTTGGTCTCCCTCTTTCTCCCTTTATATGGACAAGATCCAATAACTTAACTCTTCATATTAAAGCTTTAATTGGCTTACAATGTAAATGTCCAAACTATTTAGGCTGACTTTTTTTGAGTTATCTTTAATTGAAGCTACTCTAACCTTCTTATAAATATACTCATTTCTCATCTTCTTTTTTCGTGTATACCCTCTCATTCACCTTAGCATCTAGATTAAAGAAGGCTACAAATTGATATTTAAGACCTATGTGTTTTTTCAGAAATGAGCTTATTCCCATTGTAAGTTTCTCGAAATCATCCTATTGTGTGTAGGGTTATCTTTCAACGTACCCTTAAATTTTTCTTAAGAAAGCTGATAAACAAACTGAAGCCTCTGTTCCTATGGGCAGCATTGCGTAAACAACTGTTCTATTTTGTTACGTGCTTGTGGATTCTGATGTGATGTGTAACCTTGATGCATGGCTCTGTTACTTGCATGGGGTCAGAAATAGGGATCAACACATTGAGACAAAAGCTTAACATTAGAACTTTAAGATACAAGGAGCTTATATTGTGTAATTATTTCCTCTTTCAGGGTTTGTGGGACAAAAATCTGATTCACTTGAACCTGCAATCTACTTAAATGAATAATTGTTTCTTATCGATCAACTATCAGTCTTTCACCTTTCCTTTGTGATTTTGTTACCAAGACGCAAATGTTGTTCTTGCAGGGAAACAGGGACTTGGTTGGCATTACGCATGTTATTGTAGATGAAGTTCATGAGCGTTCCCTGCTGGTAATTTCCTTTGTTACTTTGACCATCATTGCTTCATTATTTCATTTTTGTTTTTTTTTTCATTCTAGATGATTTCTCTTTTACTGTGCTTTCTGCTGTTGATCTCTAACTATTTTGTTCAAAGATGCTGATTCTTCATTCTTTCAACTAGGCTATTGGTTGTGATGAAGCTGAAGTAGCTCTTGGTATAAATTGAAGCCAAGGTTAAGATTTAGCCTTATAGCTATATTCACCTTGAAATGAAAGCCTTTTGTGAAAATGTGAACGGTATGAAAGAATCTGTGATCATTCTATGAAGGTGTCTGAGGTGAATCTTCTGTTTGGATGGGGGGATAAGGTGGGAAGGAGGCTTCAGCATGTGTTTGAGGGATCCAGAATGAAGTANGGGGGGGAGGAGGGGAATATTGTGTTTATTAAATTTCTAAACTAGTTATGTACTTAGTGATAAACAAATTTGGAGTTGGAAAGAGAGTAAAATACAAGTATTTTTAGGTGATTCAGAAAAATTATGTCTATACCACCACCTAGCAAAACACTTAATGGGACTTTTCTTAAGCCGTTCTTTCATTATCGGGCTTTTAAAGCTCGCCCAAGTCCTATACCGACTCCCTTATATAACGATGTGAAATCACCCCACAAACTCGTGGGTGTTCTCCATGCAGGTAACAAAAAGAAAGAGAACCAGAGTCTGACAAAGAAGAAAGAAGAGAGATTATTTTCAGTTTTGTTGATGATCTCCTAAAATTTTGCTTGTATGATGATTATGACTTGAGCTCCTATAGCACTACTTGAATCTTTGATTTGATGTGGAGATGCTCTTATGTTGCTCTCCTAAGAAGCTTCTCTAAGATTAAATTGGAGAGATTTGGAGAGATTGGCATTATAGTGGTCACACATGAATGATCTAGAATAAGGCTTAAGAAAAAGGGTAAAAATGCCAAAGGCATCACCTTGGGCTTCTAGAAGGGTATGCATAATCTTAAGAGTACAACGAATACTCTACAACAATAACAACCATCACCACTAAGCCTTTATGCACCCAGATGAGGAATACTTCAAAAGTGCAAAATTTCAAAAACTGGCCATTTGTGATCACTTGAAATTCAATTAACAGGACAATATCAAAAAGGAAAAAAAAAAGGAAATTCGTTTAACAGGTGAAAATGAAAAGCTCGAAATCAGCAAATAAGGCTGGTAAGATATTCGAAATTAAGAGTTCTATTCAAGGAGGAAATTTTCAAATAAGGTATTGTTGAAAAGCCAGAGTTGTCTACTTTCCAGCAAATTAACATTCAGATCATTCACCATAAAAAAAAACAATCAGATCATTTGGACATGTCTATACAAAGATATTTCAAAGTGTTTACATGTGAAACACTGATTGGTGTAGACGGTTGCAAGGAATAATTTAAAATTAGAACTGGTAAGTACTTGTTTGTGACAAGTATCTGTTTTCTCTCAGGGCGATTTTTTACTGATTGTTCTGAAAAAAATTATCTCAAGGCAATATAGTTGCAGCACTCGGAGATGCATGCTCAAAGTCATTCTCATGTATTCTTCTTTCACATAATCCTGTCTCTTAATTGCACGCACATCAGTAAATATGGATCAATTGTGTTTATTCTTATGTGATTGCCGCCTTGTTTTTCATTAGGTCTGCTACAATTGATTCAAGTTTGTTTTCGAGATATTTTGGAAATTGCCCTATCCTTGAGGCCGAAGGCAGAACATATCCGGTTTCGGTATTATACCTTGAAGACATTTACGAAAAGCTTCACTACCGTCTTCCTTCAGATTCACCAGCGTCAGGGGCATTTTCATTTGCCAATAGAGTAAACAAGGTGTCTTTTCCATATAAGAAAAAGTACTTTCAAAGCTTCAAGCTTATATGAGTTTTTCTGGCCATGGCTTATAAATCTTTGCTTGCTTTTAGTATGGTTGATGTGCACGCTTTTACATACTTTAGTATGCAATCTGTTGAGAAATAATGGCCATTTCTTTGACTGACTACTATCTTTGAAGAATATTTTAGTTGGTGCCAACTAGCTTGGGTTTAAGGCTTTGCTGTTGTTGAAGATGGCGAGATTAATTCAGTTAAAATAAATGAGATTACTATTCTTGTTGTGACATGGGGGGGATAAGGAGGGGAATAGCTTAANGGGGCTGCGCCGGCGAATTGGGCGCAGGCGCGTGCTGGCGTACGCGGGCGAGGTGCAGTAGCGTGGCCTGGACACAGACGCGCACGCAGGTGTAGCTGGGGCGCGCGCAGGTGGAGCTGGGGCACGCACAGGCCGTGCAAAGACGCACACGGTCGGAGAGCAGGTGCGTCTGAAGGAACTGTACGAGAAGTCAAGGTGAATGCTGGAGGTGCAAGATGAATGAAATTGAACTCGGAGGGGAGGAGTTGGAGCGGGTGGAGTTTAGGGATTCTCACCCAAGGCCCAAGCCCTTCCCTATTTAGGATATCGATTCATTCCAGAATCAAATAATCCCAAGGGAAACACAAATCAGATTTATTTAGCATTAAGAAAATAAGAATGACAGGGAGGTGTTTATATAGGCCTCCATACAAACTGACTCAATAAAGAAAAATACATAATATAATAAATTCCTCACACAAACGAGAAAATACTAGATAACATGCCTAAAATAATGATCATCGAAATGGAAACAACTAATACAAAATAAATGCGAAAAATAAAATCATCCCAAAATGGAATCTCCAATCACTCAGAATGAATAGGAGATTTCCAATCCATCAAGTCAGCGATCCGCAGCATCCATCTTTCCAAATCCGTCCTAATAGTCAATCAATCCAGATCGAAGCAGTATGGCTAGATCTCGGTCGTCGACGGTAAACTCTGCCAGGAATGAATCGACGGTCGATCGTGGTGTCCCCACCAACAAATTAATTTAATGGGCTTGAGCTAGTGATGTGTTTGGCTTGTACCTGTGGCACCATGCCAGATCAGGTTATTCATGGCTTGTGCTAATTGAGCACCTCCTATTTGTTGGTGCTATGTGTCGAATATTCTTTTTCCCTGTTCATTGAAGAAAAAAGAATTATGTTGTGGGCTATGTGTCAGTCACTCTGTATATGAATACCATATTTTATTGTGATCATGCTTTGATGCGGGACAGATGAATGATTATGCAGTTTAGAGATCAGCAATCTTACAAAGTAGATTATTCACAAACTAATGCTAAATATCAGAGAATAATTTTGTAATGAATGAGAAATTAATTAAGCCCGCAAAACTGGTTCCTAACATAACAATCACAGAAATAGAAACAACTAATACAAAATAAATGCGAAAAATAAAATCATCCCAAAATGGAATCTCCAATCAATCAGAATGAATGAGATATTTCCAATCCATCAAGTCAGTGATCCGCAGCATCCATCTTTCCAAATCTGTCCTAATAGTCAATCGATCCAGATCAAAACAGCGTGACTAGATTTCGGCCGTCGACGGTAAACTCTGTCAGGAATAAATCGACGGTCGATCGTGGTGTCCCCACCATGCTTGATACACTATAACGCTCCATTGTTTTCCCTAATTTACTACATCTATACTTTTGATTATCTGATTCGCAGGGTTGGCTGGAGCTTGGGACCATTCTATCTTATTTGAGTTTTGTTTTGTTTTGTTTTGTTTTGTTTTTTGTATTTGCTATGCATATCCTAAACTTTAGAGTCTTTGGCATGGACTTCTGATTTGTCTGTTCCCTTATTACTGTAAATAATTTAATTATATGCATTTGCTGTTTATTTGTAGAAGATTGGGAGAAGTTCTGTTGATAACCATAGGGGAAAGAAAAATCTTCTCTTATCATCATGGGGTGACGAGACCTTTTTATATGAAGGCTACATTAATCCATGTTATGTTCCGGAGCTCTATCAGTCTTTCAGTGAGAGGACTCAGCAGAATTTGGTTAGTTTTAACTTTAACTCATGAACATTTCATTTTATGTTGACTTGTTTATTGAGACTAATTTCTACTGAATTATTTTGCAGAGAAGCTTGAATGAGAATGCGATTGATTTTGATATCCTGGAAGATTTAATAAACTATATTGATGATACTTGCCCACCTGGAGCCATTCTTGTCTTTCTACCTGTATGTTCTTTGAATGTGTTAATTTAGTTTTGTATTCATGTTGATTTTGTAGATATCTTAATATCTGCTTCTTTATACACAAATTTAGCCTTCAAGACTTTGGTTTCACAGTATTTTTTGTTGTTAATTTCAGGGTGCTGCAGAAATTGACCTTCTCGTTGACAAATTAAGAGCTTCATTCCGGTTTCATGGCATTTCATGTGACTGGATTCTTCCACTGCATTCCAATCTTGCTTCAATTGACCAAGGAAAAGTCTTTTTGTCGCCACCTGAAAACATACGGAAAGTACTGTCTCTTCCTTTGGTGCACATAAAGTTGTGGACGTGCATTTCGTTCAAGCAGCCAATTACATTTTAATCATTTGAATTACAAACTCTGTGCTAACTTTTATGTTCTCCCAACTGCTTGCTATTTGGTACATTAAATTTTAGAGGCTTTTATTCCAAACTATTTGGGACTATTTCATAAATCTCTTCCCCTTTCAGCTATTTATAAAGCAACATTCTCTTTAAGCATATTGATCTAAGATCATGTTCAATGACATCCCAAGTCATTATTGGTCTCATCCCTCTTCTTATTGTTGCACCTTGGACTCCATCACATTTATGAACACAGGCATGTAGAGGTTAACGAGATATCTTAACATTCTTCCCTCATCTTGTTCCTAATAGGTGTTGCGCTCACTTTCTCCCTCCCTATCATAATCATTTTTGATTGGTTGACTCAAGTGAAACCACATATAGATCTTAGCATCAACATTGTCACCTGTTTCTTCAGGATCATCAAACTTACAGTGCTTGTAATGTGCCTTATTTCTAGCATATTTTAATCCCTTTGCGTCTAAAGTGTTCCTTCAACATCTAATTTTTTATTAACTCCATGTGCTTTTATATTAGACCTATATTATTTGTAAAAAAGCATGCACCAAGAATCTTAGCTTGAATACTCGTAGTCAACCATTTCTCATTTAACATCAAATGAAAAAGATAGTGACTCAAAGTGGAGCCTTGGATTCAATCATATTTGTCAACCCATTTGAATTGTTCGACCATAATCCTCATGCCAATAGCTACATAATTATACATTCGTTTAACGATATTAATATAACTGATGGACACTTCCTGGTGGCTAGTCTAGTATTATGAACAACCTTTTCTGCTTGAATGCTTTCCAAAGAACCTCAGTACATTGTCAGATGCCTATGGTTGGCATTGAGTCGAATTTTGAACTTTTGGGTCAACTTGAACTTGACTCAAACCATATTTGTTCAACTTGAAATTGAATAGAACTCGAAAGGCATTCAAGCTCAACTTGACTCAAAATGACCTAAGTTTGAGTTGATTAGAAATCAGATTTGTAATCGAAAGATGAAAGAGAATACTAGAAGCTTAGTGGGCGCTATATACTACTCGGCTTTTAAACATAAGGGGATCAAAAAGTATACTTTTTGTCTTCAACAATGATGGTGTTGAGCTTCTCTAATGACATCTGCAGATCACTTGGATATATTTCTTTGCTAGTAACACTTGAGAAAAGGCTCAAAATTGGTGACCAAGTCAATTAATTCCATCCTCATTAATGCCCCTTCAGCTTACAATGCTACACTAGGAAGGCTATTAAAGCCAAGCATTAGCATACTTTGTTGTCGAAATGACCATTATTGACAAGCCAAATCTATCCCAAGGATGTTAGTCGTAGACTTCGGGGAATTGTTTCATGGTCTCGAGATCCTACTCATCAGCATAAAATGGATCAGGTTTCACTAATTATTTCAGCTATAGCTACTAACAACTAGGCTACATACGAACCATCTAAATGAAAGACAAGAACCTAGAGAAAAAAACTTATTCAAATCAAAGGCTATCTTGCGACCTTTCAAGAAAACGGAAATTGTGTATGTGCCATGGGGACTGAGAGCTCCATTGTAGATAAGCTAGCCAAAACCGAGCGAGTCAACATGGCACACAATTTTTAATAAGAAATGTATATATGAACATGGATTTGAACCTATGATTTCATGGTTGTTATGCTCAACTACTTGAAATTCGACTTGAAATGACATGGAAGCAGTTTCAGGTTGGGCTAATTTTTGAGTGATTCTGCATGCAATTACCACATCTACATAGGCCTTTTCAAGATAAATTAAAATAGTATGAGGTTTTCTTTTTGCATCTTTATGCATTTCTTTCAATCTTTTTGCAAGAAATATAGGTCTCCATTATTGATTAGCCAAGCGTAAAACCAAATTGGTTGTTGAAACTGTGGTATCTTTGTTCAATCTCTGTTCAATCTCCCCAAGCTTTGTTGTGTGGATCCTAATTTCGTAAACTTGATCTAGCTATAATTACCGCAATTTTTCTATCACCCCTTTTTCTTGAAAATAAGGATAGTAGTACTCTTCCATTACTCATAAGACACTTGTACATATAATCTAAGCGTATAGTTTTGACAATTTCTTGTGCTGTAGATGATATTCTGGAATATTTTCTGCTTTCTTGGCTTTAGCTGCATTAGTCATGTTTTGTGAAGGTTATTTCTTGAATACTAGGATAAGAGAACTCTTGCATCACTCACCAGACACTATTGTACATATTATCGAACCATATAATTTTGACAATTTCATGCCACAGATATAATCTGGAGAATTTTTTTCTTTCTTGGCTTATTTTGTATTAGTAATCTTTTGTATAGGTTATGTGACAATTTCTTGTGTTACAAATGATATTGAAAAATTTTCTGATTTTTGGCTTATATTTCATTAGTCATCTTTAGTGAAGGTTTTGTTTGGCATTGCACTAAAATTTCCTAGAATTATCTCGGTTTTCTAAACAAATTTGAAACATTCTTTTTTTCTCCCATTAGTTTGTGAAAGAATTATCTTTTAAACTCTAATAACAAACTTTACTTGGATTAGAAAAGGCATGAGTAACTAGTCAGCCTAAGTCTTCCAACCTTTTTTCTACTTGATGTTGTAGGTGATCATCTCTACCGATATTGCTGAGACAAGCATTACTATTGATGATGTCATATATGTGGTTGACACTGGAAAGCACAAGGAGAGCCGTTTTAATCCACAAAAGGTTAGGTTTTCCCTTGATGGGTTAAAGACAACATATATGATGGCATGTAATGATTAATTTTCAGCCGTTTATATGATACGTATGTTTATGTATTTTTTGTGCATGCGTAGAGATCAACTAGTTTAATTAATAAATTAATCTCGAGAAAAACCCAAATAAACAGATATGTTTGACCGAAATCATTTAGTTCGTTGAAATTTGTACTTTAACTACAAAGATTCAAAATCATTGTTGAATTTGATCAGGCTTGGAATTGTTTGTTCTGGCTGCACTTCATGTTTTGAATAGGTGTGGGCAACGCATGCGACGCTTGACTCGGACTAGAAGGGTATGGGTGGCTCATTGTGGGACAACGAGAATGGCATGAGGCAAGGTGATTGTGTAGCTACGAAAATTGTGAAGCTCGGTTGGGGACGAAGCCAATGGAGTGATGTAGCGAGAGCAAGGGACGGTGAGCATCTTGACAATGGTGTCAATTGTGCGGATGAAAGGTTTTAGCGAGCTGGGAGTGTAGCAGCAACGACAGGGAGATGTTGACTTTAGTGGCGGAGGATCTGTGCGATGTGTGGCGTGGGGGGATCTGTATGACAATGGTGCTTACTAATTCAAATGGGAACATGTGGGAGTGAATGCTAGTGAGAGAAGGGGAATTGACTTGGAGAGGGGTGTGCTTGAGTGATTTGGGTTGAATTTGTACCAAGAATCAAATTTTCAAAGGAAAATATAATTTTATTTCATTTAATGATAATTCATTGCAAAACTAGGGAGGTGTGCATACATACCTCCATACATAATCATGAAATGAAGAAAATTACATCATACTAAATATCTACGCACAAACTAGGAATTAGTGATACATCGTACCAAATGCCACTTACACAAACTTGAAAATAACTATAAACTATCCCTTATGTTCTAATAAATAAAATAAAATAAGATATCCTATCAAGGTAAATCGCTTAAATGATAGAGGATATCTAATCAGTTAAATCAATAATTCATTAGCATCCATCAGCATCCTTTCTTCCAAATGTCTTTGACTATCAATCAAATTAGATCAAGGTGACATGATCACATCTCGGTCATTGGCGATAGATCTTGTAAGGGATGAATCTCTGATCTGCAATCTTGTTGTCCTCACCAACTCTCACTGAGTAGGTCTTTGCCACTCTTATATCTCTCTAGCAGATCACGATCTAGGTTTTGAGTGTCATCTCTGTGGAGATAGACCTTTTCAATGAACCAAATAATGTTGGTCCTTGATTTCTACTGAAAATTAACTTTTTGTCTTGGATTTACTCAATTTACTCTTGGTTAGTAGATTTGGCAAATGGACTCTCAAGTGAGGGTTCACTTTCAAGCGCAGAAGATGGCCCAAAGTGATCGTTGAGTACCACTATTGGCTTTTTGTATGATTCGAAGTTTGAAATATTAAAGGTCAAACTAATGTGGTGCTCTTGTGACAAAATTAACAATGTATGCGTTCACGACAAGTATTTTTAAAAGCCTTCGCCATGTTAGCTCCATGAGTTTGCTATTTCTTAATAGCTCCTAATGGGAACTACTCAGGTTGTACCCGAATCATCACATAATCACTTTTTAAAAATCGTGCATTCGCCTTTGAATATTTATTAATTTCTTATAAGTGTCATTTGTGGCATGTATTTTCTTATTGATTTTTTTTACATAGTTTCCTAATATATTATGTAAAGGATTTAGTTGGCTCAAACATTTAGCGTGCATTGGTAATAGAATGGGATCCATGGGACATGCACAATTTTGAAAGGAGATCTATTAACAGAATTATTATATGTAAACATAGCTCAAGTTAAAACAAGATCCCATTTCTTCTTATTTTCTTTCACCAAATAATGAAATAGGTTTCTTATGCTCCGTTTGAGCATTAGTTTGTAGGTAAAAAGTAGTAGAAAAATTTAGTTTCGTGTTTAGGATGTCATTTTGCCCAAAAATAACCAGTGGATTTGGCGTCTCTATTTGTGTAACATCTCGCGATCCAAATGTAATGGTATTGTTTGCTTTGACTTCTAAGAATTGTGTGGTTTAAGTACTTTCCAGGAAGGTCACCTATCCCAATACTACTACTGTGTGATTTAAGTATTTCCTAGGAAGGTCACCTATCCTAGTACTACTACAACTTAAGCACGCTTAACTACAAAATTTTCTATCATTAATTTTTTGGTTTTCCCCTAAAAGGCGTCTTTATCATTTGAAATCATGTTAGCTATTTATATAGCTCAAGAACTCCCCCTCCCTTTTCGATATAAGATTCATTCCTGTGTCTCCCTTCTCACCAATATTTATCAGCCTAAAATCTTGTCAGGGCTTCATTTTGCTTTAGTGATTCCTTTCTCTTGAGACTTCACCTAGCGATCACTCTTTACCCTTTTCGGTCATGAGTGTTCATAATTTGAAACCATTGATTTGGGTAACCAATGCCATCTTTCAACCTCATCAAGGGATAGAGAGCGATTTTAGAGGCGTCAAAAGTTTTAGTGCTTTGTCCTGGCTTACTATGATAGCCAATAAGCATGGTTTCATTTGCATCGTGGTTGATTGGTTTTCTATAATGGCACGCTTTCTATTTTGGTAAGGACGGTTCGATGTGGGTAGAGGCGTACAGAGTCGGCATTTTGTTTTTAGTGTTTTGTAATAGCACATGTTCGACAATGGGCTACTATTCATGTGGCATCTCTTTAAGGCTTGGCCAATAATACTGACTTTCTACAATCTCTATCATCTTATTCCAGTCAAAATGATTGGCTAGCCACCAGCATGTACCTGCCAAATGAGAAAATCTTTAATGAACTTATATTGTAAGAACAACTTGTGGACACAAAAGATACCTATATTGAATCAAAAAGTCTGCATACTCCTTAGATTAATCGGTCTTCACAGTAGCATGAAGGATCCGGAGGTCGAAACAATCCTCATAGGCCTTTATCAACTTATAAAATTTCACGACCTTAATGCTCATGGTGGATAGGAGAGATCCTACTACTCAAGGCATTAGAGAATAGTACTAGCTTACTAGGAATGAAATAATGTCGCTAGTACTTCAAAGCTTCCATTGTGATGTAGAACTGTTTTTGTAGGTAGAATACTCTATTTGTCTCCATTCAACTTTTCAACCCATTCAGCTTTTCACTTAAGAAGGAAATGAGGCTATTCTCTTAGGATAGAACACCTATACCTACACTTGACTCATCATACGAGACCTCAAACACATTCAAAAAATCTATAAGTCTTAACACGAGTTCTTCAATCATTCTACTTGATTTCATCAAATGCTTAAGCAGCAACCTTTGTGCACTTGAACGTTCCCTTCCCGTCAGTGATTGGGTTTGTAACTATGATTGAAGGTCACTAACCCATAAAGTCTACGCACATGATGGATACTCTAGGGAATCAATCAATTAGCAGACACGCCCTCGAAAGAGAATGAAACCTAAGAAGACTAAATCTATCAAAAAAGCTCACTTCTTAAGGTTCACATGCAAACTGTCTATCCTTTAGGCTTAACAAATTTTAGACAGGTGCCCAAAGTGATCCCTTCTAGTGCTATTGTAGATCAAGATATTGTCGAAGTATTCAATGACAATGATAATGATGAACGATCACAGGATTTGTGTCATCAACCTCATAAGGATGCTAAGGACATTGGATGGTTCAGATGAGATAATAATGTAGAACGTATATAGAGAAATGGAAGAATGATTAGAAGAAATGGAAGAACACAAGAAAGAATGAGAGAAAATTAGAGAGAATTTTATTCAAATCATCCAAAAATCCTTAATTACAATGATTTGAGGCCTATTTATAGAATTTTAGTTCCAACTAAATAAAGAAAATAAAAATGAATAAAATAAAACAATAATTACTATTATTTTTAAGCGTAATAATTAAATTTCCTAAATTCTCTTATTTATAGCTTGAAATGAAGACAAACTTATCACAATTTTCTTACGTCTATAGGTGAACACACTGGGTTGATTTGTCCATGGAAAGTGGATCCAGATTAAATAACTATGGTCTTCCCAATATGATATTCCCAACTTCCATTGAAGGAATGTTAGACCAAACTTTTTTTTTTGATAGCAGAATGATAGACCAAACTTGGTCCCAATATGAATTGAACTATCTGAATTAAATTGGATGGGGACTTGACATCGTTATATAATCTATAATGAAGAAACATTAATCCAAGAAACCTTGTTGGGGTTGTGGTGCTTTTTAGGGGTCATGAAAATTTTGGATGTTATATTAGTGGAAATCATGTTAATAGGACTTTCACTGTCGATGATGATCATATACTTCTTATCATTGTTTTCGATTAATGTGTGAAAGATAAAAGTCTTACGCCAATTACCACTCTCTTTGAGTTGGGTTAATGCTCTTATTCGATGACTGCAATTCTCAAGCCACTTGAAGATTCAAGCTTGAATGTGAGTTCCATATAATTGACTATATCATCTTTTCTTTATCCTCAAACTCATCAGCAAACAAAATTTTAACATCATAACTTGGCTCATCGTCATTTTTTGGCCATTCTTTTGCTCTGTAATGATGGTTCTGGTGGGGATTGAAAACAAGACAACTACCTTCACTATGTGAGGTTTGTTTGACAATTATGTTACCTTTATCATCTCATGGGGTAAGGTAGCGGGTCATGGCCGACTTGCCATAGCTTGGCGGGGGCCTAGTTGGAGTAGCATTTGAACGAGTGTTGACTTTGTGGATTGCAATTGACCTTTGAAATCTCTCGGAATCTTGGGCTACTAGTAGGCTTGTTCAAAGATAGGGACATTTTGTAGGAGGATTTGACATTGGATATCCCCTCGGAGTCCTATTCTAAACCTTGGTAAGATGACATTAGCATCTTCACAAATTCCACATCACATAAGAAACTTGTCGAACCTTGTAATATATTCAGAATAGTCTTATTACCTTGATGTAGTTATTGCTACTGATCTAATAGGCAATGCTAGTATGAGGTGGGACATTTTTTCCTCTAGCTTTGCCTTCAGTTTATCCCATATCTCAATTGAGCCTTACTGTGTTGCATAATACACTCAACATTGTTGGTGTAGAGCTTGGCTTGTACAGTAAGTTTCATTTTCATATATGTAACCTTCTTGTTCCCAAATGTCATACCATTCACAGAAATGGTTTGTGATGGCCTCCCAATTTGAGCATGCCTTCGAGTCAGGTCAATCATCAAAGTCAGGGGCCTTCCTCGTCACATTATGCTAAATGCCATTATCTGGGTCACATGGCTCATGAGCATAGCAACTTACAGGGTTACGTTTAGTTCTCTGAATCTCCTATTTTCAGGGTTAGTCTATGTTGTTTTAGCTCGATCTTTGTTGTCAATCCGTTGTGACCCTTAAGTCAACCAACCCTATCAATCAAGATGTTTATGTGATCCACCATTATTATAATCACGGACATAGTGTTCTCCCACTTGGAATTCATTCTAGAAGGTTGTTTGGGGTTGAAATTAAGATAATCAGAACTAGAGTGGGTATGCATGCAAAAAGGAAAACAATATGATCTAATTCCTTGTAGATGCCAATACTCCCTAGCTTGACCTAATTCTTTGATACCAAATATGATGTGGGACTCTCCTATCAGAAAAGAATGTGACGTAAGACTAAAAAAGTTCACGAAGAATCGTCCTTAAGGGCTTAGCAATAGATGAAAATAAAAGCCATGTGAATCTCAATTTGCATGACATTTTTAGAATTTAATTTATGATATCTAAGAAATTAACCAATCTCATAAATTAAAATTTTAAATTTTAAACTAAATAGAATAGAAGGTAATTGAAAAATTACAAACTCAAAGTAGGCCAAAATTGTGTTTTTAATTGGTAAGAAATAGTGCAATACTATGAAGGATCTTCACAAATATCAGTAGTAATTTATATACTCAATTATATAATATTACACATTGACATAATCTCGAGCGAAACCTAAGCGAACAAATATTTCCATTTGAAATCAAGTAACTAGGCTTATTTAGTTCATTAACTTTTGTACCTTAATCAAAGTTTAGGAATCAAACTCGAATCAAGTTAGTCCAGGAATGGTGCTAGGTTTGGTTATAGCTTGTGTGCTGAACGAGAGGTAAGCGTGGGCAACGTGTGCAATACCTGACCCAGGTGAGGAGAGTGTGTACGGTGCGAGCTTTTAGGTTTCGCTTTGGTGAAGGGTGAAAGGTGCAGCTTAGCACACGATAGGATAGTGGGAATAGTGTGAAGCAAGGCGATCTCATGGTTGGACACTAGAATAATCCCAAAACTTGGATGGGAATAGACACATGGACCTTGTTTGGTACCATTAAAAAAAAGCCAAAATCAATATTTTATTAATAGCTTAAATTTATCATAAATTTTAATAACTTTATTTCATATACAATACAAATTTTAACATTAAAAATCAACTTTATTTTACATCCAACACAAATTCCTACTTTGAAATCAACTTTATTTCACTTTCTACAGACCTTCCAATATTAAAATAATTTTTTTCCTATCAACTCTATAAGGTAAAATATTCTCTTTTTTCATTTATTTTTGGGATGGTGCCAAAGAACTCATAGGCAATGGCAGGGAACGACGGGTGTCTTGACAATGGTGTGGCCTGTGAGCTACATTGCTGGGTGGCTCGATCGAATCTGTAATATTGGTAGCGTGAATCTGCTGGAAGTGCGATAATGGTGACAAGGAGGCGGTGTTTCAATGCCAGAGGATCGACGTGGTGTGAGGCTTGGCGAGTTCCTTACAATGTTGCTTTTTGTTGAATGGTGGTGAGACGATGGAGTGGATGGGAGTGAATAGTAAAGAGAGATGGGGAATCGATTTGGAGAGGGGTGGACTATAGCGATTTGGTTTAGGGATTCTCACCCAAAAATCAAGTCTTTTCATATTCGGGGTATTGATTCCAATAATTATAATTCATATGGAAAAATAAAGTTTTATTTTATTTTGTGGTAATCCAGTATAGTACTAGGAGAGTTTATATTGACTTTCATACATAATAATAAAATAAAAAAAGTTACATTTAATCAAATATCTCTAACACAACTTAAGAATTAATATCACATCGTACCAAACATTACACATACACAGACTATGAAATAACTAACATAAAATTTCTCTTGTACTTGGATCATCCCAAAATAAGATATCCTCATATGAATCACGCAAATAATAGATTATATCTAACTAGCTAAATCAATGGCATTGATTAGCTTCCTTTCAAATCTGTCTCTGATTGTCAAACAAACTAGATTGAGGCGGCACGATCACATCTTAGTCGTCGTCATCTGTAGACCTTATTAGGAATCAATCGACGATCTGTAGTGATTATGTCCCCATCATATACATCATCTAGTTGCGATGTTTTGACTATTTATATTTATGCTATCTTACTAGATGAAAGTAATCAAGTAGGTCTGCTTGAAATTAAGCAACATATATATATATATATATATATATATATATATATATCTTTGTGGAGGAAATCTAATTACTTGGAAGAGAAAACATAATGTGAAGATCTAATGTAGAGGCTGAAGCCTGAGCCACAATTTAGACATCTTGTGAAATGATGTGGATTATTTTCTACTTGGAGAATTTGGAATTCAAATAATGTATTGTGACAATAAGGCAATAATTTATATTGCTAACAATTCAGTGTTTCGTACGAGGACTAAATATATTGAAGCTAAGTGTCTCTTGTGAGGAATGATGTTATGTCAAATTAGATAGTCACTCCACATGTTACCTTTGAAAGGTAGATAGCAAATAACTTTATCAAATCTTTCCATCCTTCTCATTTGTCAAATTAAGTCACTCTACATGTTTCATTAAACGGTCAGATAAATGTCAAATTACTTTACCGAATCTCGCTGTCCATTTTGTTTGTGTGTTTTGTGTTACAAGCTAGACATGTATGAAATCTATGCTTGACTATGAGGGGGAGTGTTTGATCGGCACAATTGTTGCTATTTGTGCACGATTGGATAAGTGCTTTGTACTTACGAAACATTGTACCCCCTCACATTAATATTGGATGATGGCTTACTTTATGTTAATGGGAATTATTACCTGCTATGACATCCTAAAACATGTTCATGTGCATCTTTTATTTTTGAATATGATTTCCCTATTGATGATGAAGTTGAAAGAAAATTTTATTGTAGTGCAAAGAGTGATTAATGAAGTTGGGCTTATTTTATCTAGCCTACTTTGCTGCAAATTTTATGAAATGTTGATTTGTATACTTATATTCTAATAATCTTAAGATTTTACAGAAAATATCAAGCATGGTTGAGGAATGGATTTCCCAAGCAAATGCAAAGCAGCGGCGGGGAAGAGCTGGGCGTGTAAAACCAGGAACTTGTTTTTGCCTCTACACTCGTTATAGATTTGAAAAGCTCATGCGGACCTTTCAGGTATCTTCATGTTCCTCTCCCTGTCAAGGTCTATCTACGACTGTGTTTTTACATTTCGTGTTCATGTCGTTCCTTCAACAGTACTATTATGCCGTTGAGGCTGATATATCTTTTAATCCATCCTTAATTTTACATAAGAAATGCATTAAAAAAGTAGTGAAAACACAAGAGGCATCACTAAAGTGATAGATTGTAACTTCACTTAGAGATGTGTTATATTTCTGTTGTCCCTCATTTTTAACCTACGGCTTAAAGGATTAGGTACTGTGAAAGTAAAAAAATTTCATAGGTAATCGGCTAGGCAATAGACGGATACCTTCCTTTTTTGTTCTCTTTCAATGGCTTTGTATCTGTTTTACCTATTTTTTTGTATTTTTTTAACCTAATTTACTAATTCAAGAGTCATTGTTAGCTATCATTTTGATGATGACCTAACATTTCAATTCTTCCTAAGGTACATAAATAGTTTTTATTATGGCTATGTAAACATTCTTTGTTTATGTTAAAATAATGAAGGTCCCGGAGATGCTGCGCATGCCACTTACTGAACTGTGTCTACAAATTAAATCACTTTCTTTAGGTGATATAAAATCCTTCTTATCAGAGGTTGGTTGTCTCTTTATTAATGTTAAGGATGTTGGATATGTTGTGCTCATCATCTGTAAACTTCATCTTATAGTATTTATTAGGTTCTTTTGTCATTTTCATTTTCCACGCTTTGTATTTATAGGCAATTGAACCACCAGGAGAAGAGGCTATTTCCTCTGCAGTTGATTTGCTTTATAAAGTGAGCATGTGGTCATTACTTTCTGCATTATCTCTATATTGCACTGGCTCTTTTCTGCTTATTGTACATTCAGATTCACTGGTACATATATCAAAACTCATGGAAAGTTGATTAGTGATTTTTATTTAATGAGGTTGGAGCCTTTGAGGGGTGTGAGGAATTGTCGCCACTTGGGTGTCATTTGGCTAGACTTCCTGTGGATGTCCTCATTGGAAAGGTATAATGTTGTGGCTCTTGTTGATATCTGAAGGTTGTTTTTTTATATAATTGAAAAATTATACTAACTGAAGGGAAGAATCTGAATATAATTTCTCTTATTCTTCCAAATGTTACACGCAGTGTGGGTACACCAAAAAAGGCAGCAAGAATAAAACATTCAAGAAAAAATGGATATATACATAATTACAAAATATAGCAAATCAGCCCACAGTCAAATCTACACAGAAATAATATCAAATCTACATAAATAAGGAAGCAAACCAATAGAATATTAGTGCTGGACATCAAGATATTTGAGGCTGGAAAACAAGGATTTGAACACTTCCCTCGAGCTGAAGAATGTAGACGTATCATTCTTAGCTTGCTTGCAATTCTTGAAATCTTGCTGAGATTAGACCTTTGATCAAAACGTCTTTTAGCTGTTGTTCTTTAGGCATGTATGGGATGTTAACCAGACCACTATCCAGCTTCTCTTTGATTAAATGCCAGCCAATTTCTATTGTTGGTGTGATCATGTTGAATTGGATTGTGTGCAATACTAATGGCAGATTTGTTATGATAATACAACTTCATCAGTTCTTGTTTCACCTTAAGGCCATTCAAAATAATTTTAACCCAAAGAAGTTCACATACTCGCAACTCCATGGCTCTAAATTCTGCCTCCACATTTTTTTTGAAAAGTGCTCTACATTTGATCTAGCCACAATATTTTGTTTTGTTACTCCTCTAGGGAATCAGATTCCCTCCTAAGAAAGTGCAAAAACTAAAGTTGATCTCTTGTTCATAGGTGAAGCTCATAATCAGCATCATTGTATATTTGAACAGTCATTCTGTCACATTTTGAAATGAAATTTCTCTCCCTGGAGTGGGCCGAGTGGCTTTTAGGTAGTGAAGGATTCGATCAGCAGTCTGCAGGTGTTATTCTCTTGGATCATGCATAAATTGACTTACTATTCCCACCAAATATGCAATATCAAGTCTAGTGTGGGATAGATACATGAGCTTACCAACTAGTCTTTGAAACATTCCTTTATCCACAACACTCCCTCTTTCCTTTGCTTTTAGAGTTAGGATTAATGGGAATACTTTCAGCCTTCCCATTTAGCTTTCTTGTTTCTTTTAGAAGATCCAACACATACTTTCTTTGAGATAAGAATATAATGTTTTTAGAGTAAATAACCTCTATGCCCAAGAAATATTTCATGTTTTTGAGATGTTTGATCTCAAACTCTCTTCCTAGGTTTTCCTTTAAGATGATCTTCTCAGCTTCATCATTTCCTATGATAACAATATCAACATATACTAATAACATTGTGACATTCCATCCATCTTTGTGTTTTATGAAGTGTATGGTCTCCTTGGCTTTCTTGATACCCCAACTGCTTCATTGCCTTTATGAATTTCCAAACTATGCCCTTGGAGACTGCTTGAGTCCTTGCAATGCCTATTTCAAATGGGGTCGGCTACATGAATCCTTTATCTTCATTGCCCTCTATCAAATAACTAATTCTTATTTGGCTCCAAATATGTAAGATCATTATTTATAGTTTTTTATCATTTTTGACCTTTCTTTTTCTCTTTTTATATGAGCAGGATTTAATAATTTAAATGTTTTATTGGAGCTTTTATTGACCTACAATTTATGTATCCAAATCATCTAGGTTGCATCTCTCTGAGCTTATCCTCAATTGAAGCTTACTCCTTTTTTGTGGATATACTTATTTCTCATCTTATGCTTTTCATGTATACCCATCCATTTACTTTAGTATTCTCATTTTTTTCACATTTATTTTATTTATGTATTTCTACTTTGTAGACCAGCATTTAGCACCACATAACATCAATGATCTTACAATTGTTCTATAAAATTTATCTTTAAATTTGAGCAAAAATTTTCTATTACATAATATACCAGGTGCATTCCTCTACTTTATCTATCCTGTTTCGATCCTACTAATAATATTATTATCTATTTTATTAATATTCTATATGATTGATTTAAGGCATCTAAAGCGCTCACTTTTCCTAATAATTTGATCACCAATTGTTACATTGCCAATATAAGTGCTTCATTCTTAACTAAATGTGCATTTTATATATTCAATTTTTGATCTACTATATCCATCATTCGAGCCCTGCCTTAGCTTTCTCATTAGTTTTATTCATAAGGAGATTATCATTTGCAAAAAGCATACACTAAGGCACTTATTCTTGAATGTGTCTAGTCAAGACTTTCATAATCAATGGAAGGAGATACAGACTTAAGCCGTCTTGTTATAATCTAACTGTAATAGAAAAATACTTAGTTAAACCCTCTTGTGTTTGAACAGAAGTAACAGCTGCTTTATACATGTCTTTAATAACTTTAGTATAAGTAATGCTAATCTTGTTCTTTTCTAAAACTTTTCAAAATATTTTCTTTAAAACTTTATCATAAGTTTTTTCTAAATTAATGAAAATCAAATGTAGATCTTCTTCTCTCTTCTTAAATATCTCTATTAAACCTCTTAACAAATGAATAACTTACATAGTAGATTTATCTAGCATAAAACTAAATTGATTCTGAGATAACCATATTATTACGACGTAATCAATGGTTGATCACACTCTTACAAAATTTTAAAGTATTATTTATTAATTTAATTTCTCTATAGTTAGCACTATCTTGTACATCACATTTATTCTTGTAATTAGATACCAATGTGAATGACACATCTACCTAATTGTCTTTAAATAAATTAGTAAATTCAGGTGGTTGTTCCATTTAAACTTCTTCCTCCAACTCACCATCGAGAAAAGTATTTTTAACATCAAATTGCTGCAACTCCCAATTAAATTATGCAGCAGGAGCTATAAGAATTTTGATTGTATTCATCTTTGCTACTATTGAAAAAGTTTCTTGGTAATCTATCTCATAAAACATGTGTATTCTTGAGCTACTAACCAGGTTTTATATCTCTCTAGTGTTCTGTCAGATTTATATTTCACAGTGAACACCTATTTAAAGTGAGCCAGTGTTTAGGTACCACTTCCAATGTTCTATTCTTTTCTAATGCTTCCATTTCTTCCCTTATTGCATGCGTCCAAGTTTTATCCTTTAATGCGTCGTTATCAAATTTTGGTATTTTTATGGAATCTAAAAATGTGAACTTACCCCCTCCACCTCCTGAATGTTTTGATATCTTGGCTGTTCCTTCAGATTGTTAGTGGGTCAAGCACATCCAGTTGCCTGCTTTCTTCTGCTCGTACAATGGAGAAAACTTCACTTCATGGTGGAAGTTTCTCTTTTCATACAGTTTAAACCAGTATTTAGTCTAACTCGGAACTTAGTCCGGCTAGAAATTCGAATACCTGATCTCTCTCAATGACCTCCACTAAGGTTTGTGCATCTTCACATTCTTTCATTTTCAGCTTTTGGTTGTGATGAATCTCCAACCAAAGTATATTTAAAGTGTTGTGGTAATCCATCACCGAGAGATTACCTTGCTTTGCAGAAGAGATCTTGGTCTTGATCTCAACATAAGAGCCAAACCTTGCATTTTAAAAAGAGAATAATCTGTAGAAAAGGTTGTGGCAATGCAGTCTAGAAATTTCTCAACAGCCCTGGATTCTTCACACACTAAAGAAGCTCTTATACCGGGAACAGAGGAATCTAAATATTATTTCTCTCATTCTTCTAAGTGATACACTGCACATATATACAGTGTGGGTTACACCAAAATAGAAGCAAGAATAAAACATACAAGGAAATATGGATCTATTCAAAATTACAAAATATTGGAAATCAGCCCACAATCAATCCTCTCAGAAATAATATCAAATCTCCCTCTACTTAATAAGGAAAAAGACAAACAAGTTGAACTAGGAAAAGAAGGAAAACAGAAAGAAGTGTAACACATAAAAACAAGTTGAAAGAATGACACGTGAGGTAAAATTTGTGTGGTAATATTATATTTGTTTTCTTTGTTTTTCTCAATTTTCCCAACTTTTGTGGAAGTTTAATAAAAAGAATAGGGGTAATTTCATCCAGGCCTCTGAGATAGATCCATGATTCCATGCAGGTCCATAAAGACGAAAACACGTCCGTTGGGCCCCTCTTGCCTAAACTTTTTTCACATGGGTCCCTTTTTACAAATTTCATTAAGTTTGATTGTTAAATTGTTATTTAAAAATGTAAAATATATGCTTAAATATTTTATTATAAATTAGAATATAGAGAAAAAATATAAGTTGTGGTTAGAATAGCAATTGAAAATACTTAAATATATTTCTAACATTTAAATATGTATTTTTAATTTTTAAAATAACAATTTAACGGTCATACTTAACGGAATCCGTTAAAAAGGATCCATGTAGAAACCTTTTTGTGCGGGAGAGACCCAGATAGAGCCTTTTTGTCCAGGAGGGATCCGTTAAATACCTTTTTCAGTTTGTTCTAATATGACGGTAAGAGAGTAGATGTGTGATGCGAAATATTTATAAGTGCACAAAATTAATTCAAGTAATATAATCAATGAAGCCAAATCATTCCCTTGAGGATTGAATGCCTAAGTACCAAAATTATGTAATTCTTGGCCTAATTTAAACTTAGCTGAAAATTTGAAAGATAATCCCCAAACTACTTACTTTAAAAACTAAGGCATATACAAACCTTTTTGTTTTTTGATTTACAAACCTTGATTTGCATCACAAGACACTGAAAACTTCATGCTAATCAAACTAAAGATTTTAAATCACGCAAAAATCTCTTGGACACAATGACCCTATCTTAAATCAATAATTTGTTATATCTCTACACAAATCAATCAATCCAAGATGCATTAATGATTTGAGAAATTCATAGCTTTCAATGAAATCAAATAGACCATTTATTTGCTAAAAATTGCATAAAGAAATTGGATCCTATTTCTAGTTGATTTGACTTTATGATCATAAATTTTCCTAACATAACCACTCTCTTCTCAATTTTTAGGGTAAGTTATAAAATCATGATAATGGTGATCAAGCACTACCAAGCATCAAGAACATACATCAACAATAGCATGAATTAAAATAAAGCTTTACCATGAAGGATTCAAAACTTATATTGACAAACTCTAAGCTTACATGGCCTTAGTAAAAGAGGTTTAGCAATCCATAACAAGAAGTAAAGCCATAAAAACAATGAATGACATTTAGAAGATTAGATAATAAAGAGAAGAAGAAGGGCAAAAAGCTAGCTGAGGTTGTGGAGAAACCGCTTCACCTTAATCTTCCAAGCCCCCTTTTCTGCTAGTGTCCACGGGAGAAAACGAGATGGCTCGTTGGTCTAGCTGGTGTCGCTTGAAAAAAAGGAAGAGTGATGTCTCTCTCAGTTTTTGATCTGTCACCCACCCTTTAAATGGGAAAACTTAGTGCCTTTCTTTAGTCATATCCATTGATCATCTTGCATAAATCATAGCCATTGACGAGTGTTGCATTTGAATTAGAGAACAAAGGGAATTGTCTTGGTATCTTCGATATGAAGAAGGATGATTTAGCCCTTCATCCCTTTATGAGTTGTAGTGCTTGTAGTTAACTTTTGAGCACTTCAAAAATCACCTGAATCAGACTTTTCTAACTTGAGATATTTCCAAATTACTGAGACATGATGAATAAAATCTGCAATACTCAAAGGACACGGTTTAAGCTAAGTACACTATTAAAAAGAAAGTTAAGCTAAGTATGAATAATTCATGCTAAATATTTATCTAATTAAGGTAGAATGAGGTATAAAGTATAGCATAATTTTGAGCTTATCAATGTGCTAACTTGGTACTATCTTTGTCTTTTGTGTTTGCAAACACTGATTAAACTTCATAATTTCTAGTGATGTACAGCCTAAAATAGGTTTTACTACACTTTTATATGACAGCCACAATTTTTTCTATGTACAGATGATGTTATATGGCGCTATTTTTTGTTGTTTATCTCCAGTTCTTACAATCGCAGCATTTCTGAGCCACAAGTCTCCATTTACATATCCCAAAGATGAGGTTTCATGAGAAAATTTCCAACTCCTTAACATTCAGTAACATTTGGATATTTGAAGCTTTATGCATCTTCTGTTGCAGAAGCAAAATTTGGCTAGAGCAAAATCAGCATTGTTGACATGTGACCTTGATGGAGGCATTGTTTCTGATGAAAACTACAAGCATTCTGATCACCTTTTAGTTGTTGTTGCCTACAACAGATGGGCTAGAACTCTAAATGAGGTTAAGTCAACAGAAATAATGATATAGACTTTTCTGTTTTCCATTTAGCATTTGATTTAGCAATTTATAAATAGAGTAGTTGACAACCTACCAAGTAGTGTTCAAATAGCTTTAATCCACTTCATATTAGAATAATAAAAGCATCTTGTCTTATATTCATTTGGTGCTACAACATCTGTTAATAAATTCTGCATCGAAAATGTTGCAGAATGGATCAACTGCTGCAAATCGGTTTTGCCATTCTTTCTTTCTTAATAGTTCTGTTATGTACACCATAAGGTGAGACCTCTTGAAAGTCTTGTATTTTCCTTCATGCTTTCTGTTAAATGCTTTTTTAAACTTTGATTGCTTCATTTTTTGATATTAATTGTTTTTTGTTTTCTTTGCATTTCCCTTGAATGTTTCTTTATGGTCTTGACATATGGATTTCCCATTGTTATCGAGCCCCAGTGAAAACTTACATGCACTTTTACACAAAGAGATGTTTGCTAGCAACTATGAAGCACCGACACTTCATAAGACCTAATGTATTCGTATCATATCTGTATCTGATATCGATAATTCTCGAATTTGCGAGGGAACGTCAGATTTCTCATTCTTATGGTATCTCTAGTCCATTCCTCTTTGATTCATCAGTTTTATCTTTATATGGACCTCCCTCTCTTGGCCTGTGTTATACTTTTCGATACTTCAATTAAAAAAGTATATATTGGATCAGTCGGTCTGGCCTATGTAATAAAACAATTAATATTTAGACTCGATGATTAATGACATGCCACACACCGGGTTCGCATAATTGGATTCACAAAGAGTTTTATGTATGCTATAGTTATGACAGTAGAAAAAAAATTGGTATTTATAGGCTGTTGTATGCTTTACTTTAGCTGACCCTTTTCACAGTTTGTTAGTGACGATTCTGGTTTTTTTTTACTTTTGCTAACGTTTTTTCGAGCTCATTTTGTGGGAAATGGTAGAACTTTGGCCTTTCCTTTGTTTTATTTATTTATTCAGTGAATTAGGGACTAGGAGGAAGCAGTGTATGCATCTATTTTGATTAGACAAATATATTTGGATTTAGGTCAAAGTAATTATATTATTTATCTTCTATCAAAACAAAAATGCGTTATTTATCAATTATATCTTGTTTGCATTGAGCTAATTGATTTGAGTTAGATTATTGTGGCTACTATCATTAATCCAAATTGGTTATGTTTTTTCTGAAAGGGGCTTTGAGAAGTATGATTTTAAAATTAGCATGTAATCCTTCATTCATTAATATTTTGAAACCAATGCCAAACATAGCTAGGCAATTTAAATGAAGATTACAGAAGTTGGATTATCTAGCTATAGATGATGTGTGTTGTGTGCACATAACTTGAAGTGGTTTGTTTTGTGCTTTATATACCATATAAAAGAGTGGTTTGTTTGTGATTATTGAATAAGCAATGGTTTACCTTCGATTTGTATCAATGACTTCCTAATTTTTAATGCCATTCGTCGGCATAAAGATTGTGCTTTCTGTTCTGTCCTGGTTGACTTTCATAATTTCTTTTGTTCCAACTATTACCTTCATATTATAGAAAGAAATCTTTTGCCATTGGTTACCTAAATAAGCAAGGTTTGGCCATAGATTTAGGAGAAAGTTTTTGCGATTCCTAAATAAACAAGTTAGTTCTTAGTTTCAACCATCAGTACCTAATAACTAACCTTGGATTCATTATATCAAAAAAAAAAGATTCAAGTTATATTTATAATGCAAATGTCTATTTTAATAATAAATAGTAAATACTATTCATATAAATCTATTTTCAGTTTATAACTTGTTGCTTTATCATATATGCATTGCTATTCCTCTATTTATGCTAATTTTTTATATGTTAAAATTTCTTTTATTTCTTTCGTTAACTATTGCTAATTATATAGTTCTGTATGTATTGTGGATATTGGAATAAGGATCTAACCCAACCTAATTAATACTCTGTGTTTAGATACTCTTGTTTGGAGTTAGTTCTAATAAATTCAGCATGAATTGACCCGAATTGTACCTTTGGGTTTTTCCAACCAGCATTGACACCTTGTTGTGGCTTGACATCCCTCACGTAGGGGATTGAGATGCTCCGAATTGTTGATGATAATGGTTGAGGTGAGTGGAGAGTGCTTTCTAGAATTGAGAAATTGAAAAGATTTGACTGGGGCAGCTTGGAGGAAATAGGAAAAGATATTTTTTCTCTTTTGTTATCTTCAAAGAGTCATGCTATATATTCCCAATAATTGATCATGACCAGTCATGATTTAAGGCTTTAGCATACTGTATTATTCAATAGATTAGCTGTTAATTCATAAAATAATCTAGTAAATTAAATATCTAAATTATGATTAGTCTGTTATTTGGGCTGCATAGCATTTTTCTTCTCCAAAACATAACTAGTGTTTCTAATTGTTTCAACTAATATTGTACTTAATCTCATTTATCATAATCTGCATATTAGAGTAGCACTAAAATCATTATTACAAAGGAATTTGGAAACAAGAAATAAAAGCAAAAGTATTACATAATTTAAATACAAAATATCCCTAGAGTAAATAGAAAAAAAAACTCAAAATAAAATAAAATTAATTATGCCAAATTTGTTTTTAATCTTCAATTGTATCACAAATGAGCCTAATATACTGATATATATTTAAACTTTCATCTCATTCACACATTATTGGGAAGTAATTGAACAAATTTTGTGATATTATTCTAAATTTAAAATTTTTGAAAATTCAATAGTTGAAGGATGTTTACATTTTTCTAATTTAGATTGCCCATAATATTACTTTTAGTAGTTTTAAGAATGTTTAAGGATATAAAAATATAATTAATTTCAAGAGAGTTTAAATGATGTTTTTGAAATTAATATTAATAGTGTGTATAAGTTATTCTGGTTTATATTACGTGAGCTGCACTTCAAGTAAGACAATGCACATTACATATATCCTGTATCCCGATGTACCTGTATCCTAATTTTATTAAGTTTATTATATCATTGTATCCGTTTTTTATTGTATATATATCGTTGTACCAGACTCATGCGTCATAGGTTAGCAACATACTTAGATGCCTGTTTGTGCACGTAACTACAATCCTATGCACAGTGTTAACCCTGCATGGCCTCTGGAGAACATGTTGTGCATGTTTTGTTGTCATTATGTCCCTGTCTGTGCCTGCATATTTTCATGTGCAAATATCTATTCACATTATAGTTGCATGCTTCTATTTGTAATTGTGAATATGCATATTAATATGCATATATGGCCACTCTGAGGTATGGATGAATACAGGTTTTGCGTGAATGCAGGAATACAGGACTTAATTTATTGATGTTTATCTTTTGTTCACGTCATATTTTGCAGGACAATTACTGAGGGAAGATGTTTCCATGTTAAAATTATTCTCTTCTAACTTGCTGACATGCTTAACATGACAGAGACATGCGAATACAGTTTGGGAATCTGTTAGATGACATTGGACTAGTCAATATACCACATAAGTTTCAGGTATAGATTCCATAATGATTTTATAATGTTTGTATGATTATTATTATCAATGCCATTATGATAAAAAATTTATTTGCGATTATTCTGATGTAAAACAATGCTTATTTGCTATAATTCTGATGTCAGATAGTGTATCACCACACTACAATACTCTACTGTAACACATAGATATTACCCTATACACGTGTCCTAATGAGGTAACGATTGTGGCAAGTTTATGTCAAGAGAAGAAGAATAAATTAAAACTTAATAAGCTTGATCAAATGGGACATACAGTTCGTGCTATGACATGAGGCTGCTTAGATCTGACATGAATGTAATCTGAATAATGGGAATTCACGCAACCATCGATTGAACATAAAATATCTGCATCAAATAAAATCCATTTGTGATTATTGAAATTCAATGAATATAGTGCTATAAAATTTTTCATCCATTATGCATACGTGAGATGGAAATACACCTAATCTCAGCACTTTGGTCTGACAGTAAGAATGAGAAGACAGTTCTAAGTTGTATTAGATTTGGCAATCTAAAAATAGCAAAACTAAAGTAAAGCCAGTAGGATTAGTTCAATAGGATTAGTGAAAACCATTGGTTTGGGAGATAATGGAGAAAATAAAGAACAGACATGTTTGGATGAGTGAGAGTTTATATTCTCAAAATCTTTATTCAGTTAGGTGGCAAAGAAGAAAACTCATCCTCAAGGAGGGAAAATCATCTATAACCTGCAAACTTTGACAAAGCTAGGGCTGGATTAGCCCTCTAATAATCTATTCACGACTCAGTAGGGGTGTTCTATGAGAATCATTCCATAGAATTCGTATTTGAAAAAAATAAAAGACTCATATTAACTCTAGAAACTGAATTGTCATTTCATTCTTGTAGTCCATTGAGAATAGTCCTTGAGTTCCACTTCATATTCGGTGATCCTTTCTTGATATTGTCAGCATCCTTCTGTCTTTGCATGATTCAAAACATTTTTCCCTCATATGTTGCTTTTTTTTTTTTGTAATTCTTCTATTGTATTTAATTTCTTTTCCATAGATTGTGACTAAGGAACATATCCTGTAAACCAGGGTGATCGTAGAAGAAAAGATAAGACTGAGATTTGGCTTGCTGATATGTCTCAGCCATTCAATATCCATGCAAAGCATTCATCAGTTATCAAGGTTAATTATGTTATTCTCCTGTGTCAAGATGTTGGTTAGTAGATTCTTTCATTGTTCTGCCACAGTCAATAGCTGTGTTGTAAGGCTTTCATGCCATTATTACTAGTTGTAGTTTTTCATAATCTTTAACATGTATCATTCTGCATATGTTTTGCGCCTAGGTTTCTTGGTCTAAAAAAGAAAAAAGCATAGAAATGAATATAATAGGGGATTCTATTTTGTATGCACCATGGTCATTAGTCTTACCTGCCTTTTCAGAGAGATTGGTATTGGCTCTTGTGGTCTCGCCTTGCACCGTAGTCTCTTTTAGTGCCCTTTGAACTTTCTGTGGTACTAGATGGACCAATTTTCTCAGCTAAGAAAGTTGATATATTTTGGTTTCACTGTAAATAAGAAATTGATATGGCATAGTGTATGATGGAGTACCTGGGAATGATGCTGACAGGTTCTTTTGCAGTCAATTTTATGTGCAGGTTTATATCCCAATGTTGCAGCAACCATGGAAGGTACTGTTGGTGTTCCTGCTGCAAGTAATAAATCTCTGTCCAAATTCATTTCTGCAAATGATCACCCAATTTTGTTTGATGGAAAAAGAGAAGTCTATATCCATCCATCATCAGTGAATTATAACACAAAAGGTTTCCGCTATCCATTTCTTGTCTTCCTTGAAAAGGTGATATGAAATCTTTAATCTGCTTAGCCTTCCCTCTTTTTTCTAAGATGTTAAAAGTGAAAAGATTCTAATAAAGAAGCTACTGATAATTGTGCCATCTGCTAGAAGACAGGAACTACACAGCATTCTACATATTTTATGCTAATGCTCAATGTCCAAAGCAGTGGCTTCTATCTATTAAGAAATTTTTAACTTTTGTTGTGCAATACGAATATTTGTATTGTGTCAGTTTCTTCATTAGTTTCCCTTTACTTTTGTCAAAAGGTTACCATATTCTTGCTACTTGGTCTCACAGGTTTCTTATAATCGAAACTTTTAATGTACAGTTTGATTTGAATAGCCTAAAGTTAGCATCATTTGCAATATCATATAGGAATGGTTGAAGAAGGTTTAGTGAAGCTGACCCTGAATAATTGCGTATTGTTGATGATTATATTGGTATCCTAATCATAGGAAATGTAAATGCTCCTATTATTCCTTTAGGTTCTGATGCGGATAAATGAATGACAATGCAGTTTAGAGATCAGTAATTTTATGAAGCAGATTATTCAAAAACTAATGCCAAAATATCAAAATAATTTTGTAATGACTGAGAAATTAATTAAACCCGCAAAACTGATTCCTTTCAAAATTTTAAATAAATTAGATCGAAGGTAATTAAAAAATTACCAATTCAGATTAGGGCGCAATCCGGTTTTCAACAAATCAGAAATAGAAAATAGGATTAGGGATCTCACAATATTTAACCAACAGTAATTGAAAATCACTCAATAATGAAAGGTCGCACAAGCGGAACAAGTTCGAGCAAATCACAAGCGAGTAGAAAAAAATCCAGATTATTCGATTTTACCAGATTAAAGGTTTTGTTGAAGTTTGTACTTGAACCAGAGAATTTAGGGACCACAACGTAATTTTCCCAAAATAGGGCCGCTTCTGTCGGGCGCACGGGCGAGGTCGTNGGCACAAAGCGTAGGCTGGTGCCGGCGCTCGGCACGGGGCGTGCGCTGGTGCGGCCGCCGGGCGCACTAGGGCGCAGACTCGTTGAAAGAGTCTGGCGGAACTGCACGGTGCGGTTGAGCGGAGTAAGCGGAGTCGAAACACGGTGAAGGCTTAGAGGTGCAAGGCGAACAAAATCGAACCCGAAGGTGAAGAGCTGGAGCGGGTGGAGTTTAGGGATTCTCACCCAAGGCCCAAGCCCTTTCCTATCCAGGATATCAATTTATTCAAGAATCAGATAATCCCAAGGGAAAACACAAATCAGATTTATTCAACATTGGAAAATAAGAGTAACAGGAAGGCGTTTATATAGACCTCCATACAAACTGACTCAATAAAGAAAAAATACATAATGTAATAAATTTCTCACACAAATGAGGAAGTACCAGATAACATGCCTAAAATAACAATCACAAAAATAAAAACTAATATAAAATAAATACGAGAAATAAAATCATCCCAAAATGGAATCTCCAATCAATCAGAATGAATGAGAGATTTTCAATCCACTAAGTCAGCGATCCGCAGCATCCATCTTTCCAAATCTGTCCTAGTAGTCAATCGATCCAGATCGAAGCAGCGTGACTAGATCTCGGCCGTCAACGGTAAACCAGGAATGAATCGACGGTCGATCGTGGTGTCCCCACCAGGTTCATTCATTCTTCATCTGTTCTAGTATTGTTTCAAACCTTGGTTGTAATATTAATAATTAAATTTGGAGTAAATTGGATCGCTAATTGACCAAATACTGCTATGGGCTCAAAAGGGTTCAATTCAGTCAAATTGGACACAAAAAGGTCAAAACCTGATTCATGTGTGGTGTGACCCAATGGTGATGCCAATTTGACAAAAGTGGATCAGAAATGGGTTCAGTTGAGAGGTTTTAAGTGGCAAACTGGGTCCATTGGCCTGAAATTAACCTATTTAAATTGAGTCAACCTTGACCCAGGGCACTCCCATGAGCAAGTGTGCACATTTGTGCGCATATAGGTGTGTTGGTCTTCCCATGCGCAACTGTGCCCATTTGCTCCTTCCTGTGTTGCCACTTATAATGCCGTGCACATTGTTGGCAACCGCAGGATAGCTTCTCAGAGCCTATCCAAAGGGGATATCCATTCAAATGCTAGTCAGTTCCTTTCTCTAAGGAGTAATCTCAGCATCTAGTAGCAGAGTTCTACGGTCGAAATAGTGCCACTGTTTAGCTTTCCATCAATTTGGACCTTCGTCACTATCATATACAACTAAGGTATCCAATTTTGATAAGTAACCAACCATGAAGATACTTTAGTAATTTAAACCTTTGCTAGTTAACATATGCATCGTAGTTTCAAATCTTCCTCATCGATGTAGGTTCAGATAATGTTGTTTCATGATTTTTCCTAAAGATTTCACTTCAATTGGGATTTTGTTATGGTGTATGAGGACCCTTGTTAAGCATTCATGGCTGATGGTTGAATGATTAAAACATCTGACTCATGTTTTCTAGCTATTTAAATCTTTCCTGTTGGCAGATGCATTGCAGTTGCAAAGCTTCCGTATTCTTCTCATCGATAGCCTTGTCCCAACAACAGTGGTCACTAGGAATGAAATTTATACCTTAAATTCTAGAATCTTGTTTATAATTGTGATAGGAATTTGTTTTGTTCTTTATTTAACCAAATATTCACTTTTTTTGATGAAAAATTTAACCAAATATTTAGGTTGAAACTTCCAAGGTCTTTTTGAGAGATTCTAGCAATATATCACCTTATTCTCTTCTGCTGTTCGGTGGCGACTTATCTATTCAGCATCAGGTTTGTTTTTAAATACTTCCAGAAATATGCCTTGATCAGCCTTTCTTGATTGTTGCCTTGGAAGTATATGTATCTTCATTGGCCATAAGATAAAATTTGAATCATGTTAGGTCTCATCAAATCAACATTTAAATCTATGTTTTGAATTAATTATAGGTTTATTGAAATTGGAATTATTTTTCTACATTTTATACTCCGTACTTAAACCATCATCTATAGATATTGATTGTTCTACTTATATAACATCTACACTTCACCCATCCTTTGATTTGGGACAAAAATGCAAATAATCTTAAATTCTAAAACAATGATAATTTATATAGTGATTCACTGATTTGTTACCATTAAACATAATTTATTTTCTAGAATATATTTATATAATAAATCAAGAAAATTAATTTCACAAATTTAATTATTTTAAAATTAAAATTAAATTGAATAGTCTGATAAATAAGAATTTATCAAATTAAATTAGGGGATATTAAAATTAATTTCAAACTATCAAATTGAGGTCTAGGATTAAATAGGAGTTCTCTCATAAAGCTAGCAGAAAATTGAATCACAAATCAAACATCCAATCACTCAGATGTTAGAACAAATTGATTAATCAGATTGAGAAAATACTTTTATATGATTTGAGTAATCAGTAATAGTCGAATTTAGATAGAAAATATATCTTAATCAGTTTCTTGAAATAAGGCACATGTGGGGTAGTAGGGTCGCGACCCACGCGTGACTTGTGAGATTTCAGCATCTTGGATGGTTCAACGGGATTGTTATCGGGTGAAGATTGAGGTTTGCGAGGTAGATGCAGCTCAACTTGGTTTGCTGACCCGAAATGGAGTAGGGCTCGAGCAATTGAGCGACTGGCGGGTGGATCACAAGAGGCACGAGCCGGGGCTGCCCAATCGACCTTTCAAGGAATCAAGGGCTCGCCGCGGAGTTAAGGTGATGGGCATGTGGACAAAGTGAGGGAAGTAGAGGTTGCATGCGAAGAAAAGCTATATGAGATGGCACAGAGATCATATGGCTTAGGAGACGGATGGGTACACAATGCTGTTGAAGGATCCAAGAGTCAGAGCAGACTCACGGGAGTGCAAAGTGCTAACTTAGCCCATGAGGTGACAACTAGATGGCGAGAAGGGAGACAAGGCAAAGGGGTGGAAGTAGGAAGATAAAAAGGAGAATGGGAAGAAATTTTTTTCACTCATATAATAAAGTTAATTTAAGGATTCTCATCCAATGTTAACTCATATCTTTCTCTATCTAGGATGCCGATTCTCTATCCCAAATCTAGGCTAGCACTCAGAAACCCAAAGTTTATTCCATTCATTCTAGCTCTATTACAATGCTATGTGATTCCTTTATATAGAGATCCCAATATACATGAAATAAGAAAATAAATTAAATGCTGAAAATAAAATACCAATTACATTCATGTTAAATAAAGGAAATACAAAAATAAAAAATTTGGCGAATATCCCGTCTTCCAAATCAGCTATTGGATCCATATATATGTGGAAATAATCAATCAGCCCAAATCTGAAATTTCAATCATCATCAAACTGATTTAGAAGAAGTGGAATACATGCTGTTATAGTAACCCGACCATCCTTCCTCGCGCCCCTCCAGCCACCTCATGCACATACTTTTTTACACCCCCTTTTTTCCAGTCTTCAAGAGCTGTTTCTATACCAGTGGAATCAGCTTTATTACCTTTCTCGTTTCTATATTCGCCAAAGCATAAATTTTTTTTGGTTTATTTTTGAGATTTTAGGGCTGAATCAATTAATCTAGCGTATAATATGCTATACTATCAAGTGTTCCCATAAACCATGTGTTTCAAGAACTACTGAGATTTTATGTATGAGGAATTAGCATGAACCTTGAACCTGTCGTAGATCTTGAAAGTGACGTCAGAATTGCAATGTCTGTTTTTGTGGAATATAATGTAAGTTTGGTAAGAATTTTTGAAACTAGTTTTTTTGGTTTTTATTGCATCTAGAATGAAATGATCTTCATATGAAGCCTGCTTCCAATGAAATCATAATATTCTTTTGAAGTTTTGAATATTATATTAGCTTGAGTTGCACTGGCTGCAGACTGGACTTATAATTATAGATGGCTGGTTGAAACTAAGTGCTCCTGCACAGACTGCTGTTCTGTTGAAGGAACTCCGCTCAATGCTTCATTCTGTCTTAAAGGAGCTCATTTGCAAACCCCAGGTACTTCATTATTCTCCCTGGTTATTTATGCTGCATTTTCTCTATATTTGAATATTGTTGTAGATTTTGCTGTTTCCATGTCCAAAAATTTAATTGTGGAGTAGAATAATAAGTTCTTATGCAGTGCTACTTTAATAGATGTGGCTTAAAAAAAAACACGTGCTTTGGGATTTTCCTTGATTGACTCATGATGTGACATTCATCTAATTTGTCTGGGAATCACTAAGGTTTGATGGACATTTTCCCAATTTGGTCAAGTTATAGCCAAGCTATGCACTAGGTAATTATGACATGTTTGTGTAGTCAATCATGCTAGTTGAGACATCATCCTGACATATTTACAAGCATATGGCTGCCTATAGCATTCAATCACATGTATGTGTATATTGTCATGCACGAAGCTGGAACAATGCTAGGGCCAGTTGAGCTACATTTGACATATATATATGTATGTGTGTATGCATGTGTATATGTTGAATTCTAGATGATCATATTGATTTTACGTGTGTATGCACATCTTTTGTGATGTGAGATAATATTTTTCAAACGAAAACTTTTTGGAGTTTTCCTTAATATTTTTTCTCTTGTACATCATAGACATTATAGGAATTAGCCAAACATGAAAAATTCCAACTAAGGTCTCGTTTGTTTATCCGTTTAAAATTAACCTGGTTTAATTTTAACCAGGCATATCACATCATATATAAAATTTAATATTAAAATTTAATTTTATTTCATATCTTACACATATTACTAAAATAATAACTAACTTATATCACATCCCTCACATATCCCAACATAATAACTAACTTTATATCACATCTCTCACACACCTCAATATAATAATTAATTTTACTTCACATTATTCACAATTTTTAATAAAAAAATATCTCTATTCAAGTTTAATTTTAATCTTGTTAAATTTTACCTTACAGACAAACAGACCCAGTGGTACAATCCCATCTAAGCTTCTCATTGGCCAATGGACCTTTTCCCAATATTATTGAACTTTTATAAAATTTCCAACGAAGAGGGATGTTGCCAACTTTCATGTCAGTTGGGCCTTTGTAGCTTAAAAATTTGAGATGCCGCTGTCATGTCCACTTTAGGATGCTTTGGCTTCCGTGTGGCTTTTTGAATTTTGAATTTTCGAGGATTTAATTTAACTTATCTCTTGCTATATGCGCATCTCTTCCTCAATCCCTTTCTTTTCCCAAGCACTTCCTTGTCTGCTATTAATCTCTTCATTTCATGTTTATCTTATTTCTGCGCACTCTGTATGCTTCATTCAAGATTCCTCAGTGATGAGACTTCTAAGGAGAGTATCCTGACTGAGGAGGGAGTTCTTCGTATAGTTCCCTTTTTCACTAACATTAAGGAGATCATTTTTCAAAAAGTAAAGTAGGATTGTCATAATGGCCCTCAAAAGGATTTGTCGATATTTATAGTTGGATTATGGCCTCTTGGCTCTCTCTCATTCCAAGAAGGGTTTAGGGAAAACTTTCATTTTTTCGAGATCGTGCCTGTGTTGATTTATCTAAAAAGAACTGTTATCATATGTGCTTTTTCCATGGTTCTGAAGCAGGTAGGGGATAAGTGGTCATTGGACTTATTTAGGGCAATATTCCTTTGGGAAGCCAATCCACACTACCCCTGTTATCTTGTTCTGAAAGAAAGGTATGAGGTGATCTTCTGCAAAGGTTGGTCATTCACGAACTTGATGGTGTGTGCCTGGAAGTAGGGTTGCAACTTTCTTGTTGTTATCATGAAAGTTAGTGCTAGCTTTTTGTAGAATGGAAACCTGATTTCAATGTTGTTGGGGACATAGTTGGCATAAAACACACGTGTTTTTTTCCACCCTCTTCTCTGACCAGCATTGTTGTGATTGATGTGTCTGCCACTCCAAGGTAGATGAACAAAGCTTCATTTGTATTGATGTTAGATACTACTTCAAAGACTAGAATGCCATCTCATATTGCTCTGTCCACTACATTGCCTTGTCTTGCAAGCATTTGAAAAATAGAAGGCAACAAACTCCTAATCATGAGATGAATCAACAAAAATGCGACTTTCTGATGAGGTGTTGTATTTCCTTGTAGGTTCTGGGATAAGGCATGTCAAGAATGGCTTTTATCTTCTCGAATTTTGCTTCAATGTCTCGTGTGGACATGAGGTATTCGGAAACTTCCCCGAAGTTGCTCTAAAGTTACACTTGTTAGGAGTCAACTTTATATTATAACTTAGAAGAGTCTTGAAGGTCTCTTTAAAGTTTGACGGTCATTTCTTATGGCTTGAGCTTTTTACGAAGATATCATTGACGTATGCTTCAAGGTTTACTCCCTTCTAAGTGGCAAGCACTTTATTGATCATTCTCTAGTAGGTAGCGAATGCATCCTTTAGTTTGAACAACATTATTATATATCAAAAGATTCTCTAATATATGGTGCAGGTCGTTTTTTCCTCATCTTCTTATTCCATATTGACTTGATGATACCTCGAGAACTTGTCGGGAAAACTCGTGTCGTATCCGACGATAGAGTCCATTATCTCGTCTATTTGTGGCAGGGGATGGGGAATCTTTGGGGCAAGCTTTGTTCATATTAGTGAAGTCTACATACGTCTGCTATTACCCATTGTATTTCTTGACTAATATGATGTTATCTAGCCACTCTGGATACTGCAGTTCTCGAATAAAACTTGTTTCGAGAAGGTTGTTAACCTCCTTGTTGATGGTGATTTGTCTTTCGACAAATAATGTCTTCTTTTGTTTGTAGGGTCTCATGCCATCAAGGATGTTCAAATGGTGTTCAGCCACTACCTTATCAAGGCCAATCCTTTCATGAGGACCCCAAGTATAGAAATTGACATACTCCGAAAGCGAACTAGCCATAGAGGCCATGTGTTCCTATCCATGTACAAGGATATTGATAGAAATAGGAATTACAACTTTTTTAGGTGGGGTCTCTTTTTTCTCTTCACTAAAATCCAGTTAGATGTGGTGGTTGTAATTCTCGATCTACTCTAGGTTCTGCCTTGATGATAAGTACACTGACTACGGTAGGAAACATGGTGCACAATTTTGGCACCAGAACCACTATGCTTAACTGCCTCTTAGAGGTTTAGTCCGGTTTATTGGGATTGGCAGTGTGGTTTTGTAACATTCTGTGATCTCATTGTAGAAGTTTATCCGCTTTAATTTTATGAAAACTCAGGAGGTCACCCATTCCAGTGCTACTCCAGCCCAAGCACGCTTAATTACAGACTTTTCCATCATTAGCCTTACGATTTTGCCTCAAAAGACGCCTATACCATTT
Source organism: Apostasia ramifera (assembly GCA_019297695.1). NCBI lineage: Eukaryota > Viridiplantae > Streptophyta > Magnoliopsida > Asparagales > Orchidaceae > Apostasia > Apostasia ramifera. The sequence goes on along the minus strand of JAEMOT010003725.1, from coordinate 196,313 downwards.
GAGATCACGGGATGTTATAATATTCAGCTCAGGATTTTCCTCCATTTCCAATGTGGGACAATTCATTCTTGTGCCCCTCTCACCACTCATTATTCGGCGTAAAAGCCTGCCAGGAGCTGCACTTTGCCTCAGTGATTCCTTTCTCTTAGGATATCACCCAGCGATCACTACTCGCCCTCTTCGGCCACGGGCGTCACAGGTTTCCTAGGGTAAGTGGAAGCATTATGGTTCCCAAGGGGACCTTTCTCAAGTGAGGCCCAAGAAGGTGATCAAAGTCGAGTCAAGTTGTCCATTACTAACTGCAACTAGGCGATAAGCGATGGTGAAGATGATGTCCATTGTTCTCATATTATCGTGGAGTATTCTCATGACATGAGCTTCCAATGGTGGCAGCAATGACAATAGCATCATCGTTATTGATGTAGTTGGCCATGCCTATGAATTTGATGGGGATCATGACCTCACGGAACCTAGTGGCTTCTTCTATGAAAGCCACATGTCTGCTGGTTGAATCTACACAATGCCTGGCTTGGGGTGTGCGCAATATATGGAATGGACAATGTAATTAATACTCAGGTAATTATGTTGCTGAGGACGATCATCCCTTTGTTCTTCTCCCTATTGACCCTTGGGAGTTGTTGCTTAACATGTGGTTCTTTGAAGATCTTGGCATTAAGATTGTTGCTTTTTATCTTTCTGCTTCTATTATCTCTCTCTTTTTGAGAGGTCTTGTCTTTATTGAAGACTTTAGGTGTCATTCATCGATGAGGCATTCTAACAATCCCGAAGACTTTGCACTTTGATGTCATGGTTGAAATCTTCGTGGTGCATGCAATACTTATCACCGTTGGGGTTTCCACAGGGTCTCGGATTTGGTGCTAGCATCTCATAGTGAGTTATAGCTATGAAACCTTTGGTTATCTTCTATTTTTTTTCGGCGTTCACACAATCATTCATATTGTGTTGAAATGGTTACTTTCACCATATTGGAGAAGTATTGTTGTAGGAGTTCTAATGTGGGCTTTCTCGTTTCAAAATCTAGAATATTGTTCTTTTTCATTTTATTAGTTAATATTCTGTTCGACTACCTCACAAATAGCTTGGAATTCCCTTATTCTTTCATAGAACTATGTTCTTGAGTTCTGGTTAATGTACATTTCAAAAAAAAAAAAGTTCTGGTTAATGTTATATTTTTCCAATGTCTTTCTTTGGTTGACTCTTGATTTTTTATCTAGAGCTAATATAACCTATCTACAAAAGTTAGTTTGACCTATCATTTGAAAACAATAGGTATATCTTAAATTTTTCTTGGAACCACACGCCAATCTGTTCATGTTTGAGCTTGTTTATGAAATGCCTAGCTCTTCAGCTTTTTCTTAAATACTGAATTTTTAAAGGTATTATATGTGACTTGATATTTGCTTGGCAATTCCAATTTTGTAGAGAACAGTTGTCAACAACGAAGTGGTGAAGTCCATAATAAAACTCTTGCTAGAGGAGGGACTTACACAGGATTCATGAGATTAGGTATTGCTTTCTTTTTTTCTCCCTTGTCTCGCTTATGTTTGGTTTTCCTGGCAATGGAATGCATTCAAGGAATTTAAAAAAGTTTGCATAAGTGGGGCTCTTTTTAGGGATTTGTGAAAGATTTGAAATAAAGTTTATGTTAGAATGTATGTACCGCGTGACATAAAGTTAATTTTTTTAGAACTTTTTTCTGGAAACATAATATAGGTAGTTTTTTATTTTAAAATTTATGTAAATGTGAAATAAAGTTTATTTGAATGTTGGGTTTTGTATAGGATTTGAAGTATTGTTAGTTTAATGTTAAAATTTGTATATGCAATTGCCAATAAGGTTAATTTTAATGTAGATTTTGTCAACCCAAAAGAGCACAGGATCATGAAAAGAAATGTTTTACCAACAATTATCATAGTGTTGTCTATGGAATCAAACAATATCAAAATCAACGTGATCACAACTAAATTTTCCTTTTGTAAATGTTCACCTCACTCAAAGAAATATCTAAACACTATTAAACACACAGGAAAATTGCTAGAATCCTGCCTAATTGCCACTTTGCAGTACTAAAAGAGTCATACACTTGTACATTGTAGCATTCAGGCTTAAGCAATTAAGCCATTGGCCAAGTGATGGGGACAGTTAAATGATAGTCCAAATCAGATTTCATGACATGCTTTTGATAGATAATACAGATTTTTATTAATATCTTAATATATTTAATTTTTTTAAAATTGGTTGGGTTTATCTAAATTGATTTAGTCATATTGAATAATACTGTTTAAACGGATAAATTTAATTAATTTAAATTAAATAGAATTGTTACATTTAGATAATTGTTTAGAGTTGTAATTTTCTAGTTTTTTTCTTATTTTTACTTTTTTATTTTTGATTTATTTGCCTATAAATGGATTGGAGTCAATGCAGATTTAGAGAGAATGAATTAAACTTGCTTTGTGCGCAGGTGACCTTAGAATAGGTTAGTTTACAAATTCTGAAAAGGTTCGATATCCCAGAAAGGAAGAGTAGAAAAACCTTAGGTAAAAATCTTAAAAATTATAGTTAATCATTTTTCTCTTTGGCATCTAAACTCTAGTCTCCTCATTTTCGCTATCCCACATCAACTTTAGTATCACATTGTGTTGTTCAGCATTAGTTTTGGTATTAGAGCATGTTGTTCTGCATCAGTTTTGGTATCCAAACTTTCCACCTTCACCTCCGTTGCCACACCATAGTTCCATCTCCAGCTCTACTTTGCCTTTTGTGGCTCTTCATTGCCTTCATACAGGCACAACCTCCCTTACCAAAGCTACTGATACCAGTGGTCTTGCTGGTGTTGCATGAGCTTAGGGTGCTAGTCCTTATATAGGCTCACTTGCTTGGGCTTGCCCTTGCGTGCATGAGGTCATCCCGCATGGCCTCTCCTTGTGTGAGCTAGCTCCCTATACGAACAAGCACAACCTGCCCTATGCGAGTCAGCACTCCTCAAGTGGGGCATGCCCCGCAACAATTGCTCCGCTCGTGCCATTCTGCCTTGCGCGCCACCTCACCTCCGTAGCCCTTGTGCGAGCCAGCCTCCCCATGCCACCCTTTACGGCCTGCATCTAGCTTTATGCTTGCAACGCTTTGTCATTTGCCAGTGCTGTGATGCTGCCTCACCTGTTGTGCTCTTGTGCACCACTTCTGCTGACATTCTCCGCAACGCTTAGACTTTGTTTGCATTTGCACCTTGCTTCATGCCCGCATATCCATGTGTTGCCCCTCAAAGTTCCTAAGCTTCTGTGTGATGTTATCAACAAAATCAAGTAGGATAAACTGAAGTTAATGTTTATAAAACAATGATAATGAAAAAAAATTGTAGAGTAGTAATAAGACCAACGATATTATAAGATATTGAATGTTGGCTTAAAAGCATAAGCATATAAATAAAATAAATATCATAGAGATGAGAATGCTAAGGTAAATAAGCGAGTATATACAAAAGAAAGGAATGAGAAATGAATATATCCACGAGAAGGTTAGAGTAGCCTTAATTGATGATAAACTAAAAGAAAGTCAGCTTAGATCATTTGGATATATAAATCATAAGTCGATGAAAATTTTAGTAAAAAGAGTTAAGTTATTAGATATTGCGCCCATGTAAAAGAGGAAGAGGAAGACCAGATATGACGTAGTAAAAAACTATGAGAAATGATCCTATATAATTGAAGATAAATTAGGATTTGTTATTTGATAGAGTGTAATAAAAATAAAAGATTCATATAATCGACCCCATCTAGTGAGATAAAAGCTTGATTATTGTTGGTAGATGTTTTGGGGTCTTTTACGATGTATTTGAGATGTTTTGGTCCCTAGTAGACAAAGAATTCCTAGCAAACAGCTCATTCTTAACAAACAGCTCATTCCAAGTACTTTGATCTTCGCTATCCATTTTGAATTTTTGTTACATTCTCCAGAAATGATTAGAAGTCAAAGTACTTGGAATGGACTGAGAACACTACAGTGTTGGGCTTTTACTTAAGCTTTAATTAGGTTTTGTTTGACAGCGGATTACACTTCAGAATAAGTAGAATGAGATTTAGAGCTTGAAGCAATTTTCGATTAGCATAACAGCTTCGCTTG